>VXBL01007269.1:82961-132961 GCA_013400195.1 Aramus guarauna
GTTTCATGCCCAAACTCTCTGCCATTCAAGCAGACTCCACCTGCTTCTGCACCAAACGCTCACTCACAGAGAAATTCCCGTTCCTGTCCGTTCTCCACTCCAGACTTTAGATACCTAGATTTTCCTCTTTAATTCTTTCTTCTTAACCAATTCTATTAATTCAGAGTCCTCTTCTCTCTAAATTGTTACTCCTTTATAGAAACGAAAATCTCCCAAGAAATACCCTCTCACTTAAGAAACTTGATAACAGTATTTTAATAAGCTACAAGCATTTAATAATCTCTGTCCCTCCTAGATTGTATTACATGCTTCTGTTCTCCTAGAACTCGATCCTTTTCGGTGACAAATAAAAACCAGGAAAGGAAAAAGATATTGAAAAAAAAAAAAAAAGAATAGCAAAAAAAAAAAAAAAGAATGAACAATCTTGTAGGTTTTGAAAAATATTTCTAGCTCAAAACATTAAAGATGATCTTATTTCCTTACCGGTGTGGTACCACCTATATTCGACAGTGACACTACTACTTGCTGCCTCCTCTCTCCCAACCAACCATCTCAAGGCATTATCTAACTGGTATCCTACCGTCAAAGCCTACTCAAGTCAACCGCACTTCCCTCACAACCATCTAACGTCACGGTTCGCACAAACAGTTATGCAAATAGTCACCTCGGTGATAAGTGATAATGAGAAAATGAAAATACCCGATGTGGTGCTGCTCTGCGTTATAGCGACAGAGCACGGGAGGCTCCCGGCTGCCCAGGAAGCATCAGGGAAGCCCCAGAAGAACCTGAGGTTTAATCACAGTCTTGTTGTCTCATACCGAGTTCCACCATACCCTGCCCGGCTTTGAAGAAGTGATTTATTCAGCCAACTAAGATTAGGGTCATCCCCACAAATAACAGGTGCATTAAAGCCTGACAAAAATTTCTCTAATCAAAAGCTCTTGGTGCTGTGATTAAAGAAAAAGGATGGCCACCAATGACCCTGACAATTTTCAAGGTGGAATGAAAACCATCCTTTATTAACAGGAACAAAACTTCCTTTTCTACTCCTTTTCAAAACTGAAATGATCATGCTTATACAATAAAAATGAGATAAATAATTTTAAAACGTCCAGCTTAATGACACTGCCCAAAGGAAACCCAAAATGCCAGTGGTGAAATGCAAATTAACGTATTCATAATTTGACCAGGTTCCCAAGCGCAACACATGCACCTTCAACCAAACTCTTAAATCCTAACAATACCTTTGTGCTTCTTTCCATCCGCTGCACCCAGTATTTTCTAAATAATTTCAGAACCACCTCTTTAGAAGAGTTTTTTGGAAGAACCAATTTCCAACGTGGGAGCTTGAAGCACAGGCAGGATGTCTCGAGCCATCACGTCATCCGCATGAACTTCACGCTGCCCATTTCCCTAAGGCAGACAGACAAATGAACCGTTGGGGTGGGAATGGTCAGTACTGTCCCAGAACTGCAACGTGCACGTTTTAAACGGCGACGCAGCATTTCAAGTGGCAGACTGTCTGGGATGACAACCTTGACAGGGTTCTGGCCAGCTGAACTCCTGAAGTTCAGCCAAACCAGCGAGGACCTCGCACAGCGTGGGACTGGAGCATCTCATCCCAATGCGCGGTGCCCCGGGATGGTCTCGCACCACGAGCAAACAGGTACAGCGACCTGGTGGTGGGCAAGCACGGCGCGGGATGGACGTTGGGAATGGAGAAGATCTCCCCTGTATGAAGAACAGTAACACACGCTCACGCTTGCTTGTGCTGCGCAGTGCGGCAAGGGAGCAAGGGGAAGGTAGTTACGGTCTCAAAATGCTCTAAATGCAAGCGATAGGCCAGAGAAACACACGAGCGTACGGAGGAGACGCATCACGCGCGCGTGGAAGGGAGCAGGCAGAAGCAGATCGGTGGCTGAGCAGCCCCGGGTTTTCAGAACCAAGTATTTCAACCCCTATTTTCACAAGGTTTCGCAGTAGAGTTCTGTCAGAACCCCTAAAATCACTGCTCTAACAACGGTCTGCATCTAGCCAATAGCTTAAATGGTTAAAATTACAGCGCAAGCAAACACGGCTTCGAGCTTCTTCTATGCCTAATGCTACATACTGAAATAAAAACCAAACTAAAATATCTTGAAATGCATTTCTAATTATTGAACAAAAAGTATTGCTTTAACTATACTGTTAATTATACTAGTTATATACGTATTATGCTGTTAAATATACTACTTAACTACACTAACTATACATTTTCTTTGCTGGTCACTTAACCCTGCTAATACTTCTAACTGTCTAACCAGTTCAGGTGGCACCAGGAGCCAACGGGCACCTTTAGCTCACCACGAAGACGTACAAAAACACACTGCAAAAATCAATAGATTCTGCATTAAAATATGCTGTCTTACTGCATGACATTATGCTAACAGGAAATGTTGGAACATGCTCTTTGGAGACTACATCTGACAGAACGGAAAAAGAAAGCAGCTTTTCCAGGAAAAAAAAAAAAAAAAGAGAAAACTAATGGTCTTCACAAATAAATCATCTTCTAAATAGCATAAATGACGTGCACCAGCCTGTCTCTGCTTGAGAGCCGCTAAAACTAGGGGTTTTCAATGCTTTTGTAAAGACTGAATGTATGGATATCATCGTTACTGCTACAGATAGTTCTAGGAGAAACACATCGCCCAAGCCACAGAGACAAGACTAAGTCCTACAACATATGTATAATATTATTTTCTCTTAATTATTGAGTATGAGAAAAATGGAAAATTAACAGCAACAAAAATGAACTTTAATTTAAAACCGCAGCAGTTTCTTTTCATGTATTTTTCAGTACAGCGAGAGATGATGATTTTCCCCGGGCTTTCACTATCAATTCCTCACCTGCGGATAACCGCAGCGTTCACCTGCGTTACTACTGTTGCACACGTGAATACAGACCTGCTCACTGCTGCTGGGTACTGCTTAAGAAATTCCCGGGCATACGGCCCCGTGGCCTCTGCCCGTCCCACCGCGACGTACCTGGAGGGAGCAGAGGAGCCACTGGCTGAACAGGGAAACCCCCGACGGCAACTGGGGGGGTGACAGGGACCGGCCTCCCCCCGCCATGGGTGCTGCCGGTGCTGGTCCTGGTGAGCGGGACGAGCCGTGCCGCCTCCTGCCTTCGTTAGCAAGGCTGGAGAGCAACGGGCACGGCGTCCCGGCCAGAGTCATCGAATCATAGAATGGTTTGGGTTGGAAGGGACCTCAAAGATCATCTAGTTCCAGCAAGTCCATTTGAGGTATTTACATTCTGAAGGAATTTGAATTCCTTTGTTTCCTCAAAAGAGCCAAGCTGGAGAGGATTGCCGAGCACGACGTTCCCTCTTGTGCTTTGCACGGCTACGCTTCAGTTTTGGTAAGAGCCATACCTACGCTCTACGCAAATAGGACTGTTTGGGAGCAAGAGTGGTGCCGGAGTAGGATGCTCCACCGCGGCTGAGCGGCTCCAGCAGTGCGAGCCAGCACTGGCACCATCCCGGGGTGCAGGATCGAACCCTGGGGCAGTGGAAGCGCTTGGGGTTTGGGAAGCACGGAGCCGTTCCCTGACGGATGGGCATGTAGGAGCGATGCTTTAATCCTGACCAGCCTTGTGCTGTGCCACAGTAAAATAGTTTCAAGCAAAGATGCTTCTTAAAAAAAAAAAAACCAATCAGCAGAATATGAATTATTTCAAGTTAGAAATAGGGCAGGTGCCGTTTTGGGCGTGCAAAGCGTGCCCGGGGGTGTGGAAGAGCCCCCGCAGCACAGCCCTCTCCCATCGCCGCCGGGCGGAAGGTGTACGGAAGAGGCGCAGCCCCACACCGGGATGCAACTGCTTTTACTGGCAAAATTAAAGAGAGAGGAATGTCACAACACCCACCAACTACAAACTGCAAGTCATTTGGAAAAAAAAAAATAAAATTCAACATAATTGTGGACTTTCCAACTCTTCAAACTCAAAAATACAGGCTATACATTTCAGGATGCATTTGGGGAAACAGCAAGCAGACAAACTCAACCCACACGTACGGACATTACATCTCGAATGCAGCCAAGCCATCCACGATGCCGATCAGAAAGACAACTGGTTTAACACAAACATTTTTGCACTTATAAAATATTCAGTCATCTCACATATAAAAATAATCCATTATTAATTTACAAGGTGTTATTTAATTTACATGCTATTTTTCTCTAGTATATTAAATTTATCAAGGCTGGTGGAAAACCTCTCTGCTGAATATTCATATACTGACATGTAAAGTTATCTATTATACATCCAAAAAATTCCAACACAAATTCAAAACAACTACTTTCTCAGACAGTTCCTTAGACGGGAGCAGAGTCCAGGAGCTGTTAGTTCGAAACCAGAAGAGACAACCCTACACATGTTCTTATCGTACCAGACTTAGGTCATTTTTCTACATTTTTACCTTTTTAGTCTGTGCTAAAATACCATTTCTCCAAAAAATAAACAGCACAAAGATCCAGGCGGCCACGTGTCTGGTTCATCCGTGGATACGGGTCCCCTAACCCTGCTCCGACAGCTTCCTTTAGCCCTGTCCGCTCTAATTCCGTGGCGGCCGAGTAATTACGATACTCCAACGTGAGAAGTTGCTGCCGTTGCTGTCCGAAGTATTCCGCGTAATTTAATTACGCCGCTGCCTGTAATTACAGACACCGGAGGTGCCTGGGCGTGACGGTGGGCGCAGGAGCTCGCTGCTCCCGTCCCCAGCTCCGCGGGTCGCGGTTCCAGACCACCCGTAAGCACAAATCTGTGGCCGAAACGTCTCCGCTCTCACTGGGGAGGACCCCCAGCACGGCCTGTGGCAGGGAGACCTTATCCCACCCGTTCCTCCCGCTGCAGCTTTCACCTTTTTAGCAGCATTCCTGCTCCGTTCCCTTCCCTGAGGGATTTTGGAAAGCAATTCCTTACTTTGGTACAACGTCCAGCGCCCATGTGGGCTTTCCAGAATATTCGTATAATCCCAGCCTGGTTTGGTGGGAAGGGACCTCCCAGCCCACCCAGTGCCACCCCTGCCATGGGCAGGGACACCCTCCACTAGCCCAGGTTGCCCAAAGCCCCATCCAACCTGGCCTTCAACACTTAAACATCTTTTGGGTAGAAGATACCTCCAGTAACACGGAACACAAGCAACGCCCAAATATTTTCTTCCTCTTGTTCTAATGTTGAGTACGACCAATGTATTTGTGAACAAATCCTTTAACACCGAGCAGGTAATTTTTCAGCAGTTTCTCTATTTAATTGCTACCATTTCAAAACGCAGTTTGTGGCTAGCCTGCTGGAAATAATCGCCACAGGGCGACGAGAAAGCACAGCATAAAAAGAGAGAATATCCGACATCATGTAAACCCGCGTACCGCAAAATAGCTGAAGTTATCCTTAAGTCAAAACGGGTTAAATATTAAACCAACTTCTCCAGAGAGAGGGGAGCACGTACATCCCTGTCCAGAATATTAACATGCCGGTCAGAAATCCGTAAGGGAAAAATACCCTGAGAAGGGACAAGGGGTGTTGGGAAGCAAAAGGTAAGAACTGACAGATAAAATTCAGCACCGGCAAGCGGGGCCGACCTCCCCAAAGACTTTCCATATCCCGGTTACTGCCTACTGTATTAAGACTGCCTTTCTCATCACTTAATGCTTATTTTCATCACTTTGCTTAAAATATTGATAATCAATTAAGGCTACGTCTGTTTTGCCACAGAATCTGTGTCACAGTCTATCAGCCTGTCAGGGCCAATTCAATCCTCATTCAAAGTTAATTTTTTCTTCATAAATCTGCCTTTGGAGGAGTCATTAGGCGCAGAACATAGCCCGAGGTGCAATCACCTATTCTCTTTCATTAGCGGCAGGCAGGGAAGGTGAGGGAGATTATTAGAACTTTGGAATGATCACAAAGCAGCGTGCTGCCTGTCAGATCCCCCCAACATTTAATTCATCTCGCCAACTCGCCGGCGCGCGCTGCCAACAGTTTTAAATGGACATTATTCATGAACATCTGTGACATGCTGAATATTCTGAAGCGGGAATGATGAAAAAGCGGTGCCCCCCTTTGACTTGAAAATTAATTCTATGGTCAAAACAATTAGGAATATAACAAACATGTTTTGTGATGTTATTTTTGGTCCTCCAAGATATTCCACTTAAAAAGCTATTATTTCAGAAATACGGGTATTTAAACCTAAACGTGAAGACTCTGAACAGCACAGTATTTCATGGTACTGAAGAACGACGTGCTTCTCCCTCGCTACGGAAATAAGAAGTTGTTGGTTTTCTTTTCCTAAGCAATTACAGAATTAGCTAGCTTCGCTATCCGGTTTGTTGATATATTTCTAAAATGTAGCCAAATGAGATGACACATTGGATTTTAATACGATGCCAGATTAAATTACGGCACGCTTTACTCCTGGTGGACAATCAGTTGCAGTGTGTGAAACAGATTTCCAAAATCAAGTGTATTTATTGCTGCTTCTCTTGTTACAATGAGCACCCGGTGGCCCTTGTAGCATTTGTTAAGGTAAGAATGGCAGAAACGCTGGTACAAAAGACTGGCATCCACAGAAATTAAATAAAACCCCCACAGTCTCTATGCAGTACCCCTTAGTACTTGCAAGGGGTTTAAGATGTAGATACTTTAAGGAAAACTAATTTACATCTAAGGAAATAACATCAAGTAGTTCCTTGAATTTCATTATGAAAGTCAAAAGAATAGTAATTTACATTTTTTCTGTTGCTACAATGAAAACGGTGTTACCCTTAGCAAACTTCTCACAGCCCCCCTCATTCTCCTCCCAAAACATTCTCGCTCTTCCGAGTGCAAAATTAAGGGCCAGATCCTTAGCGAATTCGAGCTGGCACAATTCCACTGACTTCAATAGAGCTAAGCAAATTTACTCCAGCTGAGGATCTGGCACTAAATATTTATAATAATAATAATAAAGAAGACTTAATAAGCAGATCTTGGCTAGGTACATTCATCCATTATTTAGTGCATTTCTAATTTCTTTCTTTCTCACACACTCTTTCCCACACACACGTCTGATAAAAAATTCAGCTGAAATATGGTTTAACACTAAGGATTAATTGGCTTAAATTGCTTCCGTGGCTCCTGCCTCATTGCAGCGGATGCTATTAAATATTGCAAAGATTTGCTTCCATCTCAGAAAAGGCCACGCGTTACCAACTTCGACATCTTCTACTCAACTAACGTTTCACCTAAGACCCACACCCCCCAAACCGCAGCTGAGCTCAGGAAAACAGCGTAATTGGGTGCAAGTCTTGTCTTAGCTGATATTTAGTCTCGGAGAGAAAATTATTTCTTCGAATAATTTGATAATTTCAATGGAAATGTTTAAATGGCACCTTCTATCTGAGTTACTTTCTTCTGGGAGAAGGGAGTGGGAAGAGGAAGGAAAGAGCTCGGGAGAGGAGAAGGATGGCCCAGAGTTAAACATTCCCCTAATCCACGGAGCTAAAAAAAGGCACTCGCATTTGGGGGAGAAAAAATAAATTCCAGATCTAAAAATTCACAGAGTAAAGGATGATTCTTGGCTATATCCTTCAGGAATGTTTTTGCAGCTCAGCTGGAGAACTGAGAAGTGATCAATATAAAAACCTCCAGCTTCGATTCAATTTACTTAAATTGTTCTTAACCCGACACTTGTTATAGAGTTATTTCCTTCCCCCTCGCGCACCACGGATGGAGAAATGAGAGAACAACGGAGCATCTCCCACACAAGAGCTGTAACAGAGCTGTTGAGCAGGTGAAAAGAAGGATGCTTTCGGGCAAGTTATTCCTCAGTCAGCTTCAAAATTGTTTGAATTTCTGCCCTTTGGCCGTTCTTGCAGCACAGAGAATTCTCCTACCCGTGTCCCGACCCAGCGGCAGTGGGCTGCCCTCCTCCTGCTCCAGCCATGGGAGCCAATGCCACCCCTGCTCCATGGGGAGGAGGAGGAGGAGGAAGAGGAGAGGGATAAGCCCAGGGATGCTGCAAGGAGGGGGCAGGCCTGCCCCTTCGCTGGGGTACCAGTGACCCTTCCTCCCGAGAAACAGGAGCCCAAGCCCAGAGGGGGAGAAACGGGGACCTGAGACTCCAGAGCCCTGGCTCAGAGGGCACCTTGGCCTTCCTCCACCCTAATGACGTTTTACACAGTCAACTTACACTTACAATGAAAGGGCAGCTTTTATCCAATCTCTAAATCTACTTTTTCCCTTTTTCTTTCTTTCCAGCCAAGCTGGAGGGTGCAGTTTCAGCAAGTTCACATCTCCAAGGCTAGCACAGCACTACTGCTCTAGTGAACTATAGGTCTCTCGTTAGAAGAATTATGCAATCTGCATGTCTAATTGATGATAATTTCTATCTCTTAGAAATAGGAAAAACCTTCTATGAATGCATTTTCGAACCAGCATCACAGGAAATGTGACCTGCAGGACGTATAGCAGGGGCTGAGGTTTGCTGTTGTTCTTACTGCAATTTGGATTTCAACAGGGACCTTCTTTTGAACATCTAGGAATCTCATGAAAATATAATTCCAATAATGTAACAACAATAACTTCAATAATTCCAATAATTAATTTCAAGAAAATTACTGACCATAGATACAAGGAAGGAGTAAATTACTAAGGTGACACCGGATTAACCTTAGTCTGAAATGACACCAGTAGAAATTATAAGCAACAAAGAAGAAAAAGCCATAAAAATACAAACAAAAGAGGAAGAGCTCATTTTCATTCAATATGTTTGAAAGCCACTCTTGAAAACGCCTGACATTTGTTCACATACGTCAGTCTCCAAAAGGCAGGGGATCACCTCCAGAACGGATGCATTTAGTCCCACGGAAGTTCACATTTTTGGGAACAGCATGGGAAGGCTCTCAGAGCCTCTGAGAAGTGTCCAACATAGCAGAACAAGCGGCTTCAGAACAAGTAAACTTTAAAGTCTTAAAATTTGGTATTAGAGCACCATGAAATATTAATATAAGAAAAACAAAAGCGAAGCTAAGAAAAAAGTACATATAGGTAAAGCAAACTTACTCTGTACTTGAGCACAACCTAATGGAATATAGGTAACTTACTATCGCTGTTTTTTAAATAATGCAGATGAGCTATGTATCACGTAACAAGTGAATAAACTAAGCATTAAATTAACATCTTCTCAGATCACAAAGATAATATAACATCAGCATTGACAAGAGATGAGGATGGCCACGAGGAGAAGACCTCAGAGCTGCTCTTAGGAGCTAACTTTCATCTCCCCTCCTCCTATTTTTTAAATTCTCTTTCTTTTGGAAACCATGGTGGGGAAACTGGCCGAACGCACAGGGAATGTTAGTACCATACCGATGGTTTGTTTTGATGCTTGTCATGCAAAATTAAATGAGGAGGCCCTGACGTCCAAACAGGTTTGCATTTTAAGTTACAGTCTCTAAATTCAATTGCAGCTATAAAACAGAATATAAAGGGGCTCTCTTGTAAAGAAAAGAAGCAAAAATGTTTTCAGTTACATTATGTGCTCTTGTGAAAATGGCATTTTTGCATTACACATATTACCAAATAAATTGACACCTGCTATTTGGATGAGAACTTTGAAAACCATATAAATAGTAAAAATACTGCTCTTACTCTTGTTGGCAAGAAGCTGGTTCTTCATGGAAATTTATGGAAATTTCTGAGCTTGCTACCTCACAGAAGAAACAAATAACGAAAGAAAGATAAATAAACCACTTCTCATTAAAACAAAACAAAAAAACCAAAACCCCAAACCTATGGGGAGATGAAAATTTTAATAAGTGTGCAAGAACTTTTTGTCTGTAGTAAAACTCAAGCCAAATGAATCAGAAAGGTGAAAGCCATAATATTAATTAAAAATGGCTGTGGAACATACATGCACAAAGCTGCTATCTTCTAGACGCTGTCACCAACAGACCGGTTCTTTTAACACCTTGGTAGATTCTAAGTCACTTTTGAATTGTGTGCTTTAAAAATAAACTCTGAGATTCCTCTAAAACAAATTAGAAATAACAAAAGGCAGGCAAGGCTGCAAAACATAACTCTGAAACCCCATCGCTAAGATATAGGAGATGCCTAGAGTCTTGATGCAACAAATACTTTTAACATCATCACATGAATTATGGAAGATTAATTTAGTTGGGTTTTTTTTCCCCTTGCTGACTTCAGTGCTACCAGGAACCATTCCTTTCCTTTCAGGATATAGAGTTTAATTCATTTAGAACAGTAATAAACGTGCACCTCCTCCTGAGCTGAGAGGGCGACGTGACCATCAGTGAGAACCAAAAGCCAACACATACTGTTTGCTCAGTTCCACCAGACAAACCCAAGAATTACTCATTGCTTTCAAAACACACCACCCTAGCCTTGCGCCCTTCCGAAGCGAGACGGTTATGGGGACAATGGCACGGGAACACATCGAGACCTTGGTAAGATCAGCGGGTTCAGCACCCCAGGTGAAACCCACTGCACAGCAGATCTCAACCCAGCTCTCCAGCTCCGCGGACCGTGTCCCAGCCTGCGTCCCACGCTCCCAAGGAGCGCTCATTCCTGATGGAGCATGCCAGCCGCTCGGGTCCAATTACCTGCTCCGTCTGTACGAGAAATTAGCTTTATGTTGTGCTAGCAACAACCTTCACAAGAAAAGTATAACAGCTGCTCCATATAAGTTCACAAATAAATTATGTTACTTGAAAAAAATTACTTGTTCGCTTAAATATAATCACTAATAAAATTATTTAAATCATTTCTGGGAAAAAAACCAACCCTGGCAATGCATTTCGGATACCATTGTCATTTTAGTCTGTACATTGAGAATGACAGTCGGCTTTTCTTTCCGGGGTTAATAGCAGAATTCAGCCTGACAGCTTGTCAGCAAACTTGAAAAATTCAGTCACAAAACTTAGATTCAAAATGAGCCCTTCTTTCATCTGCCAATTTTAAAATGTCAGGAAACACCACGTTAAGTGAAAATCAAGTAGATGACAACTAATCTGGCTATCGAGAGGAAGCAATAAACCACGGAGTACTTCTAAATGATTACGAGGAACAACACTGAGAAAAGCCAAACCAAGCTGGAGCACCTCGTAAGGGCTCCGAGAACGTTCCTCTAGTGCTTTTGAACCGAATAAAACCATAATGATTAAAACTGCGTATGTGGCACCCGTCAGCAATGCTGTCAGCAGAGACCCGTCTATACAACGGTGGTAAAAAGTCTTTCTGGCTTGGCAGTTTCACATCAGGTCTCACAGTAGCTTTTGAAAATAAACCTTCATGAAACACAAGTTTAATTCCCCTAATTTACTTCTGGGCACTGGCTCATGGCCACCGCTTAATGACCAATAGTCTTTTCCATTAAGAATAATCTTTGGCCGCTCATCTATTCTGGAAACCACCAATAAACAGGAAGATTTGCTGCACCACATAGTCCAAATAACAACTTGCAACAATAAGTCCCCAGATTCATTTCCCTGGTCTCACTGGTGCAAGATCCAGGTCCCAGCTGCAGCCCAAGGGGACATGTGGGAGAAAACCCTTTCAGAGCCGACCCCAGCTCAGGCAGCAGAGCAGCACTCCATGGCATATAAACCTATTCCACCTCTGGCCCCAAACCCGCGATGGAAACACCACCTGCTCAGTAGAAAATGCTTTTGGGTACATCCTGCTGAGAAACGGACAAGCTTTACACCTCCTCTGCGTCTTTCTCAATGGAACCACTTATAACGGAATGAGAGACATTTTGGATTTCTTATTGAAGAACAAAACTCTATATATCTCAAAGACAACGGCTCATAACACAAATCTACAACTTTTTCCACTGCACAAAGATCTAAGCCTTAGGACACCTTGTAAGACTGTTTACCATCATTATTTATCGCTTATACAGCACCTTTGCGGACGGCCCAGGCAAAAGGACGTTGCTAAAGCTGGCCTAACTTAAATCGCAGTTAACAGAGTCCGAGTCCTGAACCTGACTCAAATTTCCACCTTCACAAATAAAACCCTATCACCAAAGGTATAGCTAGAAAGGTTAACGAAGACACAGTACGGAAACGCCGCTTACCCACATTTGTTGAAAAACAGTATCGTTTCCTCTCCTCACTCTTTTATTTGCAATGAAGCTCCACTTAAGGAAGAAGTAATAGTTATAAACCGCAGTTTAATCCGAGTTATTAGCAGATAGCACTGTAGAGGACTATGCACTTTTTAACGCCGGGCGTTGCCACACGTTGCAGCTCCTCGTGCTGCCCACCGCTGAGGCCGTCCCCTTCCCATCACTTCCCGCAGCTCCTGCCTGTCCCCGGAAAGGTTCGTAGGAGAGGTTCGTAGGAGAGGTNAGCCGTCCGCTTCCCATCACTTCCCACAGCTCCTGCCTGTCCCCGGGAAGGCTGGACGCCTGGCCTGGGGGCTTGTAGGAGAGGTTCGTAGGAGAGGTTCTTTTAACACCTTGGTAGATTCTAAGTCACTTTTGAATTGTGTGCTTTAAAAATAAAATCGGAGAGGTTCATAGGAGAGGTTCGAACAATGCTCCAAGACGCTGCCTTGTAGCTCTCAACCTGTACCCCATGAGGACAATGCTAGTCCCAGGACATCACGGGCTACTGGGAAGCGATGGAGCGTTGCCCTCTCGCCCTACGAGCTGTCTCGCTGGGATGCTGAAGGACTCCACGACACAGAACATCCTGCCCCGCACCCCCAGTCTTGGGCTCTCAGCTGTAGGACACGTGATTTAAAGCCACCTGAAGGTGGTACTTAGCTCATCCCTGACAGATCCGTGATGCCCATCACTGCCACACACAGGAATGCAAATCTCCTCTTTGGTGCAGGATCGGTGACAGCACAGAACACCCCACCACCTGCTTCAGGTACACATTTGCCTTGGATTTGGAGTGACTGGAGGGTGAAGATGTTTGTGGGAGCTGAACACGATGACTGAAATCTCACTGGCTCAATTGGCGGGTCTGGATTTTCAAAGCACGGTGTTTTAGAGGCGGAAAACTTTCCTGTGGCCATAAACCAACCGTAGGGTGTGCTTCCCTTTGCAAACCGCCATTTCTCTGCATGACTCCCCTCACCAAGCTTGACCACCTGGTCTAACATCTCTCAGACACATTGTCAACTGACCAATTACTTTTTGCCCACCAGGCTGTTGACTCGTGCGAGCATTTTAAAGCATTACATAGGTTTACGTAACAGAAAAGCTGCGCAGGCAAACAGAAGAGGACAAAACAGCCTTCCAGATGGTGTCCTTCACACCCACTTGCTCCCATACAACACCCCTCCGGCAGAGCAGCCTGTCTCAGTCACCTCCCAAAGGGACACCTCACCCATCTCTCAATGGCACGGCGGGGTCTTCGAGCACGTGGAGCAACACGGAGGGGAAGGCTGCTCATCTCCACCAGCCCTTGGGCTTGCTCCAGCACGGTGTCTTCGCTATCAGAGATGGGGATGCGCTTGCTTGGGTGACACAAGTTTTACCTGCAAGGTTAGTTTTACTGTGCTTCTGATTGTAAGTGATGGAAAATTGAGTAAAAATTCTGAGTTCCTGAAACACTACAGACCTGTGTGAAGCACATTTAAATAAGGAAACTCAAGATTAAGCCTTCACAGAAATTGTATGTATGTTTAGAAGGATTAAAATCACTTTTTAAATTTGTTATTTCAGCCAGTTAGATACAAACAAATGATGAAGATAATGCTCTGTTTAACGAATTCTGGAGCTACAAGATTGTTCCAAAAAACAAAGGCTGGAGTAAAGAAAGATTATTCCCTCTACACAGAGAACACACAGTCTGGCTTCTGCGGCTGTGTCTGAATCCTTGCTCCATCAGAGTGCCTAAATTTAAGGTATCAGGAGCCCATTTGACTTCACAGAGACTACTCAATCATGCTTAGAAGTTGGTCATATTCTTAAATGCCTTGAATAACGAGAAAGGTGTTAGAGAAGAGCATCATCTGTAACAAAAAAGAGGGAGCACAAGTTTCTTGTGGTGAAAGTTCTACAGGAAAAAGGGATACAGTGCATGGAGACAGCACCGTGTAACAAATGACCTGTACCAAACACGGTCATACCAAATTGAATTAAATACTAAGCACAAAATTACAATTGTAATTACAGTTACGAAATACAATATAATGCAAACTTAATCAAAAACGGAGTACAATTAATATATGTATAACGGTGCAAGAAACGAGAAGCATTTTAGATGATTTCTGAAGAAAGAAGAAACTTTGTTCATCCTACTCATCACAATTTTCCACTTTTGCCATGACGTTAATTAAAAAATCTTTGTGATGCAATGGAAAACAAAAAGGATCAAAAAAAATATATATTTTTTTTTTAAATGACAATCAGACCATAAACACCAAAACATCATCAAAGAAAAAACTGTTCTCAAGTTTTATCATAATGAGTGTTAATATGAAAGATTCAGAAAGATACTGAATGGGGCATTGGAGAATCAGGAGATGATGAGGTGGAAAACTTCTGGGTGCAGGCACAGAAAACTCGCAGGATTTACTGGCCATTAATTGCAGAATGATAAGACAGGCATCCAAAAGAACTTGACATCTGGCACCAAAAGGGGGAGTGAGTGTCAAGGAAAGATTTGTGGGAAAGACTTACTGCTGATGCCAAGGCGCACTCAATTACACTTCTGATAGCCTTGAAGCACGGCGCACAAAGCCCAGGAAACGCGGAGTTCTGCATTAGAGCACGGAACTCATTCTGATGGGAAAAAAATGATGGGAAACTATACATTCTCAGCTTGCATCATTAACGACTCTAATCATTTGCTGTACACAGCATTATTAAATATTCCCCCAGGATAAAAGGGGTAAATATATTGCTGAAATATTCAGTGGCTGACTGTAAAATTTCATTCCAGATTAACTGATGAAGATGAAGAAATGCTGCCGAAAACAAACAATTTATCTTCACTACGCACAGCAGATCGCTCTTGGAATTATGCCAGGGGCTGTGTGGGTTTGAATTCAACAGCCACATTAAAAGAAAACTACACCCTTACTACACACCACGCTGAACATCACTGCACTGAATAAACAGTTTGCTGCAGCACTGCTTAAATAATTCAAAAAGGAATTTTGGGTGTCAAACATTTTTCTGAAGTATTGTATCTCTTAATGTATTTCAAATAAATGTTTGTTTTTAAAGCTTCTGTTAACATCCATTAGAGTAAATGGGAAAACAGAAAAGTCAAAGACTCAAAACCAACAAAGGACTGATTTCTAGGAGAGGATTAAAGACAGATTTGTCATCAGTGAGAAAGTCACTTCCAAGGGCACGTATCTTGTAATATACACATGCATTTACACTTACTCATCTGCAACCTTGAGAGATTCCAACTGGCTCTCGTAAGTCTGGACAGCATAATTTCAGTACAGACATATGTGCATCTATATATTTGTATGGAGCTATAACCAAGTAATAAATAAGCAGCCTTATTCAACACCAGGAATTCCATAAACTTTCTCCAATTAGATTTCATTTCCAGCTAGCTTTAACTTACGAACGGAGTGCTCTGCAAAGTCTGCTTTTGCAGTTTAAGAGTCTATTTCTCCCATTCTTAGAAACTGTAAATAATTTGAAATATTAAAACCACACTAAATGTTTAATGGCGTAACTACAACGATGAGGAGAGGGAACACACGTCAAAGACCTTGCTGAATCGGCGGCAGGCTGAGGCCCATCATCCATCATCTGTCAAGAAGTATACTGCTCTGAACTTACGCGTGCACCTCCGTGACGCCTGTATATCCTTTGTATACAATCTGTTTTTTCAACTGAAGAGCTAATGAGTGCGTTAACTCACGCTCCTTAATTGCATTGCTCAGTAGACTTATCGTAGCTTCTAGCAGAAGAGATACCACTTCTGATGGAACTTCAGCAGACTTTCTATGAAAACTGATGAGACGGGCTGTGTCTACAAGGGCAAATACTGCAGCCCAAAAAAGAGTGACTCTGTAAGCGAAGAGGCCGGTGCCCAAGGCCAAGTGCCCGCTCTGTGCAGATTTCAAGGGCTGTTACTCCAGACAGTCGGAGCAGAACTAGTCCGCGTGAACCACACACCCAGGAACCGCTGGACGCCTGGACCATAGCTGCTGAATGAACACCCTCTGAAAGGATCTCAGGCCGTGTG
Source organism: Aramus guarauna (assembly GCA_013400195.1). Classification (NCBI taxonomy): domain Eukaryota; kingdom Metazoa; phylum Chordata; class Aves; order Gruiformes; family Aramidae; genus Aramus; species Aramus guarauna. The sequence continues at coordinate 99,177 of VXBL01007269.1, forward strand.
CTTCAGGGCTGTAACGTGAAGCAAACTGAACTCAACTGAATAGGGACAATTGGAAAAATCACTTTAAAAGCATCCATCTGGTTCATGCGAATATGCTAACGTACACAGAGAAGATGTTTTTCTGCTCTGTGTCGTGTATCGGACAGCTCAGGGTGCCATCTGCAGAGTAAAGCTAAAACTCAGAGAAGGTGGCAAAAATCACAGGAAAGAGTGTTTACTCACGGCACGGCTTTACAGAAAGTCATAGTGAAGCAATTGCTCCAAGGACTGAAGAGCGCACGTTCAGAGCTGGCGCTTGGATACCTCCAGCAGCAAGCCACCGATGTCTGAAGAACGCCAATTCCCAAACCCTTCTCAGAAACACTTCAGTGACAGATTTTAGAAATGATAGTTCAATTGCTCAGCTAAAGACCAAGCTCATCAGTTCTTACTCTAAGTTAGATGTGATGTAACATATTAAATAAAAAAAACACTTAATAATGAAAAATTATTAGAACTCCATGCAGTTAAACTAGCAGATGATCTTCAGAGGTACATTAATATACATCAACAGACTTGCTTTAGTATAGTCTGGAAAGTTTACCTTCAAAGGGATAAACATCTTGTTTTTAAGGACAGAATGTGTCTCAATCATCTCAGCCAGAAACAATTCTAGGTACCTAACACACCTCCTCATCCAAACTCGCTGCTTCTCCCATGTGAAGCAAAGACATTTTTCAGATCTGGATTCTCCTTATCTTTGCAGGGGTGATTTGTACTAAAAGATATTACTTACTCTGGACAGGTAGAAAGATTAAAATTGAGACATATAATTAAACAGCACAATTATCAGAGAAGAATTTTCTTTCCTGACAGCAATCACTGGTATTCTAGACTCTTTCCAGAAGCACAGAGTTGCCTTGAAGTCAAGGCAGCACGATGTCCAACCTTTGGTTTGCCTGGTCTGAGCACCCCGAACAGAGACGCGTGGGTGCAGCAGCCTTCCAGGGCAGGATTGGTGCCGGTTCCTGCAAGAATTGTCAGGGCACTAATCACCACGGTGTTCGTTCTCTACCTTTTGCAATGAGGTGACCATGTCGCCAACGGTAGAGTCCAACAAACTAGAGCACTACTTAAATAGTGAGTAGGACAGGTTAGTGTCATCTCACGGAATACTTTTAGGGACAGCCTCCCCGTGCGAGGATGGGAAAAGGGTTGGGGCTTTTTGGTCTGGAACCCTGAAAGCTCGTGACAGGTCTCCTCAGGGCAGAGATCTAAGTTCTATGACAACACTTGAGGATTTATACAGGGTCTGCATGACCTGGCAGAGTGCGTGATCCGTGAGTAGACATTTTCTGAATAACTTTGGACTGCTAAATACTTTCACAGAATATGAAGACTGGATCCTGCTCTTAGCTCTTATTTTTAACATGTCTTTTCTTGATAAGACGATGCAAATAATATTCACACGAGCTAAACAAGACTGGAACCCACCCAGAAATATTCCCCAGTCTGATATGGCATCGCTCAGTGTGCAGAAAGTTTCTTGTGCCTCTCATCATATACACAGCTTCGTGTCACAATCATTGTTCAAGACGATGCTCCAGTGATACGCAATGTTTCTCTTTTAGATTAGGCCTACCTATACACAGTTTTAAAAATCATAGCTTGTTTTCAGGCTAATTTTCATCATCACTTCTTTTGAGATAAGATTCTAAGATTATTTTCAAAATTTTGTACGTACGCTGCAACCAGAATAACTGTCTCTGAAAAATACATCTAACTGCTTTAATCGCTATTTTCTTACAGTACTCGATTTCAACGCCTACGAACAAGCTAAGATCAATAACCACCAGGCTCGACCAGTTTCGAGTCTAGACGATAAAAACAAGTAACAGAGCGCTACCGGTTAAAGAGGACGCGCTGTGCACAGGTCAGCTCGAGGTCCCAGGTAAACATCCCGCCTGTGTCCCGGAGCCGTGTTTCACGCGTGCCTCCTCCTCGGCTCTAAACATCGGGCCGTTGCACCCTATCGATCTTCTTTAAACCTCCAGAATAATAAATTTCAAGGCAACACAGCGCAAGCTGACTAAAGCTCTTTAATTACATCACTGCTGAAAGGAAATCATTGATCAACGGCATTATGGGAGAATCAACTGCCCCCCAAACCAGATCAAAGTCAATGAAACGGCTGAGTAGCTGCCCCATTTGGGACTCTTCCCAGATTAGTGCCCATGGACAAGCAAAAGAAACTCTGCTAACACATGCTGCTTACCACGGGTTTGAAGCTCTCCCTGGCAGGTGTCATGCTCTAAGCATGGGTTTTGATTACTCTAATTAAATATAATATTATCAACAGATCTTCATATTGATCCCTAAACCCCCCTTCTAAATAGAAAATTAAAAGCTCCGAGGGAGGGACTTAGAGGCTAACAGGTAGGTTTAATGGGTTTAATCTTACAGCAGGGTTCTCTCTCTTTATTTCCTAGAAGTACTATTGATTTCTTACTACAGCAAACGCAGAATTTTTATAATTTCTTTCATTCGAGTGACATTAGCTACTTTGTTGCCAGGTAAATAATTAAAAAACCCCACAACCAAACAGCAGCACACATCCACTTTTTTTAACCGAGACTAACAAAAACATCAAACAAGGTTAAATGAATAGCGCGGTTGGGTTTTGATTTTAGACCTACTTTAATAAAAATAAACTTACCATATAAGAATGAAGAAGTATTTATCCTGATATAAGTAAAAAGTGTCTTTTCATCAGCCAGTGACTAAAAATCTTTGAGGATGATATCTGCATGTACTCCCATATGCACGTTTCATGGACGCGATAAAGAAAAACGAGAAAATACTCATGACGTGATGATAAAAAGGATAAGTGTTTCGAATTTTTGAATTTTTTGTTTTCAGTTTACAGCGCAACGTGGATGTTTCCTATTACCAGCATCAATTACACAGGAACCAAATCATAAACGACTCTCTAATCCCCCAACTTTGTCCTTTAAAACCTCATTTAGCGTTATTACTTCTCTCTGGCAGGAGTCGGCAGCGCGCTAATAGACACGCGCTGCCTCCACGCCGCATCTCTCCTCATTCATTTCCTATTCCCTCCGGTGGTTCTCCTTCCTAATGCCCAAATGGCATCAACCTGTTGTTTAGCACATCCATGAAAAGGCGAGCCTGCTGGCTAATTTACCAAGGGATTAAAGCCCTGAAACCACTTCAATCTGTTACTCTGTCTCGGTGTAAAAGCCCTGCCCCTGACAGTCAGGCTTCCAAGCCAAAGGGGGAAAAAAAAAAATTAAAAAAAACAAAAAACAACCTCATTTTAAGAAAGAAAAATTCAAAGTGGGAGACATTTAAAGTAATGCCTGCGCATGCTAAGTACATCAGGTGCAGTTGCACACGTTTGCAGCCTCAAAGCTAAAAGAAATTGGGAAATTTTAAGCATTGTGAGAGTACTGCGAGGATTTTTGTGTTTAAATACACCGATATTGTAGTCGTTAACGAAAATCTGACGCACCGATAACATAAAACCACGTTACATTGACTGCAGTGGATATTTAAAGTTCTGCACAACTCTAGTTATTTTACCTCATTTTTCAAAAATTTTGTATTCATCTGTGAACAGGTTGGGCTTAATTCCCCGCTCAGGACAAAGGGCGAGGGCTGCACCGCCATTCCTCCGGCTTCCTCGCTGAAGCCCCATTCCCTAAGGACGTTACGACTGTGAACGGCTGTGCCGGACACCCACAGCATTGCTAAACTCATAAAATTAATAGTATTTGTCAATCTTTCCGGGAGCGGGGCTGCCGGCGAGGGAAGACGCTGTCGGGATGGCTGTAAAACCAGCTCCCAGGCTCTCTGACGGTGCACCCAAAGAAACAGCCGAGGTCAGGATCCAGCCCACGCCGACTAAAAGTCTTTTCCACTTCCTTTCTCTACCTTCACAAGTTTAATAAAGAACAAAGCCAGCATATTTTTAACACCTTAAAAAGTGAGTGCAGTGATTCATAACTATTTCATAATTAAAATTTTATGGCAAACAGATACAGCCATCAGTCATCCAGTCTGGGAAGTCAAAAAAAAAAAAAAAAAGTGAGATTTCAATTTATAAGCCCATGCAGTATTGCATGAGCTACGCTGTACAAAAACACTTTTCAAGGGAGTTATTGAACTGGGGAAAGCAAAAGTTGTTTTGTTGTTTTGGCTTTTTAAATCAAATCCAGTTTGGATTATGAATTTGTTTGCGCATTGCAGCAGCTCCATACAGTGACTGATGTTTAAAAAGGAAAAGAAATATTATTCTCTTTCTTCTTCCAGTGCTATGCTAATAATGTTAGGTAGTATCCCCGGTACTTCCCAATGCCAACAATACAGATTATTCTGGAATTACAAAATGCCAGGAATAAAAATGCATGGCAGTGCCAGGGGTTTCCCAGACAAGGAAAGCCTGTAAATTGGTGTTTGTAAGATATGCATATTCAGAAATATTTAACATAAGAGCATGAACTCTGGATCCCATTTCAACAAACGTTATGATAGTGACAACATGGAATTCCCTGACTGGCAATGGAAATGGAGAAATTGGTGGTGCGGTATATACACACAACATCTGCACCGAGCATCTGGGTGCTCAGGAGCTGCAGAATCCATCACTGCTACAGACTTGAAAAGAAATCCCGTTCCCAACTTGAATCGGGATGATCTTCCCTTTTTAATGTACCCAACCAGCTCGCTTTAGTTAGCGTGTAGGTAAGGGTTTGCAAATCAGTTTTACAAGTACACATCTCCCTCACTTTGCGGGGTCTGTCAAACCTGCTCTCTTTGTGTAATCTTCTTCTGACTTTATTCAGTAGGACGTTATTGGTTTAGAAACACCATAAACCCAAATATTTCAAATAACCGAACACGTTCTAGCCCACGTTCTTAAAAGGCTGTTTTCCTTAATCTCATAAATATTCCACATCACCTGGGAAATAGGCTTCTGCTGGAACACACCCAACTACCAAACTAGTTTTGTCCTACAAAATGGTCTGGTTTGAGACGCAGTGCAGGCTACACGGCTTTCCAAGAAATACCTGTTTTTAAGATGTAAGCTGACATCACATTCCACACGTTTCTGCACGTACCCTGGTGCCAGATGATAGTAATTCTCTGTAAGAATATTTAGGGCTCCCAAAACTCTCTGCAACTACAATACCGGCTGTCAACATTTGAGATTATTATCCACTTCTAAGATGAAAAAATATCTTGTCTTGGACGGATAGGTTGGCATAAGTTTTCCAGTGAAAATTTCTACTTGGAAAGAGAACCGGCTTATATTTCCACATTTAAAAAAAAAAAAAAAAGGAAAAAATAAAAAAATAGAGCTAAACATTAGACTTGCTGCTTCAACAAACTATTATTACATGCTTCACCAGTCCATTAAAGAAAGTAATTTAATCAGTTTGTATTTTCTCAGTAAAATCTCATTCAGAGAAATTTTATTGCCAGCTATCTAAATAGTAAATACTTATTATCCTCTCAAAATGAGTTTTTGCTTGCCAAGGGCAAACCCATTGCTGTTATTGTAGTGCTCTGTCAGAGAAACAAGAAGTTAAAAAGGTTATAAAGATACCATTAACGTCATGGGACTGTCTTGTCAGGACTCAAAAGTGCTTAGTAATTGAGGGTTTTATTCAAAGTGTATTAGCACCCATATAAACGGCACAGCTAATATGATGCTTTAGGCTTTATTTTGTTGCAGCCCTGCATAATCACCTACAAACAGCTGAATACCGTAAATTTATCTGCTGAAGAGCACAGCTCATTTTATCATCTGTTTCTAGGCTGGGTCTTTGAATAAAATGTCAATAACGTACAGCTTAAAGGCACAGACGAGGTGCAGCCAGCCAGGACCACCAAGCAAGCTCTAATGACAACTAATTGGTGCCGGCCCCGCGTCCTCTGCGCGGAAACACGGCGCAGGGAAAGGGCATCGCGGCGGCTTCGGTCAGAAAAGTCCATTGCTCGCCACTAAAACCGCTAGGAATAAGCTTGTTCAGTAAGCTTTAAAAAAGTCTGTCTGTACAGAAGCCTGGAAGGGGTAAGGCCCCAAAGAGAATATTCCTGAATTAGCTGGATTTGTTGCTGGAGTGCGGCAGAGCCGCTGCCGTAGCGTGCCCGGGCAGCCCCGGTCGGTCCGGCTGCAGCTCGCTCCGCCACTTGACCTAAGGCGTTCGCCATCCCCTGAATTCAAATTTTGGTGGCAAACTTGATTATAATTTACCTCGAACAAACACTTGACAAAGGCAGGGAGCAATAATAGAAGTAAATAAAAAATCTCTCCCCTCTGCACTTCGGTCGGTCCACAAATAACTCTACAAGCAGTAGTAATCCTGGCCGTAAATCTGCTCTCAGTGTACATCGATGTGAACGCGTGAAGAGTCACGTTTCTGGACTAGGTTGCAATGAGGTCTATGATAGGGTTTTCAGAACACATGTTAATGACTACAGGCATTTTATAAAATACATTTAATGCATATATTAAAATGCTTATGTTTAATTTTTAGTTTTCATACTTTAAGCATAATTTGTTTGAATAAAGTAACATAAGAATTCTGCACTTCAACAATAGATATGAAAAGAAGATTCTTATTGTAAGGAAAATTTAAACTGCATGCAAATTGAAAAATGAATGAGAAAGTGTAGGGAAAGAAAACCCCACAAAAACTTTCCAGTTCCAATGTTCTCTCTCCTCAAATGTTTATTATAGTGGTACTATTGTATCCATGATGTCCTTACCTTTTCATCTTCAACTAAAAAGCACGCTGTAGGAGAAAAATAAGTTGAGGAGCTAATCTGTTTCTAACGTGCCAGACAAAAAGAAGCACGTGCGGGATTATTCAATGGTCACGCCAACTTAAAGCAGTGGTACTGCACAAGCTGAAAATCTAAGTGCAAGAAAAAGCACGAAAGTCAGCACCTCTCATCTGCTGCCATGCTGTAACAACTAAAACGTAGTTGAGCACCTCAGGACACAATTAAAAAGTACATCCTTTCGTGGGCTGGGCTCCACCACCCGCCGATCGGAATTGCAAGAGGCCCTTTGACTTTTACTGGCACAAAAGTCCCATTGACAGAAATCCTATATGGCTACAACAGGAACAAACGTCTCACTAGCTGTGAACTACTCCCTGAGTAGATGTGCTGGACTGGAATGTGGACACCAACGTTTCAACTCAACATCCAACATCTGGGCAAGGTATTTTAAATTGAGACGTCATTAAGTACTAAAGGTACTGCCGACGCAAAGGAGAACGGGCTATCCTCAAATTCCTATTTACAGCTAAAGGCAAAAAATACATTCCCTTACCGCAACAATTTAAAATACCTTGCCAACATCATTGCTGAACTCTAAGTCATCAATCAGCGGTTTACTAGGCGACGTCATCAGCTCCAAGTTGCATTCGTAACACACTCGATTCTTTCACTGAAGCCTCGAGATTTCTTTTGCCAGGCATACAACACTGGAAGACAGACAACAGCTTTTCAGATTATCTTCAAGTGCGATGGATGCTACACCATCAGCTTCAGCAGGTCTGACATGACCGGTTTTGAAATATGCCTGAGAGATTTTGATGAAGGCAGGAGCTTCAGAGAAGTAGGCAGGAAAAGAAGGAAGCAGCATAAAATGGAAGTGCTGCAGATTTCCCCACACAGTCAGTAAATAATGATTCTGGTGAAATTTATGTTTCATTGAAAATAATTTGACCACTACCCACAGGGAATAATTGCCCTTCTATAACATAGCCCAGGATGAAGAACCGAATGCATCATAGGATGATGACAGCATGACATCCTATTAGGATTATTTCATTATTGGAACCTGTTCATTACAACTTCACTGAACTGACTCTTTGGGCTAACATTTTACAGGCTTAGGTGTGCTTCAGTTAATCTTTCCGGGTTTTGTTATTTTACTCTGTTTTGCTGTGAGGAGGGAGGTAAGTTATCTCTGCATACCCTTCTGAAGACAGAGACAAGGACAGATGTCGGGATCTTCTCTTTAAGCAGCTCTACAGCCCCCCACATTTGCAGAAGCACCTGGGATGCAACACATTCCCATGACGTGTATCCTAAATTTGCTCAAGCTGTAAGCCTATGAAAATGAGATTGCTGAGGATGTATGCAAACCACTGTAGCTAAATTCCCTCAGACTTCTCCTCTGAGGAGGCTTAAGCCCAGAACTGAAAAAAAGCAGCTGAACTTTCTGTACGGTTTAATCAACCTGGGCCAGGCTGGGCACAATCTCCCTTTAACGTAACTTGTAGCTGCCTGGCACTGTTTCACTCTTCCGCAACTCATTTCCTTTCTCCCCTTAGTTTTACCCACTCTTCAGACCAGAAAATCCAGAAACAAAGTGGTACTGCAAGTTAGGAACACACGGGAGCCAAAACCAGAGCTGCAGATGGGTACCATCAATGAGTGAAAAGAGCAGAAACAATTTCCAGGATGAAATTCTGCTGCCTATTTCCAAAAGCAACTGCTCATATTTCATATTGACACCCTAATTAATAGAAACACCGCTAAGAATACTATTTATAGCACTGCATTTCCATTGAAATAAGCTACTAGGCGTAGGTTCAACTCCTATCAGTTTGCAGCGCAAGTTCTTTCTATTAAAAACCTTGATAACACAAGCAAATATAGACATCGCTGCCGTCCCCCTCTGCTTCAGCGCTGTATAAATACTCAACAACATAACTGACACTTTATTTAATCTCCACTGACTCGAGTTAACGACCCTCAGCCTGAACACAGCTCCATTCCTATGGAGCTCCACACTTGGCTGCTCAGCTCACGTAGAGCCAGTTTGGGGTGTCGAGTACTTGTTTTTCACAACGTAAATGTGAATAACCCTTGTTTCATAAAGAGCTGAGAAATCCACGATGGAGCCTTCCCTTCACGTTCTCTTGCCTTGAGTTGATAGCAACGGAATTGCGATTTCATCTCGCTCAAAGAGGCTCACCATTATCAAATCATTAACATTTTTCAGAGAAGACTCTCCAAGGGCTTAAGATCAACAGCACAAAATGCTCAAAACCTCCAAGACAATGCTCTGATTAAATTGCTTCATTGGGTATTTTAACAACATAAAGGGATACACGATGGCTTAAACAAAGAAGCCTGCCCAGAAATCTTAAATAATAAATTACACTGTAGCCATAGAGAAGAGCAATAGAAAGGGAATTAAAGGGAGGATCTGACATAAAAACATACAATTTGATCGTTCGTGTTAGCTGTGCTTTGAAATACTTTTTTTTCCTTCCTCCTAGGGTAATCAATACAAGTGATATGGCAAAGGACACAAGTTTTCATTACTCTTGCCTTTTATTAAAGACACCGTTTTGCCCTTTCCCACCTATCACAGCGCACTTTAATAAGCTTGCGGCAACATGGCTGAGAGCATTGTCTGCACTTTTAATTCAGTATGGACTTTCCTTGCTTTTGCATATTGATTCGCATTTGGAAGAGTGTTAAATCGAAGTCTAGCTTTTCTTTAAGTCTAGAGAAATACATATGTGCGTGTGCGTGTATACCCGTATACATGTGGTTTATATCTGCCAATACACCGTTCAAGTAAATACTAAAACCCGTCTCTACCATTTTATTATTAGGCCATAGCTGTTCTGAAAAAGCATCCAGGGCATTGTTCTAACTCACGTCTCAGTGTCTTTCTTTAACACTCTTTGGTTTAGGATCAAAAGAAGATTGTTGGTACTTGTTCAACTAAACACTAGACAAGGAATTAGGAGTTTTAAATGCTACAGGCAAATATAGCTCTAGGCAGTTAGTGTAAGTTTATTCGTCACATATTTGGGAAATTTTTTTGAATAAACTCTCCGAATGCACTCTTCAATGGTTAACATGCCAAGCTCTTGGAGCAAACCATGCGAGGCTTCTAACTAGCAGGTACTTTTTTCAAAGGGAAAATAGGAATTTTTCTTTAGATAAAATTATCGATCCATATAATAAACTACTGGAGGTAGCTGAGAGACTGGAGCTGTAGTCAGTCTTTGAAAGAATTCTTTTTGAATGAGTTAAGTAGGATGCCGTTAGAGGGCAAAAGTGCATTTCATTGCCAGGATGGGCAATATCCTACCGGAGACAGGACACGGGAACCCTCCCACCCTGTTTGAGTTTATTCTGGTCCTGACTCCCACTATCAGTGTGGCACGACCAGGCACGTTACTGCTTAACTTGGCACGTAGGGACGGCAATGCCACTTGTCTAAAGAAAGAGATGTATTATTTCTTCTGCAAGAAAAAAATCTTTAGGCCCATTTTTTTCTTTTTCTGCACACCTGAGACACACTTTTATCCTTTTCTCCAAGTATATTTGCATGCTTTTCCGTTTAAAATCAAAAAGAGACATAAGTTCTGATATCTACAGGTAGCAGCATCCAATAAAGGCAAGTAGTATAAGCTGTGAATTGTGCAGATCAGAGAGCATGACTTCCAGCCTACGGCCAAAAAAGCAGCACTATAGGACCGTGGCCTGGAAACAAAGAGATGAAACATCAGGTAAAGTCACTGGTTGTACTGCAAATATCCAAACGATTCAGAAAGAGCATTACCATTTAAAATAGACATACAACATGTCGGCTTTTTTACATTTAGAAATAAAGAAACAGTTTTGTCTCCAAAGACTGCATTTTCACAATGCCATATTTTTTCCAAAATCAATAGTTTCTCAAAATACTGAGAAAGCATGGATTGATGAAGATACCTGTTTTCCAAGAAATGAAGGGGATACTTGATCTACCCTTTTGTACAGAGCCTATATTAATTATAATTTAAAGAGCAAATTAAAAAAAAAATCATTTTAGCTATCCAAAACTGAAAAAAATTCTCAAAAGAATAGTATTTACAGTATTTTAAAAGATAAAGCCATCTTATTATTAGAGAAGCTTATGTTACAGTCTGCTTTTCAAGGTAATTCTTACAGGCAGAAAATACTGTCATATAAAATCCTGTCAAAATAACCAAACACCCATTTCCCCCTCCATTTTTTTAAACAGAGATATTAAAATTTCATAAAACAAGGAAGTATGAACAATAAAAAAGAAATAAATTAATTCTTATGTTCATAAAAATTCTTACTGGTAGTCGCATAAGTGTGAGAATTTCTCAGAGTCAGACACAAGTTCCTATTAAATGATAGGCGGTCATCCTTACAAAAAGCCTAACAAAACTGCATCCCTGGGGGAAAAAAATAAAATAAAAAATCTTTGCAAAACATCCACTACTATATTTTAAGATTTATTCAGTCGACACCTCATAATCATCTCTAAATCTAATGGGACACAAATGCATTTCATCACAAATGAAAATCTTCAGCGCCTGCTAAAATGAGAATCAAAAAATTATTACAATCTAGTAGTCTGGCTTGCAGCATGCATTAATCAGAAATCATAATAAATCCACATGCTTCTTCAGACAGCACATTAGTCAAACAGTTTTGTATGATAACGACATTGACTAATGGGCTCAGAGTTGGAAGGGTCAATCATAAACTCATCAAATGCTTCATTTAATTTCTTAATTTGGACAAACACAATTTGTTTATGGGAAAGATATCAGGTGTTCTTGAATGAGTAATGGCTATGAAACCAAACTCCATTAATCAGCTCCTGATTACAAATGACTCCGAGATTGTTTGTTCTAATTTCATTCATTTGGATCAACAAAGAAAACATGAGCAAACGAAACTGCTTGGACAAAATGGCACACTTAGTTCTCCATATTTAATAAAGTTGTGATAAATATTCTTTCAATAAATGTAAAACAAGAATTTTATTACCCACATTAAATACTATTCTTGGTCCAAGTGAAAAAATTAATATCTATGATTTACAAGAAGATCATGTAGGCGTGAAACAAGATCTTCAGGTGCTGGACGACTGTACTCTGAATTCAGAGCAACGTGCTTGTACTTCAGCTTTTCCTGAAAGGATGACTGTGGAAAGCACAAAAATGGCAGGTTTGGATTTCCATTGCCTGTGAAATATTTCAAGAAAATGATGCAAATTAACATTTTCAACAAGTAGGCAAGGGAGCTTATCAGAACTGATGGTTAACTACGAGGAAAAAAGGCCCTTGGAGCTGCATACACCAAGATTCACAAATTCCTGCTGTATTTTCCAGGCTTTCAGATTTTTAAACCCAGTGTGTATTTCTGCGTGCCATTAGCATTCCAGAATAACTCTGCACTCTGTTACGGTGCAGAAGAACAAAGGAAGCTTTCCAAAGTTTGCTTGCGGGAACTGGCAGAGCCATCACCAACACCGTTACGGACACCGCGTTCCATTTGACCCCATCTCAGCTGTGCACATAGTGACCAGATCCCACCTCGCTTCTCCTGCCGACCCCCACCGGGGCGAACCAGCTCCGGCTTGCTGCTCCAGCTGCCTCCTGGTCCCAAGCCATCGCACGACCGACCCCCAGCTTGGACCGCAGCTTGCGGACCCCTGCGAGCACGCAAACTTCCCCGTGCCACTCCTAACTGTACCTTACAGCCACCTGGGAGCGGTAGGAGGGGAAGGTTTCCTCTGATGACCTTCTTGCGGTGAGACACAAATTCCAACAACCAAAAGACCATCTCTTGGTGGAGATGCCTGCGTGTCCCTCTGCTCCGTGACAGATGGGCTGCACTGTACAGCGTCAGTAATAACTCCAGCAATATCTGGCTCCTAAACTTACAGTATTCTGTGCAGTAGCACTGACAAACAGAAATATTCATCTTAGATTGAAAGTCCGCCTTCTTCTGTGAGTATATACTTAAATACGATCATGAAAGTTAATTCTGAATCTGCAGTTCAGGTACCTTTGCTTCGGCACGTAGCAATGTGTACTTCTGGACAACCCTGAAGTTCTCTCCCAGTCGAAAACCAAAGGCAGATAGGGCACTAATTACAACTTCTAATCTCAGCCTGGAGCTAAGAACGAAATGAGGATGACATGGTCACATGTGAGACCAAGTTCTGGGACATGGGCTTAATTCCTGCTCCGTCACAGACTACCTGTGACTGTTGGTAAGTCGTTGAAACTCCCTGGAACTGTTGCTCCATCTCAAAAGGGCACTGTGATCTAAAATCCACTGATAGGGAGGATTTATCCATGAAGTTACAGGTGCCTTGGAAATGCCTACCAGCTGGAGTACGAGCAAGGCCTCCTGTAATTAACTCCATGCTCAAAAACTTGCAGGATGCACCGTCATGACATTGAGAGGGAGCAAGGACATTGTATTTCCTTCCCACTTATTTCTCCCTTCAGCAACCTGAGGGAGACATTCTGGCAAACTTCACATCCGGAAATTAGACGGAGAAGCCCAAAACATTTAAACACACGATTTGTGCCCACCAGCCAGAGCCAGAGCTGCTGAGCAGACCGAGCACTTTAAAGCCCTTTTCTGGGCATTCATGCTATAAAATCCAGCCAAACACTCTCCAGTTTCACTCGTAGAAAATCTAAACTGAAAGGTGGTAAACATCCAAAGATTTACTGGGTATACTCTCATTACATATCTTAGGGACACACATTCTGGCTAATGCTTTAACCACCGCAGACCAAAGCAGGCACCTACCCGGAGAAGATGGCACGACACATTGGGTAAAGTAAGAGAAATAAATATTTTGCTGTCAATATTAAGACATAACATTTCCCAAAAGGCAAGCTTAAACGGAAACTAGCCGTACAACCACATATGGCTTCTGCAGCCAAACCAGTGTATAATTAAATTACTGGGCAAAGTTGCTAAATATGAATTGATACAAAACTTAAGCTAACTGAAAAATTGTCTTTGACTTAAGATCAATAGCAGGACTGAAAGATTCATCTGCACATAATTAGTACACATATTTGCATCAAAATCATGTATACCATATGCTACAATATTACTGAAAACCCATTCGTTATAATGTAAGCCCGAAATACTTTTGTTTCTCGGTAGCACAAAAACCAGGTCTCAGATAAAAATCTAACAAAAAAATAGAAATTCTAAAAGCTTTAGAATATTTCTAAAGGCAATAAGTGCTCATTAACTAATAAAGTTACTGTAAAATCTACCGATAGGCTCTGTTTTACATTATACCATCCCTACATTAGCAACTACTCATTGGCTTCTTAAACTAGAAAAAAACCCACATTCTACAAAAACGGTTCAAAGCATTATTTTTTCTTAAATCTCTTGTAAGAATCTAAAAGAGGTTCATGAAGTGAATGGCTTTTAGAAACCAATATACAGTGGTATTATAAATTGCAAAAGTGAATTACTTTGTTTCAAACACACTTTATTCTCTACCCAAATTTGTTTAATTAAAATTCCATATTTTTTCAGCAATCATGAAAATGAAGTTGAATTAATTATTGAAGTAATTATTGATTAATCAAATGTTGACTTTGCTCACCAACGACACAAAACAGCTGCACTTCAAAATCACATACTCTGTAAGGACAAGACCATTAATATGTTAAAAAAATAATTAGTGGGAGTAATGACTATATACTTGTTGCTTTGCATGCGGAAAGTATTATTTTTTTCATACTCCAAGGGAGAGAATAAATAGATATTCAGAAGACCTTTGGATTGCCTTCAGCACCTCATGCCCTCTCTTCAAAATCTGGACACAACAGAAATCAAGGTACTTGTTTGCCTGAACAAGTTGGATTTAAGATGGCGTTAATAAACACTTCCAAGCAATAATTTGCGACAATAACAACAAGGTAACACTTCTTTCGTTGAACAATGTCAAAGAAACTCTGTGGTATCAGGTATTTTTAGAAACTCCAGGTAAAAAAAAAAAAAAAAAAAAAAAAAAAAAAAAAAAAAAAAAAAAAGAAAAAAAAAAGAGAGAGAAAGACAGACAGAAGTCACTGTAGAGCAAATTGTTGAAAACACATATTCACGGTAGAAGAATAAAATGCCCTATGAGCTTCATGTGGGAAGTTCTTCCTTAAGGTTCTGCTTGATCTTCTTGCAGAGAAGGAATTCTGAAAGACTTTGGTTTCACTTTGGGGGTTAATGGAGTGACACAAAGGAAGCAGAACAGGTAATGAAAACCACCGATGTGGTTTCTCCCGTTTATCTCCGATAATGAACCAAGAGAAGTGGGGGGGCACACTCAGACCACCTAGCAAAGCCTCTACTACTTGGGTCTAAGCACTCGGGAAGACAGACAAACCAAGACATTAGGCTGATGAACACAATTCAGGTTTGGTACTTTAGGTACCAATAAACAGCACGTTCAGGGTTTCTCGCAGGGCAGTGGGAGAAAATATCACCCAGGTCAGACACAGCTGGAGAAAAGCAATACTCTGTTATTACTCCGTCATTCAAGAAAAGTCAGAGAAGTAGCAGTCCAAGAAACCTGATCCTTATCTCGTTGCATCTTGGTCGGCATGCACGGAAGGATCACCATGTCAATTCAAAAGGCTGCAGACGGGGGGAATCTATCTCCTTGTATTCCTTTTTTGCAATTCACAAATGCAAGACAACTGTCTCACGCAGTTAGGTATTTCCTACGCTAACCAATGACGAAAACCTTCTCTGTTTAGTACAAACCAAATTTAACCAAACTGTTAGTCACTACTGCTGTTACTGGAAAGTGGCAAAATAATTCACTCTCTAAGACTTAATTTTGAAGTTTTAGAAAGCAGGCATTCTTTATTGCAGCGCTGGGTGCACGGGGGATAGGTCCACCTAACATGCGCACCCAAAAGACCAAAGTTCATTCTTTATATACCTTAAGACATGAATATTAATACCTTTTCCAAGAAATTTCCACCTCTCTGCCTATCTATTACATTTACATAATGCTGGTGTTGCAAAGCTACACTAGGCACGCACGGGGGTCTGGGGCGGTCGCCGGCGGTCGTTTGGGGAGTTAGCCCCCCACTCCTTTTCCCCTTTTATGGTCACAAGTCTTTGAGGACAGTTTCTTCTCCTTGGATGTTTCCCAACTCTGTTGTCCGGCCAAGCTGTTCTTCCTTATCAACCCTCTTTGGGCAATCCTGCCGGGATGTTTCTGTTCTTAAGGTTAGGATATCTTCTCCATACACATTAATTACTCATAGGCCTTGTTAAATTCAAAGCTAATCATTGTTTGGTAAAAGAATTTCTCAGCATTTCAATATTCACAGGTATCACTGCCAGCCCAAAACTCCATCAGTGCCAAACTTGACGTCCGTGCCTGTGGTTGGCCATCCCTGTACCAGCCAACTCTTAATGCTGTCTAACAGTTGCCAGTAAAGGGATACTTGTCTTCAGATGTGAAGACAACTGCTATGGAGGATATACTGTACTAGCAATGCCTCACGTGTATGTTTTCAGGACAATTGTTCTATCTTTCCCACACCCACCTTCCTCTTCATTTCTCTCTCACGTTCTCAGACTCATTCCCAAGTTTTCTGTGTCACTTGGTCACATGAAGAACACAAGGAAGCAGAACAGCAAAACCTGCTACTCCTGAGCAAACCTCAGCCATGACAGGAGGAGATAACACGGAAAGAGTATTAAAACAACAAAGGCATTAAGGAAGAAAAACCATAAATGGCAATTTCTTGGGGCTACAAGCAATTAATGCTTGTACTTGAAACCAGAGCAGCAATGCGAATGACAGTTTCTCCTCATTTATTCTGGACACACGAAAAAATTTCTGGCCTCCTCAGGACAACCTTGCAAAGCGAGCTTCATGAATTCCAACGCAAAATGTCTTTTAATCCACTTCTTTTTTTTGTTTGGTTGGTTTTAATGTTTTAACAGCTTGTCCTCAGTATAAGAACACAATACAAATGTCATCTTCAATAACCACTACATGCTATTTTGTAGCCCGCAGTAAAACAAAACCCAAGGTCCTGATCCTGCACCTGAAATCCCTCTTGGAGTACAGGAGGAGGAGGCTGTCAACTGCAAATGCTTGCTGGATGGGGACAAGCTATGTAAAAGATGCAGTGATTTTTATCCCTTCAAATTCTCCTTAGCTCAGGGTTCAAGAAATGCTGCACAAAGCATCTTTAAAAACAGTTTTTTAGTGCCTACATCCATGTTTGTCGTATAGAGCAAAGGTAATTCAATAAGACATCTTTGCTCACAGAAATTGAGATTTTTATATAAATAGAAGTAAAATTCAACTATCCAAAGTGTCAACAGACACTACTCAAAACAACTGTTTGAAATTGACAGAAATAAGAATTTTATATTAAATCAAATGGAGTAAACCCCCATAGTAACTATATGAATCTCTTTTTCAATTTTCAGCAACTTTTAAGCTTGTTATAAGTTCAAATTCTTACAATTTGGGGACAAGCGTTACTTTAAAAGGCATTTTTAAATTTTCATGAAACAGGTAAAATATTTTATGTATTATTTCATCCTTTGTGCATCTATACCAACACATTATCCATCCTTCTAAAATTGTTTGCATCATTACAAATTCAAACTTAGGCCATCAAGTTTTCAGCAGAAAGAACAGAAACAGCAAAATCAAAAGTAGGAAAACCATCATCAAAATGAGAAATCCATAAACATTTTATAAATTTGGCATTTAAAAATAAGCACCAATAAAAAGAAATTTTCATACTTGTTGCCACCTGCCAGTCTTACTACTTTGCATAGCTAGAAAAAAGCAAAATAGAGGGCATCCTATTTAACTAAACAGTTTTTATTAAAGTAAAAGAAAAGCAAGAATCTATGAAGTAGCAAGTGATCCTATTAGTTCCACCAGACTAAAATCATACAGTCTACGTATGTGGTCCTTTCAGCCACATCTGTTATGAGCCATTTTGATACCAGAAAGTAGAGAATATTTGACTATTTATTTATCAGGCACCAAGTGCAAATTAGGATTTTTCTCCCCAGTAACATGTCTTATAACGGGTAGATTAAAAAAAAAATAATGCAGTAAGTATTATAAAACGCTTGCATTTTACAACAGCCAAGGCCAAAATACTTGTTACATTCAGCAATTTTATTTTTAAGGAATATGCAAAAAAGTAATAAAGATGCATGGTGCAAAATTAAAGGGAACAATCTGATAGTATAATTCAAAGATAATGAGTTAAATATCCAATATCCAGAATTGCTGCCAAACAGATCTGATAAACGTTAAATGCTTATGATTTGTATTCATCAATTTTTTCCGCATATTGCTAATGTCACATTAGCGTCTCAGTTCTGAACTTTCCTTTAAATAAACTGTCAAGAATTCTTTGCACAAAAATGCTCTATTCTTGAATGCTCTTTCAGCGATAGATTGAAATGCAGATTCCAAAAATAGATCAGTCACTTATTTCAACTCTAGACCTTTGAAAATCCAGATCAATTGCCTTTTGTCATCGTCTTTATATGGAGAGTAAGACACTTCTGCTTACCACCGTAGAAAAATTTTCAGGCTACTTTGGTAAAGGCAGCCAGATTGATCGCTTGAAACGTCCACGTGCTATTTCTTATCGATACATTTACATTTTGGAATATTCATCCATATTTTAATCTTTATGAGAAAACATGGGTGCCATGCAACAATTTACGGCACAAATTAACCACCTTTAAAGTTTGGAGGTTTTCTGTCGAGCTTATGGGTTTTATAGCAAAGGCAAGGATTCGAGGCAGGGCAAACTTTTTTCCTTAAAATTAGCGCTACGAGCAAGCAAACATTTAACACAAAACCCCAGCTCAAATCTTCTGTGCTTCTCCGTCTCTCGGTAATGAAGTCTGGGAAAGAAATCACAGACACCCAAGTGGTTTGGCAACTGTAAGTGACAGAAGCTCAGCTAAATCCTCTGTTTACACTGGGGATTAGCCGGGTAGATTGTGCGCCGCAAACTGAGCTGTCGATGGTCAAGGGAACCTGCTCCCTGTCAGCCCGTGGGGCAGCGGCACAAAGCCCGGTCCTGGTAGGAAGTGACCCATAAACGCATCCCTACGAAGGATTTATACAAAGCCAGTCTGCCTCATAGAAACTCCATATGACCATTAACTGGCCTGCAAGGCCTGCCAGGAGGCCTAATTACAGGTCTACAGAGCCCAATAACAAAAGCTGAAGAGCTTTAGCCTAGGGATGATCTGCTTTATACTGACTTGAGAGAGTCCATATAGAGTGACAAAAAGAAAGAGGTTTAGCTTTAAAATTCTCCCAAGAGACAAAGCATTGTAGCTAAGTCTGGAAGGCCCACATGCAACA
The DNA here is from genome assembly GCA_013400195.1 of Aramus guarauna. Lineage (NCBI taxonomy): Eukaryota > Metazoa > Chordata > Aves > Gruiformes > Aramidae > Aramus > Aramus guarauna. Next base: position 118,387 of record VXBL01007269.1, read on the forward strand.
TACTTCAGATAGGCTTAAACATACCACCCTCTCAAAATTAACATTCAACTATTGCCTGCTTAACATCTGCTCAAGCACGGCAAGTTGCTCTGATATTGTGAGAGGATGCTAAAAAGGCTTTCTTGTATCTCAATATGAAGAAGGGTAAGCAAATAAAGTCACGCAAATATAAATTTATAGCTGAGATCAACAACTCCTATGGGGAGACAGTTTTTATAAATCAAAAATCAGCTGCCTTAAAAATTTAAGTGGAGTGCTTCAGTACCTTCAACTATTGCCCTGCTTAATGACAGCAGATACTCACATTAATCTACACCAACAAAGAAAAAAAATACTTAAAGTGCAAAGTGAGCACAAATGAAGGACCTGGAGACAAAACTCCCTAACAGCACTATATTACCTGAACACAAAAATGGCCTCTTCCCCTCCTCCCCTCACAAATACAGGTGAATATTTTTTTTATTTTAACAGTTCTCCCACAATGAGAGACCAGAAGTCACAACTCCCATCCCCAAAACACAGAGAAAAAAGAAATCCAATTAAAAAGCACTATTTGCTATCTTTTGTCTTTCAGAGAAATCAATTTTTATTTCCTACATTTATATCTAAGGTAGATTTTCCCAAGATACTAAATACCTACAGTTCCTGCCGAAGCTGATCAGGACCTGCCTTCCCTAAAATCAACCAGCTCTGGTGAAGAAGAAAGCAGTGAAGAGCAAAGGGCACACAATAATGTACAATTAGCTTTTTGAAACTATGGCCATTGGACTAGAACAGGACTTGGAAAAGTTGACATACAGAAAGCACTTTCAAACCTATATTCTGTAAATCCATAACGTTATTAGTGTATTTCAATATTCCACTTTCTCTTGCTTAAAAAGCCACAGGGATAAAGCCACATCATTTCCATGTCAATAGGGTGACGTGAAGCAAAAAAAAAAAAAAAATGATACACACAAACACCTTCAGCTTGAGAAGACAACTCTAACATGTCAAAATTTCACTGAAACACCAGAAGAGGACTAAAGCAAAGCAAAGACTATCTAAACCTTTTTGTACCTAAACTCTTTTGGAAGTCACCCCCCAACGAAGTGCCTCTTGTCTGTAGCTAATGCCGCTGTTTGCTGTACTTGGCATGAAAGCAGGGTTAGCTGGTTTACTCCCCAGCACCCATCAACAGGGTGCCACCAGCTTTCGGGCTGACATGTCCTATGCTTGGAGAAAGTTTGGGAATTTCTGCTTTTACATTTGAACAAATTATCCTCGGATATTCTGCTCTCTTAAAAAATATGCATGTATAGTGCACACAAATACATTTTTGTTCCTGTGCCCAGTTTGAAGAAAGCACCTGAACTTAAGCCCTGAAATCAGATGGTTTTCCCTCGATTCTATTTAAGTTCCGGGTCCTGAGAGAAGTTTCAAATGAAGCGGCCATCGACGACAAGGAATTGCTCCTGGCGAAGCCCAGGCGGCGTGACTCTTCGCACTCACGTGCCGGCAGCGTGGATGGGGCAGGATTCCCGGCAGCGTGCACTTAACCTGCCAACACGCCTTACCCAGGTGTAATTAGTCGATGTAAGCCATTAAAGCTACATTCCAATGCCAATGAAAATCAACTTCTCCAGTTCAGCAGGGACACGCTGCAAAGTTGTATCATTACTTGCAGGCAATTTCTTTTCTCAAAATGGATGTCCAACTGCACGCACGTTGAATTTTTCCCTGCGTACGCAACAAACTTCCGTCCCCGTCTCTCTTCCCGTTTTCAATACAATGCTTTAATCTGCGGTAGCAGCGCTGACAAAGGATACATCGGAATTTAGACCATTTGATGGGGCTACACAAACGGGAAACTGAGATAGTAAAATAAATTAAATTTGTGGTATCGTGAGGCCCTGGTGAATAGCAGATTATAAACTCAAGTATCAGATAAATGCAGTGCTGGAAAAGGCCACAGGCAAACTTCAAACCCCACCATCAGCTTGAACCTCAAATCATGCTACTTTTACAACAAACGCTGGTATTTTATAGACAAACTAGCTTCGGTTTATGCACATTAACATTTAATATCTGTTGTCCCCTTACACACTGATTGCTATATTGGTGTTACCTTTACCCAAAGGCATTTCCAGTATATTAGGAATTGAAAAATTTGCTAAGTAAGCAAAGAATATTTTCTCTAGGTTAATTTTTACATAGAGTAAGATACGGAAGTATTCAGAATGAGGTGAGTAAACATATGTGAGCACAGACAACGTAAGAAAATGTTAGATTATCGTGGGAGATGGGATATTCACAGAATGGAAACGACAACGTAATAGCAGGTCGATAGAGATGAACAACGAAGGAACCTTCCCAAAGAGGAGTACGGTGTCATTAACAACCAGTAAACCCCAACTTACTGGGACTGGAGCAATTCTCTAACACGTAGAGCCAGTCTACTAGTTAATTCACAAGTTTGGGACGCATCCTGTGCCGAGCACCACACATACAAACAGCAGCTTTTTTCATCGTTACTAATGTACCGGTTTAAATTCACATTATAGTCAATTAAATCATACAGCACCATGCTACAGCAGCAACAATTAACCAGTTGATTGTGAACTCCTTGAAAAGCTGCTCAGCAAACTGTCTGACAGAGACTTCTTTTTATTTTTTTAAATTTAAAGGTGAAAAAAGTCCTGGTTCTGCAATGAGTAAACACACAAAAAGATACTGAAGCAACATTATTAACATTTGCAACACTCCTCTCACACCAATTTAATAAAAATTCAATTTAATTGACTGCATACAGGACTGGGGGAAGAAGGTGGGGGATGATCTCATAAATGCCTGAGATTACCAAGACTTAAATAACGCCAGGAAAGAACTTTTCTGTATTTTGGATGGTTAGAGAAACAAACAGATTTACTCCTTTGAGTTATTTACGAACAGCTTGCAGCTTCAATCTAAGTTTCAGACTTGACTTGAGAATATTTAAATGTAACAATGTCATAGACCTTTTGAATGTTTCTGGATGTTTTTGGGACCCAGGTCATGATGCTATACAACCCATAGATATTTCTCATACATTTCCCAGTTGTTAAATTAAAAAATGAGGTGCGACAGATGCGAGTGGGATACACAAACTGTGCTTTTTTTAGGTCAGTGCTGTCACATCTATTTTATAATTATATGCTTCAAAGACTTATTGAATGCTATGGGGAACAATGAATGAACAATTGAAACTATGCAATACAAAAGGCTAGATGTATTTTTGAAAAAATATCAGCAGTGTGAGAATATGAGTATTCCTTAAAACAGAAGGTTTCCATACAGGGAAAGAATAAAAAAATGTTATTTCTTTGAAATTGCTGTTTATAAATTAAAAATACATATATGAGACATGAAAACTAAAGACAAATATGTATTTATTACAATGTGTATGAAATACTGAAGGCTTTCCTTTTGCGTGACGAACTGACAAAGTTTTAATGGGAAAATCAGAATAAGATATAGAAATTAATTAGGACTACAAACCTCAACACAGACTACCACTTTAAACATTAAATCATCGTTTTAATAACCTGAAGACAAATGCAGGTACCCAAAGAACATCCAGCAACGTTGTATAAAAGGATGATTATTCATTTATAAAATGTATTATAATTACTACAACCCTACTCCAGCGTTAGGTTCTTGAGCAATGTTTTCACAATCATAGTAGAACTGCACCAAAACACGTGCAGCTCTTGTGAATAAGTGTTTGGAGAGTGGGTGAAAAGACGACAAAAACCTCGGCAACGAACCCAGCGAAGAGCAGGGCGTCCTGCCACGCCATGCCACCGTGAGGACGTGACATTTGGGAACGTCCACGTCTCTGAGCTTTAATGGGGATTTCGGTACAACGTTTGCAAAAAAGGCAGGATAAAAGGAACAATGTTCTCAACTTTGGTACCATAGGACAACAATTTCTTTAAAGTTTCAAACCTGGCATATAACTACACGATTACTCCAATTTTTACTTAAATTAAAGGTTCCAAAATTAAAAATAGTTACCAAGATAATGCATCTTGCCTTCCTTCTTACTAGTGCTTGACTAAACAGGCATGTTTCTCCCTGTAGAGAACGAGTATATAGATCAGCCTCTTGCTCTGAGCCTGTTGGAAAGCTTGCTACCTATTTCTGCTGCCACTTCAAATAAATAAATATAAATATATTTATGCACTAATTCAGTTCAGTGCTAGAAAAATAAAGAAACAATCCCAAATTTTTGAGAGCACAGAATAAAGTCTCAGTAGCAGAAGAAGCAAGAGGACAAACACATGAAGCCTGAGTGCTGGTTCTCAACAGCAAACGAGAATTACATCTCCTCAAAGGGATTTACCAAGTGCCAATGATGATGCACACCAGCGTCATCTTATCAGAAATTGCAGTGAGCTATGGAGAAAGGGACTTAGCATTTGCCAAACAGAAAAGGAAAAAAATACTGTCTTGACAGGTCTTGTTTTCTGATATTACAAAAGTTAAATACATTTTTGAAGAATATAATTTTACTTCTGATAGCAACACTTACCAGCTGCCTCAAGAACCAGCTGTAATCGGGCTTTGGCCTGTTCAGCGGGAGTCTGAAAAGAGAGGATTTACAGATCTTCAGAACTGTTTGCACATTCGCCACGCAAGGTCACACGTTACCGACTACGGCACTGCCATCACCACCGGCGAGCTCTCACCTCGGCATGTGGCTCGGTCCTACACGCCATCCAAAGAAGCTTCCAGACTGAATGAGTACTATCCTATTTGAGTTAGAAACTATCAGAAATTTTCAGAATTGACAGAAATTACAATCCCAATTAGGCAGCACTGTGTCATCCTGAGCAACCTGAGCACCCACAGCTGTGGCCAGCTGAAGCTCCAGCTCCTTCCTCAGTTCTCCAACAGCAAATCTTCCCCAGCTCCTTGGGTGACCCCGTTACACAAAAATACGTGGTTACACAAAAATACGTGGTTACACAAGTACGCTCAAAATCTGGTTTTAATATGATTAATATGGCCAGTTTTTCACACTTCTTCTGTTATCTGTTTTGATTTTTTCCTCTCCTTAAGGTATTTCTTCACATCTGTTGGGTTGAGGCACATATTGTTGGCTGTGTACCCACTATGCTAATTATTCCAAGTGATGTTTTACTGTGTCCAATGTGCTTGCCATCCTTCTAATTTTGAAGCCACTCAAACGTTTTCACAGTTAAATTTATACACAAACCACATTTGTCACGGAGTTCAGAAGTTGATTATTTCTGTAAGCATCTGAGAAGTTTGGGAGCATTCTGCTCTGCACTGAAAACAAAACATGATGGAAATTTTTGGTGTCATTGCTGAGCTTTGAAAACTCTAGGCAGATACTGCTACTGGAATATTTTTTTCTGATAACCAGTCTAAGTTTGCACCCTTCCAGTTTCACTCCATTAGCCATACAAATGTTAATCAAGGTAATTAGGCAAAGCTCTTCACCATGAATGTCCCAACTGATGATGTTCTGTAGGGCAAGAGAGTTAGCTTTTCTCAAAAGCTCTTTCAACCAACGACATCTCAGATTATATTGTGCGTGATATCACGGATTACAGCACGATTGATATCATACTACTATAAAATATGATCTGCATAAAGTGGCCTTGTATTCTGAAAAATGCACTGTCATAATCTGAGAGAGTGAGAGCTTAGAAAGTTTCTACTTTGAATGTCTCCAATACCGTGTGCAGAAGCACACACATTCTTCTACTAATTTGTGAGAAAACAGTTTTCTGCTTTTTAGGGGTTTCATTATTTTTATTTATTTATTAATCACTTGGTTTACTTTATATCTGCACCTATCAAGTGAGGCTAACCGATGGCAAAGAGCAATTCAATTTCTACTACAAGAATTTACAGATTGCTCCTTTCATTAGCATGCAATATGAAAGATGTTACATTAATCCACAGATTAACTCCTGAAAAAGGAAATTCAAATGAAGACCCAGATTTTAGTTGTATAGAGGTCTAATATTTTTAGGTTAGACTTTTGCTAGCTGTTTGCACAAACCCAAAATTATCAGGGAAAATTTACTATTATAACTACTATGCCAATGCTACCATTAGTGTTGACCACTAATCTTGGTGGCAGCAAGAAAAATCATGAAATTTATTGTAAAAATATCTTCCAATTTCTTCCTCTTGCAATGAACTAATTATTACAATATGTTTTGGCATATTAAATACGTCACTAGAGGAAAGAAAGGAGAGGAATAAAGGATCTGCTTTTCTTCCAGAACAAACTCAACCAACTTACTAAGTTTCAGAAAAGCTGTACTTGGGTTTGTGGTTTTTCCATTCCTATGACAACTTTAGATATAAAAGAAAAAAAAATTAAATCTCCAAAGTTATTTTAGCATGGCAAAATATCGCAGTCCGACGTAGCAGAGAAGGAAAAACGCTTGGTGTAAAAAACCTGTCTGTGCTCCCATCTCCACGTGGTCAGCACAAGCTGACCCAGTTCTAAAGAAGCTTTTTGCTGTCAGATTCGAGTGTGTCTCAAATGATACGGGACTGGTTGGGTTAAGAGACATAATCTTCTATTCTTACAGCAGTTATCTGGTTAGATATTTAACAAAAATACTTGGATATCTCAAATAAAAGGATCTCTTCTTTTTGGCCATGGAACGGTCTGTCTAGCACTACAGACCAGAGAGACGTCTCGCTGACAGTTAATTAACATATTCGAAGCTCACAGTGGCAACATCTAGCACCACCACACCACCAATAATTCCCTGAAAGAGCAGATACTAAGCCAAGCTCCGGAGGAAGGAGAAGGAGAAGCAGTGAGCAGCCATACAAGTGATACCTCCTGGCACTAAACATGGAGATCCACCAGTACTGACACAACTGCTCCCCCTCCTCTGAAACGCTCCACACAGCTCAAAATGCCTTTTCCCACTCCTCTCGCATAGGTATGAATGTATCTGGGCAGCATAAGGCAGGCCAGACTAAAATTCTTCTTTCATTCAGCACTGTCCCATTGAAAATTGCACGGGCAGTTGCCTTGCCGGCGTCCTGCCCCGACTGCAGCCCGAGCACCAATGGACACCCAGTTGCTTCACGGACATTGGCGGACCCTCAGGAGAACTTGCAGAGATGCCTCTCTCTTATCAGTCGATAGGGCCTGAACAACAAATGGATGGAGGGTTCTTAAATAAAGGCTACTAGCTTGGCTCCAAAAAGAATTTGTCCAACTGGTGGATGAGGCCAACGCTCTGAGAAAACGGACAAAAATGAATTCACCTGAAAATCACAATTAGACCCCCAAACAAGCCCTTAGCAATCTGTGAAAAAGACCGACTACTGGAGGTTAGTATTGATTTAGAAGACTATTAAATGACAACATTCAGAAAGGCCCTCAGGAAACTTAAAACCGGTGAAACGATTGGTGTTGAAAACATTATCAGAGTGATGTCTAGCGCAAGTTGCAAAATAAACCCTTGCGATTTCCTTAAGGTATTAAGCATAAGACAGAAGGAAAAGAATTCAAAACAGTGTAACAATTAAAAAAAAAAAAAAAGTACCAAGTATTTATAGTGCCAACTGATGAAGGTGACAACTAACTGTATGAGCAGGAAAGCAACTCCCTAACAGGCGTATCGTAGAACAAGGTGAAGCGTGTCAAGCATCCCTAACGAGGAATTTTACGTACGTCAAAAAGCATCTGGTAACACACCGGAATTATGCTTTACAGAAGTATGGTATTCTGTAGGACACCATAAAACAGAAATATTAGTAACAATTATTGATCACATGGATCTCTCAAGCAAACGTTTGAGCATATGTATTCAATTCTCAACGCAAGCTTTTTTAGGAAGATGTGGCACATCCTTCTTCACTTATATTTCTTGCAATTTGTCTACTGCATTACATTCCATAAATAGCATCTTTTTTTAATAAAACTGCACTAAAACCACTGTCTCGTAACTTTAAATTTGGTGCTTATTGTGTGGAAACACACACAAGTTGCTTGCCACTAGTAGCTACAGGGAACAAGTGATATGCTTGCTGGCAGCTTCAGACATGCCATCAGGGTCATGTTTTGCTTTCAAAATATTCAATTGCAAGGGGAGATTCAGCTTTTAAACTTGCCCAAGTAGGTTTGATAGGTTTCATAGGCTGGAAAAAAATGCTTCAGTTCAGCTACTAGATTTTAGTTTTAAAACTCTTCCTGCTACTTATGATGCACGATAAACAATTGTGACTGAGAAAACAATATTCAAGTGAAAAGACACTTGAGAACATAGGGGAAAAAATTTGAGAAACATTAAGTTTTGAAAGACAGTCCAAACTTCCACTTGAAGTAACAACTGGGAATATTAACTAACGCGCGTGGCTCTTGTCAGTATTGGAAAACATTACGTTATCATGAGATTCAAGCAGTTAACGATGTTGCAGTATTTTGAGTTGCAACACTCTCTTACCTAATTTTTATGACGATGGAAGTCTCCTGTGGAATATTGTTTATTGTCTGTGCTAGAACTGGACGTGTTCAATTCCTCCTGTTCATCCCTAATGACACTGGCTGGGTATAATTTAACTCCAGGACTTTTCTCTCTTTTAGAATCTTTATAAAAGCCTAACAAACCTGAGTGCGATAGTGATCAGATCTTGTGATGGTACATAAAGGTTCTGTCTTTGGTGCAGCCACGACCGCAGTCCTCCAGCCCTCCGCATCGCAACCAACAGCGACGAGCGACAGCCCCTCACGTTCCCGCAGCAAACACCAGCGGCGGGTCCTTAGCTGGCTTAGATACACGTCCTGCCTGAAATTATCATGCAACGGTCTACTCACATGGAGGACGTAGGGTATCAAAGTTGTTTAACAAAAATAGTCAAGTTCGTACTTTAAAGAGATTTTCCACTTGGAAAACCGGCATTTCTGCCAGGCATTACATTAGAGAACTAGGAAGCTCTAGGTCCCCTAACTTTGCAAGCTAGTTCGTTTATACCAGTTGAAAGGTCTTAATGTCACTTCTCCCCCGCCCCTGAAGAAAAGGCTTGTGTCCAGGTTTCTTCCCGAAGACAACGCACGGCCCCATGGCCAAAGGCCACTATCACAGCGGCAACCCAGCACGTTCCTGCTCGTGTTTTGGGGAGCACAGTAGCACATCCACGCATCGCAACTGAATGTGAACCGTAGCTCTGTCAAACACAGATCTCCTCAGAAAGTCCTCATTTGCCTGGGTTCAAATTTCTCTTTATGCAAATGTAGACGGTAAACTTCCAGTTTAAAAAACAAAATCAAAACAATACCCAAAGGATTCGATAAATAAACACTAATTAAGTGCCCTCTATGCATGATTTTGAAAGCTGAGCACAAATCCATCCGTTCATTTTAACTCATCTATTGTCATTTTCCCGGGGACATTTATCTAACCTTTCCCAGTGCCTGATGAGCTCAAAGGAAAAAAAAAAAAAAAAAAGAAAAAGGTTAAGGAAAAGCGTAACAAGAAAAAAAAAAAAAAAAAAAAAGAAAAAGGTTAAGGAAAAGCGTAACAAGAAAAAGAAAGAAGAAAACATAAGTTTCCTCGTCGTCTGAAGAGACAGCTATCCAAAACTACTGGGAGTATTTCCAAAGGGGGTCAGAAACCTAAAGCAAATGTTGTTTGCAATGAATTCCAGAAAAAGGAAAGTTGGCAAAGCTGAGAATATAAGAGAAATTCCCCAGCGTTACTGCAACCAGGACTCTTCTAGAGGTTTTATCAAGTGATTCTGTTTGTACATTCTTCTCAGGCTTGCTTTTCACTCAAAACCAGAGGAATCGTACAGGAAAAAAAAAGAAGTAATTGAAGCTAATCAACTCTTCATGCAATTCAGGAAACGCCTGGGAATGCAGTCTTCTTACTTCCAAATCCAAAATTGTTTCAGGCTCCGGATTTCGGTGTAGGCAGCCACGGGCATGGGTGGGGGAAAGACGGGGTCAGCGGCCAGGCTGGGCTGGCAGAGCGACGGGGATCTGCGCCGCAGGGCTCTGGGCTGGGATGGCCGGGGCTCGGTGGCCAACAGTTGGAGGAGGAGGCTGGAGCGCGGGGGAACAAGGCGTACGAAGATGAAGATGTCGTGGGATGAAAAGGGGAGTTGTTTTGTGGGGATAAAGACAGCGGCCTGGCTGTTAAATGGATGGAGAACATATAAAGGAGAGGCTCCATTCAGAGCAAAAGGAAAAGGTGTTTTCACTGAAAAACTAACCAAATCTCATGAGTCTATTCAGTCTCCTCAAACACACCGATACGGCAGCTTGGAAAGACAAGCTCCTGTTTCAGTTGATGTGCCAAAAGCTTTAATTAAAGTCCTGCATAAGAAAAGAGAAGTAGTAATCAAGGCACAAAATTCCCAAAGACCACTTCGCACAGGTATTAGTAATCGCTACCTGCTCCATATTAAAACGGAGACTGCTTTTACAGCTGCAGTGGGGATCCGGGAAAGACCTCGAATGACGGCGTTCCACCGAATTGACAGGTACACACAGTATTTAGGGGTCCAGGAGGCTGACAGGCTTAACCAGATCAAGTGATGAGAGCAGCACGGAGCGGGATAAAAATGTGACGCTGATAAATAGAGAATAAGGCACACGGGGGAGAACGTCTCACCTTCCGCACTGCGGTCTCAAAGAACAGTACCAATTCAGGAACAACCAGTTTAGCATCGCTGTGCCCAGCTAAAAGGAGACCTCAGTGTAAATCAGTGATCAGAAAAGACAAGGAAGAAATGACAAAAAACTAAACAAAGGGGATAGATATATCATTTCATTTTAATATATTCTGTAAGCCAGTGGCCTGCCTTCACCTGAAATATTATACACCTCAATTCTAGCAAATCTATCTCAACAGAGAACCCTAACCCCAGCTATTTTTTCAATGGAGTTTGATCAAATTATGGAAAAGATTATGTGATGTGTTTGTTTAGCATAGGAACGGTTGGATTCCTTTTCAGTCATTTATTCCTCATTAGGAGAGTTAAAAAAAAAAAAAGACAATAATTACCAAAGAAACTGAAAAAAAAGAACTTGCATTAGAGAGTACCTCAGAGGAGCATACAATATGTAAAAAAAAAACAAAAAAACAAACAAACAAAAAAACCCAAAAAAAACAAAAAAACCCCCAAAACAAACAACCAAACCCAAAGGAGATTGAGAACTTGTGATCATTGTCTTTTTCTTACATGAGCCAGAGCAAACAGAATGAATTTGAGGGTGGCAAATTGAAAACTGATAGAGGAACATTTTTCCACATTAAAAAAAAAAAATCCCAGAGAAGAATTCATAATATGAATTAATAACATAGAACCGTAATAAGCGTATCTGGCATTATTTGANCAAAGGAGATTGAGAACTTGTGATCATTGTCTTTTTCTTACATGAGCCAGAGCAAACAGAATGAATTTGAGGGTGGCAAATTGAAAACTGATAGAGGAACATTTTTCCACATTAAAAAAAAAAAAATCCCAGAGAAGAATTCATAATATGAATTAATAACATAGAACCGTAATAAGCGTATCTGGCATTATTTGAATTAAACCCCTACATTTTCAGACATAAATCAGCTTAAATGATTGGATGTTAAAATGATATTTCTGTCTAAGTCGGTGTTTCTCCTCTGATACAATCAATCAACAATACACTCAGATACAGGCTACAGCAGGGCCAGTGTCCTGACCGAGCGGAGATCTACCTGTTCCAAAAAATTGAACATTTGAGAAACCATGGAAATGTATAAATTGGGAAAACGTACCCAGGAAGAGATGGTACTGATTCTGTTGACTTTACAAACAGGATTTTTCCCAGCTTGCTTCCTGCCCAGAACTACCTTTCTATTATTTACAATGGAGAAAGGAGAATTTGGTTTTCCTGCTATCCACCTGATATACTAGCTGCATGAAAAAATTCAGCAGCTAAAAATGAAACAGATAAAAATTATATTATATTGACATAGCAGTTTGACACTACTACTCCTATGGAGGAGGATGAAATTGGGGAAAGATGACGGAAGAATAAAATCTGAGGAACTGTCAGGCTGTTCACAGTCTCCGAGAAGCACAGTAGAGAACTATGGACACTAATAAAAGGAAATATTCTTTTATCGCAAAATCCCTGATATTTTCTTACTTTAGATAAATAGCCTGAACAGGAACAGAAAACATTTTAAGCTCAAGAAACAGTTCATACTCCATTTCCTAGGAATTGTTTATGGACCTCCCATCCACACATACTAGCTACCGTTTAATGCAAATTACTAAAATGTTCCATTATGGCACTGAAATAGAACGGAGCATAACAGAAATTTTGATCTTAGACGTTGCCAGACCTATACAATTATCAAAGTGGGATATACATGAATTATAAGCGGAGAAAAACCGTGTAAAGCATGGCATAATAGCGATACCTGTCCATCAAACACACAGATGCTTTTGGCACTTCCACACAAAATAAAATATAAAAAGCCAGCATCAGCAACATACTAACTAGGAAAAGGCAATCATTATCCAAAAAAAAAGAAAAAAAAAAAAAAGAAGAGGAGCCAGAAAAGCCATTTTTTCCCTTTAATGTATATAAAGGCCAAGGAAAGATTATGACTAATGATGAAGTGAAAAGAACAGCTTAACTAGCGACACGTGCACCCCACTGAAGAGAGACATAACCAAGCGGTCTCTGTTTGGGGAGAAGGCTCTGCCAGCCAGAGCCAGCAGAAAATAGCTGTACCTTGACAGAAAGGTCTGGAAAACTTTGCCAAGCTGTCCGGACAGCCCTGTTCAGTCCTCCGAGACTCCCTCCGAGGGATCAATCCCGGGAAGGAAAGGTACCAAAAGGGAGCGATAGAGCCCAGCCACTGCAATTCAGAGCCCAGCGAGAAGAGACAAAATTGTTGGCATAACTATAAAGTCGCAGCTGCAAAGCTGCTAAACAACTTAACGGAATGTTAGAATTTTCTGTTAAAATACAAAAGAGTATTTTGACTACATGCTTTTTGTCCAACTGAATTTTCATACAAAATTGAGATCAAAGGGGAAAACACATTATATTGTCCCTAAACATAACAGGGACTTCGACACGTGCCACATCTCAAAAGCAGAGGATTCAGAAAATCCTTTTCCTTCTATCATCCAGGACATAAACGGTCATTAAAGCATTTGGATTTGTTAACTTTAATCACAGATTCTTACATACACTCCACTTCACTAGGTTTTTCCTCCGAGAGAGACGCAGGTTTCCCCAGCATCTTCAGAGAACCATTATACGTAAGGTGCTCAGGAAAATCTGCATCTTACTTTAGAATATTACCAAATCAAAATTTGGGAAATAAGTAACAATGGCTTATTGGAACAAAATCAAAGGCAGAAGGCAACGTCTGTGGCAAAAAGCCCTGTACAGCTCCAACGCGTGTCTGTGATTTTCATGCGGCATTCAAAGCATTTTGCATATTTGCTGTAGCAAGTGCTCCTTTAAAGGACCGTAAAACAGAACCTATTAATTTCAGCAAAAATTATTGAAAAAAAGCAAGGAAAATGGTCTTCGCACTGGAAGCGGATACAGAAAATGGATTAACTACCCACCAGAAATATAGAGAGTAGTAAAGAAGATTTTAAAAAAAAAATAATTGGCAAATGCAGGTCTTTTAAACAGGAAAAACTACTGAAAATGTTAAATTCACACAGCCCTAAACTCCACACGACTTCTTTAATAGGAGAGAAAAATATAGATAATACTGTATCCAGATACATACTAAAGGCCTAAAAATACCATCCACCCATTTATTTACTAGCAGCCCGGAATATCACCTGTTATATTTACATTTTCATGGAAACACAGTAACAATCCCCCCCCAAAAAAAAATAAAAAAAAATTAACATGTTGATAAATAGAAGAGTTGACAGAGCAGAGACTTCTGCATCAACATCTTCATCCGGTCATTATTCTACCAATTCCTGTATTTCGTAATGTACCCAGGGAAAATTATTTGGATTACAAATCCTTGAGCTGAATTTGAACCGAGGAAGAGAAACCCTTTCCAGCAGTAGAGGGTAAGTGTTAAGCCAAAATGAAAGGGAGCAATGATCTCCACTGCTTTAAAAAAATCCTAAGGTGGTTATTATTTACCTTCTAAACATGGATTTCCATTTCTTTTTTATCACTGTTTTTATCTTTCTGGTACATTATGTTACAAAAGAAGTAGTGTGTATATATAAAAATAGTATCAGATAAATCCAGGTTCTGAAAACACGTTTTTGAATTCACACATTATGAACTGCTCTGAAGACAGCTACAGCTAAAGTTGGACGGACGAGAAATAAAGGAGCAGACAACAACAGATAACACCGATTAATTAAAACCAGGAGGAGTTTGGACTTGAATTACTGCTTTATTTTTCTCCCACCAAGAGATTAGTTTTCTCTAAACATATTTTTGAAAGAAATACCTCACAGAAAAAGGGAACCACGTCCCCTTTGGAATCTGTGGATTGAAATGCAGTAGTTGAAAAATAGAAGAAAAAACATTTTGAAAATGAAAAGCATTTCAAATATCACCACT
>VXBL01007269.1:135461-151169 GCA_013400195.1 Aramus guarauna
GCAAACATAGCCAAACAGAATGTATTTTTTCATGGATATTCATAAGCCATTGATCTTCTGCTGCGTGATTACCTAATACGAACCTGATCCAAAGCCTTTTGAAGGAACCGGAAAGGTTGCCGATAGATGGTCTGCTGCTGCTTACGGGAGGGCGAGTGTCTAAGATGCTGTCCTGGACCCCCACGGCAGCGTCAAGAAGCCATTTTTCAGCCAGCGAAGCCTCCCGAGGTCAGTGACAGGAGGGGGGCCCTCTCAGCAGGGGACACCACCAGCCCTGCCACCTCTCCCCAAAAAGCCCCTTCCGAGCTGCTGCCATCCTTGGTGTTGTGGAGGGCTGGGGACACAGTCAGGGGCTCTTCAGGCTACCGCAGTGGAAGTCGCTGGAGTACGGCCCCGCGCACAAACACCACTTTGGCCATCGGTGGGAGAGATCTCCACCCCCCGCCTTCACTGTCCCAGTCTCAGCCTGGGATAACATCTGGACACGGAAATCTCAGGCCGTGCTCAGCACGACTACGACCTGCCAGGAAAACTCATCCTGCGGATCCGCACTGAGAAGAATACTTTGACAGTAATAGGTACCAACCTCAAGTGAAACTACCACCTAGTAGTTAATAAGTGATGAAAATTAGAGGGGGGGGTTGGTTCAGGTTACTAGAATACTGCCACCAAATTATAGTAAAGGCTATTATTTATCACCACCTACTTTGAAAAAAGGCAAACGTAAAAGATCCCTTTTAAATAGGTTGGATCAATCATACGTACTACATACTTTAAAAATGTGAGTACCCGCATGTAGAGCTGACTAAGCGTGCCCCATTCTCCGCTGTGCACGGTGTGGTTTTAATCGGGAGTAACAGTTTCCATGATTGTCTGATGCGCATAAACCATTTTATGAACTCTGATGACTGCAGTTTTTCAGTATGGTAGCTGGAACATGATGAAAACTATCATCTATATTCCACATGTTAGATAAAACTGACATTTAAGATACTTAAATATTTTTTAATGTATATAAAATTTTATTTCCATCTCATCTAATGTTTATTTTACAGGAACATGTTCCTGCTACCTTCAGGTCCTCTGTGTTCATTTGCAGCTATGTATTTGCATCTTCAGAGAACGCAATGTTTTTTACTTGTAACCTCATGCTAGTCAACAACATTTTGGACAAAAAACCAAAACCAAAAAATCCAACAGCAGAATTCAGTGTATGTGTATATAAATAGAAATATTTATATTCTAAATAGTAGGAGTGAACTCAAACAGTTAATCGGTTACAAATAATTTGTTTGTGTATCCTATATTTAACACTAATTTATAACAGGGCCCTAGCCTGCTTCTTTCTACAAACGCTTGGAATTCTATAAAAACTTCCAGAAGGTCAGTTGTTATTATCGGAACCTTGCCAGGCGGACAGGAGCAGGGGCTGTGTTCTCCGAAAGGAATCACCTATGTGATGTGTATCTATCGCCCTTTATGAAGGAAAGTACCAAGACGGTTCAAGTTGAATGTTTCCCTGGACAAAGAGCACAGCAATGACTATTAAAAGAGGTTACATAAGCAAACCACCTTGTATGTAAAATGCCTTAACTCTCCACGTATGCAATCAATGAGAGGTGTGAATGACAGGAATTAGAAAAGAAACGCACACATCGCCATTTCTCATGGCATCACGAGCTACAGACTAACATCTACGAGGGTTATGATACCACGAGTACCTTTCGGCACCAATTCCCTTCCACTGGTCTCATTACCTACCTGACAGAGAAAGGTTTTACTTGTACGTTTTGATTTCATGACAATTTCCCACCTTTAGAAGACTTTCTGCACAACTGTTTCCTGAAGTAGACAGCTCCAGGCTCAAGATTCCTGCCCCATCGTAGGGCTGTACTAATCCCCCCGCCCAAATGGGAAGAAAAGGAAGTTGTAAGTTCAGCCAACCCATCACCCGACCCGTGCACCCCTTGCCCTTGGGTCTTTTCTTGTGCTGGAGCAGGGAGACTTCACCGAACGCCCTCTCTTCTCACAACGGAAAAAGTGAATTCCATGCTAAACTGCCATTGCCGTACCCCATGGCCGTGCTCCCCTTCTCCTTGAATCTGCCTCCTATCCCCTGGGCTAAAACCACCCTCTCTGTGCCTCACCAGGCATCTCACCCAGGAGGGGAATCTGGTCAAAAGCTAAGAATGGGCATCAAAATTACAACTCCCCAAGAACCCCACGGGGGGTTTTCTAAGGGAATTTTTTTTTTTTCAGGTTTTGATGATTAGCATTTTATGAAAGGACATGTGAGAAAGAAATGCTTTTAAAAAAATTGTGAAAAACCTTGTTTTCAATTAAATACAATTTCAATAGAGGAAAAAAAACCCCAACCATCCATTCAGCCTGACACGTCTTCAATAAGAGAGAAGTCAAGCTTGCAGAGTATAATTGACCAGCAGGGAATTTTGCCAGGATACCAAGATAAACATAATTACTCATATTAAGAGTGTTAATTAATTGTTTGTGAATACAAATAATTGGCTGCTTGGTTCTATAGCTCGTTAGAAAGCCAACAATTCTATTAGACATTGCTGTCCAGTAGCCATAGTGGGACCACTGAGCTGTAATCACCAGAAGTCTGAAACTAAGCCAGTGAAAATCAGTGAGAGGTCGACCACCGAAATCAAGCTCCAGGAAAAAAAAAAAGTGATACCAAGTAAACAAGTATTAACACTTGTGGAAAAAAAGCTTTTTTTTGGTTGGGGTTTTGGGGGGGGGGTTTGGTTGTTTCATCATTTATGCAAATTTTTCTGCCAAAGATCTCAAAAAAAACCCAAAGGGCTGCCAGATGGAGTTAACCAATAGTTACCAATTCGTGTCTTTGATATATACACTACCTATGACGCATGATGCAACTAGAAGTGTAAATAGTGAACTCCAGCAGCTGCC
Source organism: Aramus guarauna (assembly GCA_013400195.1). Lineage (NCBI taxonomy): Eukaryota > Metazoa > Chordata > Aves > Gruiformes > Aramidae > Aramus > Aramus guarauna. The sequence goes on from VXBL01007269.1 coordinate 138,396, forward strand.
TTGGCAGAACTACGCACAAGCACTGCGACAGTCGGCTTCGCAAGAGCTTCCTCCATCCCTGCCAGGGTTATTGATTAACACACAACACGGGGAGCGCCTGCATTCTTGGCAGACAGTAACTATATTCTTCCAAACCGCTGATGGGCTAAACAAGCTATTAATGACAGGTTGCTCTCCATCATTTAAAATGGACAGACTCTGCTGCTTGACCACAAGGACAAGCAGGTTATTGCTTTGAAATGTTATACAAAAGACACAAATAAGGTATCTCTAACGAATAAACCACACGTATGGCTCCATGGTTGGTTTTCAGTAGAGCTATGAATAGAAAGCAGGACCTATTCAGAGTTGCAGATACATAATCACCTATTCCAAGGTTTCTACAGGTTGTTAATATTTGTTACTTGGAAAAGGAATGAGCTAAGCATAATCCAGCAAATAACCACCAACATTTTGGGAAATACAAGACTAACTCCCCTATGCTTAGAACCTTGCAATTTCTTAACTAGCTAAAATAAATAAATAAATAAATAACTGCTTTAGAGTAGGTATGCTGTGGGTGCTGAGCGGGGAGCTCAGCGCTGACCCTCTGCCATGGTCAGCCAGACACGCTGGCCAACTCTTCCGGCAGCAGCAGCAGTTCCCCAGGAGAGCCAGCTCTGACCAGCTGCGAACCAGCACATGGACCTGCTGGGAAGTTCTCCAATCTACAAAGAAACTATTTTTGTTTATAAAAGCATCTGGTTTTAAACTGGAAGTATTTACAAGTAACAATATGTAAAATATCTACCAATTTTTTTAATTTTTTTTTTTTTTTACCAGCAGTTGTTATACTATTATTTCACTCCTGCGTGTAGCTAGATGCTAGAGACCAGGATGACAAGCTACTTCAACAGGGGCAAGCAGTAAAATAGGCTACAACCAGGTGAATGGGATACACACGCAGATAAACCTACGGGGACGTACAGACCCCACAAACATTACATCACAAATTGTCAGCCACCCTTTTTTACGGAAGGGATTAAATAATAGATTACCCAATCAATATAAAGATTCTTTTTTTTTAGGGGGGGGTGGGGATGACATGACATTTTTACAAGTATTTGGAGATGCCATAATTTAAACTAGTAGAACCAGAGCAATCATGTGCCTTAATTCTGCTGAGGAATATCCCCATAATTTATTGGAGTCCATAAGGTCTTAAAGGTCTTTGTGAACTTGTCCGGCACAACATTGAGAAATAAAGAACAGTTTCCAGCACGAATACTCCCATCTGTGGGTGTCCTGGGAAACAGTTAATTTCCTTGAGCACCCATTCCAGGACAGATTTTCTAAGATCACAGGGAAAAGGGAAGGAAATGCCAAAAAGGGCAGGGCTTCGACAGATCTTTCAGAGAAATACAGAGCAGCTAATGTGTTTAATGAAGACAAAATTTTATCCAAACATATAGCAAGTTACTTCGTCAAGAACTGAAGGCATCGTTACGCTGAAGAGAACCTCTCCAGTGCATTTCCCCCCAGATCCCAGAGAACCCCGAAGACTCCCGAACACCACTCCTGGTCCACCCCCCCACCCCAGGCTACTCAAAGCCCACAGAGCCTCTTCCTTCTGCACCCGACGTTATAAATCAGACCTGCAGCTCCAGCTATCGCAGCACTCCCAATTTAGAAAAAGTACCAGCCATGGTCATCTGTCAAGACTGCAGCATCTTTATAATGCATTAGAAAAATTCTCTGAACCCATCAGATTACAACTACCTGACACCAGCAGAGGAATGAAACATTTTAAAAATTTATTTAAGAGATTCAACTAGCATGCAAGATACCAATGAAACCAGCAAACAAGATTAATTTTCAAACTGCTCTGAGAACTATTCATAACACTCAGCTATTTATTCCATTTACAGATTCAAAATACTAGTTGCAATGGAACATTTAATATGCCACCATTATAAAGGGGAAACTGTTGACAACTGTGCCAGAATATACATCCTTTTCATCCCGCCGTTACTCCAAGAAGATATTGGTACACAAGCTCCTACAAATCATAGTTCCCAAGTGATTCCCAAAATGGGAAGTAACAACAGAAAAGCAATTTTTTCAAATGCTCATGCACTACATTGTGATAAGGTTTTATTTTAATAGCAGTATAGAACGGTATATATTATTTAGCTATTACATGAAAAAATTAAACATGAATTTAAACACTTCTCATGATGTACTGATAGATGTGCCATTAATATGAATATTTTGATTTAATGGGATTTAATAATCTGTTTAGATGAACTACTTAATGTTCTGCTGATTGCTGATACTAACATCCGAGGCTCACTGAGCTTCAGACTTGCGACAATATTGTATTTTTTCATTTTTGATCAACTGATTAGTTTTTAATGCTAAGTATGCCTTGCCATCACTTGTGGTTTGAATATGTTTACTTAAACAAAAAATATTTTGCATCTCAGTTATTATTTTATACTGCAGCACTGAATGGAATTTAAGTCAATACATTATTCATAAAGCAAAGACAAGAGAAAAAACAAAGCTGTGCACTTCTTTCAAAGACTTCAAATTACTAAAACATACCATATTTATGCATGCAATATTTGATTGTGTGTGTCTTTTTTTTTTTTTTTTTTATCACAAGTTTGTTGTTTTCAGATCAGGATATGCCAAAAATCCGACACCAAACAATTTTTGTTTATAATTAAGGCAATCATCAATCCAAGGATTGCAGTCCATTTTATTTCATCTCTACATCAAAAAAAGTAATTTAAAAAAATTAAAATTCCCTTGAAATGGTAAGATAAATGAAAATGTAAGTGCCTTCACATAATAACAGTAAGCTGACCCTCTGGGAAATGGTTGACTTTCTCAATTCAAGGTATTCAAAGCTCATTCAAAAGTGTTCATTTGGAATGCAGATATCAAAGATGATGCAAATGTTCAAGAGAAAATTAAAACTTACCAGATGTTCTAATCCAGCTTTGATGTTTCCAGAGTCCCTGTAACAGAAGAACAAAAGTTCTAAATAGTTGCTAAACCCTTGTCTACAATGATTTATGTTTAACTCAGAAATGTCAAAGCCATGTAGTTTCTCAAGTATGTAAAATTTTCACTTTTAATATCTTAATCATCACAATACATAAAAAGTATCAATTACCCTAATGCATAGCTACAGAATTATTTAAACCCTCAAATTTTACCTGCCCTAAAATTGCTATAAACCGTAGCAATGCAAGAGGACACTCACTTATAAAACAACATTTTTAATATAGTTATCCCCCTGGTCATATTGGAATTCATAAAACAAGCCAGTGCATAACGCTATTTATCAAATCCACATTCAGTGGCTCATGGCTCTGCTTTGCCATTACTTTAATAGTAAAATTATGTGACTATTTACAAAAGGTGATGGAATGAATGAATCATATCTTAACTAACTAGGTCGTGGCAGCCACACTGAAACTTTGCATTTGACTCCTGACAGCTGAAAAAAATACAAATGTGCAGACACAAAAGTAAGCAACGTCACATAAGGATAACTACAAAAAAAACCCAGACCAAACTATCAAAATAAAAAGAAAATGGAATAGCAAAGAGAATTCAGAGTGAAAATTAATCCTCAACACATCCTGCTAATGAAAAAAAAGATAACCTGAAAGAAAACCGAAGCAAAACAAATGAAGAAATCTCCAAGCCCCAAGGCACTAAACGTGGAGGTCAGGATCTGCTTCCCTTGCCTCCAGGCTGTACCGCTCCCAAAAACCTAACTGTGCCTTTTGGGGAAGAGGGGCTGTGACCACGGCTAGCTAGGAGAAACCACCCCACAAGCATTTCAGGTAATCGGTTGCTGAACGACACAGGGCAGTACGTATTTATATTTGTAATACCAATTTTTCAACAGATTATTCAACTGTATCAAGCCACAGGAGCAAAAACCCCAACCACGTTCTCTCTAACACTTAGTAGAGGCTGTGTAAGGCATAATGTGAAGGATGAAATTTTACTAAATACTGAAAATAAGGATACATGCAATTACATATTTTACAACCTTGCTGTATTGTATTTTAGACTTTTTACAGAAAGCTTTTCTTTATCATTTCATAAAGCTTTCCAAAAAAGTCTGCCACTCTCTTTTATTCTACTTGACTAGGTCACGAATGAAGCAAAAGAAAAAGATGCACTTTCCTTACACCAATATTTTGCATTTAGAATAAGAACTTACTCTTCAAGTCCCAACAGTATTTAAATAGAAATCACCTCCCACATCTATTTTTGAGGTGTTAAATGACTCTAAAGCATGTAATTACTTTGGAAGCAGGATCCAAGCGGCTGACGCGAGGAGCTCCCAACTAATGGTATAAAACCTGTTAGTGCTGGGTCTCCTGTGCTGTCCCTGTCATGACTCCATCAATATTTGTGCAACTCCCTTTGCCCTGTGCTGAAAGCAGACTTAATTCAATTATAGGTCTCAAAACTGATAAAAAAGGTCCTAAAGTGGAAAATGCGAAGAGATTATTGGCAAATGAATAAAGATTTGTATCGAACTAACACACAAGAGTACAGCAGGGTTTGGTGTTTCGTGTTGTGTTTTTTTTTTTTAATCATTCCCTGTCTTAAGTCTTCTGGGAACAGCGAGTTTCCCTTCCCCTCATGCAGCACATCGATTTCTGAATTAGACTGCAATATTAAATAATTAATATACTTGCCATGATTGATGTTTTGCATTAGTTGAATATTAGGTTATCAATCAAAATCCACTTGGTTTAATGTAATAATATTGAAAAAGTGTCACTGGCTGTTCATCCAATTTGTAGTTGAGGCAGCACAGGTAGTAATATTGGTGTAACACAAGGCTCTAACGCAGGAAATGCAGCGGTTGAACATCCATAAGGCAAACATTATCAAACTAACCAGGACAAGGCTGAGGTTGTCCTAAATAAACCTTGTGGCACCTGTCACTTCCAATGAAAACCTCCTTCCAGCCGGAGGCTGCCGTGCATCAATCAGCAATGACAACTGGTGAAGCCATGGCATAATTGTATCTTTCTAGTTAAACAGGAATTATACAAATAAGACTCTCATTAACACTATATTTCAAATCTTGTGTTACGCAAAATCAGACCTGTTGCTACAGCTCAGTCTTAACACATAACCTTAGGGGTCTACAGAATACCTTAATTGTTAATGCCATGAAACTCCATAAATAAAAGGCAAGAACAGTTGGATGCACACCCATTATTACAATACTTCTATAAAGGAACACCATAAGAAAGTTAGATTAATTTTATAGCATTATCAGGTAATAAAGTTTTACTCAACTTTTACACCACGTGACACAATTCCCAACAAGATAAGTATTTGTCCTTCCAACAGTCTCCAATCCATCACATTTATTTTTTTGGTTCATTAGGCAAGCTTGAGTTTATTCTTGAGTTTTTCTTTTTTTCCATCAAAGCAGCTCTGGAATTGTTTTTCCCCACTATAGTCAAGCAATTGCGCTGTAAAACACTAGTTAGTTGGAATCATACATTAAAACCAGGAAGCATAATACTCAGGCTAATCTAAATGTTAGCTTTTGGTAATGCCAGGGGAAAAAACTGCAGCTGAGCTAAATTTGAATCATGGTCATGAGGGACCTGTAAGAACAAGCCAAGAATTCAATTAAGCGTAGCCAGCTCTTGGATCACTTAAACCATAGTGTAGGTAACTAATTGAGGTAGTGTTAACTTATTGGTGCTAGTTCCTTTGCCAGTAAACTAAACTAAACTAAAAATACTCACTAGCACCTGCTGAAAATCCTGATTTTAACTTGGACATATCTTCATGTTCATAAAAATAGGTCTCCATATAAAACTAACCATTAATCTAGGGAGCTGGTTAATATTCAATATCTTCAATCTAGCTGAACTTTAGCTATTCTAAAATAATTTACGCTTTCACACATAATTTACTTTTTAATAAATTTATAGCAGTTTCACACAGGAATTGTAGACCTAATGCTTGTTTTTGCACAGCAGAGCTAAACAAATGAGTGGGTACCTGTATGCACAGTACTTTGGAGCAAAGTACCCTCAAGAAACTACAGTCTTACTGTCATATGGCAATGCCAGTCATTTACTTTATTTCTGTGAGGCTACCTAAGCCCAAAGAAATCTCAGAAATATTTTTACTTATGACTGAAATAGTCAATTAAGCTTATTAGTAGGTCCCTTATACTCTTTAAAATTAAAAGCAATTATGAGACCAGAGCTTAATCTGTGCTGCTACTCAGATTAGTAGCATCAAAATGGCAATATCCTGTATTTTTTAAAAATTTATTCCAAGTGAAACCAAACCACTTCAGTCCATATTCTTTGGTTCTTCTCAAGATGTTATCAACTCAAGACTTCCCTTACATTTGTCGTCAATAATTTTCTTTGCCACGGTTTTTTGGTTAGAGTCCAGAGGCCATAGAATAACTCTATGGATTATCTATAGCTATGGATATAGTCAGATAATTCAGGCTGAAGGGCCTCTGGAGGTCTGAAGTCCGACCCCTGCTCAAGGCAGGGTCAACTGTGAGGCCAGACCAAGCTGCTCAGAGTTTGATCCAGCCCGGTCTGGAAAGGACAATCTCCCCGGGCATTGCGTTTTCCTGATTAGAGGTCCTCACTGGGAGCGTCTTTCCTTCTAGCTAGTCAAAACACCTTTTTTCAATCTGTGCTGGTTCCACCTTTCCTCCCACCACACACCACTTCAAAGAGCCTGGCTGCTCTTCCTCACTGACCTCCCTCCTCATCAGGCTGGGTGGCTGCTGTCAGGTGCCACCAAAGCCATCACTTCTCCAGGCTCATCCACCCCAGGTCCCCTCACAGGGCAAGTGCTCCAGCCCCTGACCGTGTCGGTGGCCTGAACTCCACACTAAACAGTCCCAATGTCTGATTTTTCTCCTCAGAAGCCAAATGAATAAATAAATCATCTCATCGTTAGCAAGGTCTTTGGCAGAATCCCCTCCAGTTCTAAAACTACAAGCTGCAAAGAACAAGGTCACACACAGCATTTCAGGTCAGGTCACACTGCAGTCTCCAATGAAGGCCTTTTCCACTCTTCATGAATGCCATCGTGTTAGCGCTGTTGATCAGGCAGCGTTGGCCCAAGTGGTTACAGATAATGTTCATAGAGCTTTCTCTCAAAAATCTCTTGGATCATTCAACAACCACATCACATAATACTTTCAATAATCTGTCAAGTATCATTTTAAATTAATCCATTTTTGTCCCAGTATTACTCTTGGATCAAGAGCCTCATAGTGAAAGATGTTCTTGGAACAACTTCATGTTTTCCTGTTCTTCATCCTCACGTTAACATACTTCTACTGCTTGCTGTCATCTAATGGCCTTCCCCACAGATCTTCCTCTCAGTAGCACACACAGCTGCTATTTTTCTTTTGCATGTTATCAATCCCCACTTGTATTCGAGATAAACAACCTCAAAATAAACAGCTGAATCTCTGCAGAAGTCTTCAGAGCTTCTTTATGAACTTCAGCAGGTGACAATATATTAAACACTCACCAATACAAGCAACACAAAACAGGATAAACACATTATGCTAAACTCAGCCTGAGTGGTGGCCTAGTCCCTTCTCCTACCTCCCTAATCTCTGTGTTGAAGGTAGATAAAGTGAGACAAGACAGAAATTAACACAAATGTGCCTTAGATGTTAGGAATTATAGCAAGGGGTATGGTGAAGAGGATGAGTGATGCTACTGCCATAAACATCACAGCCACTGCCTGTCTTGAGCTTCTTCAATTAACGAGAAGTCCATGCTGACCCAACATAGACAAAGTGAGGAAGTCTTACTAAACGCAACTATAGTGGAGGTGACAGCTATGGGAGAAGTACACTAGTCAGCTATCTCTAGACTTTTTAGACCTTTCTTCTTTTTTGTATCATCTTTATTTTAGCAATTGGCATCTCAAATTCAATGAGGGCTTTGCCTCATCATTTTCTGCCTCTGATACTCATAGTCTTCTCAAAGCCGATCTGCTAAGAGATGCTTAGCTTATCAGTAGGCACCATAAAAAATAATCTAACATCTAAATCAGATTCTGATAAGGAATTTATTACACTAGCCTTGACTACTTAACTAGCAGCATTGTTAATACCCTAAATTTCTGACTAAATCCCAAACACCAACAGCAACAGCCGGTAACAATTTCCTTTCTCAAAGTGTGGAAATCCTCCACCTACAACTCTGCCAACCTGTGGCAAGATCATCTCTCTCAATGGTGAGTTTAAAGGCCAGACTAGATCTGGGCTCTGTATTTTCCTAGGAAGAAGAAATTTAGTTTTCCACGTGATTATACACTTCTACACTGGGATATCCCAAGATAGAGAACTGCTCCCTTACTTCTGCTTATTTTCTATATTCAAACTTTGCTGGATTTACGTTCCTCAACCTTAAAAGTTTGTACAATCAGATTGAAGGTATTCCAGGTATTGAATTTCAGAGGCGGAAAAAAACCAAGGAATAGTTTTTTTCCCACTGAAGTTTAACCTTTTTCTAACTTTTATCTCACATGCACATTTTGGAATAAGGCATCATGTGTACGCATACACACACAGTTTAATCACAACTGGATGGTAGCCTGAACAATGCACTCATTACCTTAACACTGTTCACTGATGAATTTACACAAGCATTTAAACCATGTTATATTCGGGAGTAGCTTCACAGACTAATGTTAAGCTCAAAGAACACACCAGACATCAAGAGTAAAATAGCCATGGCCAGATCATGCCTTTGTACAACTCCAGGAAAATATAAACTAGTACAGAAGATAAAATATTTTCTCCCTACTGTTGGCAACAACTAGAATCTATACATATGACTATTCCATTTGCACGCTGACTGTTCAGAAGGTATTATATACTGCAAGTTCTTCCCTAAACTAGCTTGAGTTTCAACTTCAGAGTGTCCTGGATGCAGTTTTTAGAAGCAGATACCCCCGTCACATTCCACTAAATTTTATAGGTTTTGTATTGTTGTGTTGTCTGTGAAATTATAGGCTGATGTTTCCAAATCTGACTTCAGACCATAGATACTTATTTCAGTAGGCTTTGAAAGACACAACAAAGGTTAGTAAGCCCCATGCCTGTCCTCTCCTTTGATCCATTTTTAAGAGGATAGTTCTGATTCTCCTGGGTAAACAGGTAAATTCATTCCTACTGACTTCCGATGACAAGCTGGTCCAATACCACACTGGTGGTCTGGCAGAACTGCTGGCAAAGACTACGTAACGCGCAGAAACAGAACTCCAACAACCACGTTACTCTTCAACACTACTACTTAACCTCCTCTGGGTTATAAAGAAAAACCTGAAAAGTAGGGCTATATTTTTGTAGCCATAAGTGGAAGTTACGTCAAAGGGAGTATACAAGAGGAGAAAACCATAAAAGCAAGCTATATCCTCCTGCCTCTCCTCTCTTCATACAAAGATGAAGGGAAAAAAAACCCTTCAGTTTTTTGAAAGCAACCAAATAACATACCCAAACAATATTACCACTAATAAAAATCAAAATCCTTGCAACCTACTACTTCCATAGGTTACAAAAGATTCTCAGCACTATACGTGCCTCGATGAGAATCCTTTGACAGCTGCAATGCCTCTAAGAGTTGTGGCTCTTTGTATCTAAAACCCGTTTTCTTCCATTTTTGGAAGATCCAAGCAACCAATAAAATAACTATGAAATAAAATACTGAAAATAATTTAGTGGTGCAATGCCAACATCAGAGAGGGTTAGGGAATGGTTAGAGAATCCTTCACTCCGGCTGCTAGAAAATGCACCCACCATATTTTTGAAAAAGCGTGGACTGTTGTTTTGCTCTTACTTAATATCAGATTCAAATGGTCTGGAACTGATCCTGAAGTGTAAAGATTCCAAAGCTGGTGGTGGTGTGCTCAGTGGCTGCCTCGCTCCCATCAACCAAAGAATTTATTTCACTTGGGGAAAAAATGGTAAGACCTTTGGCCAATTACTAATTTAAATGTAATAAAGATTCAAGAAGACCATATGAAGGTCACTTATCAAAAGCAGGAAGAAAAACAGAAGTCACCCCCCCCACACAAACACATACAGAATGACTTGGAACTGCTGAAGAACTCAGTAGAATATAATGCAAGGTAAATTGAATCATGCTAAAACCAGGGACTTTAAACAGGACACAAGGTGAAACAATTTCTATAATATGTTATCCTAGAGAGAAGAAAAATCAGTACCCAAGAGACCTTATCAAATATTCAAGAGGGGAAAAAAAAATATATATATACATAACCCTGACTCACAGAATAAAATTCAAGATTTTACACAATTGAAATAAATACTGAAACTAAATGGGGGGTGGGGTGGGGTGGGGGGACACACACCCCAAAAAACTGGTTGGATAGAATCAACAATTTTCTAATAGACCCTACCAAAAAATCCTTTGTCTCTGTAAGTATTTCTCAGATAAACAAGAGCCAAAATAACTACCCCAAAAAGCTGCCAGTTGTGTTTAACGAAGGCTTCAGGTCAGCTATGGACATCCCACAAATTATCAAAGCTGGTTTCTTTATCCTGGTTGCTAGTTCAAGCCATTCCTCAGATAAACCTGGCAATTCAAAGGACCTCGTAACATGCCGGTCCTTGGAGTTTTCACGTGAGGAGTGGGTTTTGTTGGGTCTTCCCCTGGGTTTTGGTTGGGTGGGTCCCATCCTGCGCAGGGGGTTCCCCTCACAAGGAGTAAAACCTTGTTAATCAACATCTGTATTCCCAGCAAACAGAAGCAATTAAGCTTCAGGCTTCGGAACGTCACTGTCTCTGTTAACCCAATTATTTGGTAGTCTTAAATAAATTAGACAACTTTGGCCTGTTTTACCTTTTCTGTAATATTATTTAGTAGATATTCAATTAAAACACATCCTGTAGGTGAAAGTGTATGAAAACATTTCCGTAATGGACATTAGTGGTAGTAGGAAGTGCTGCTAATTAGCCTTAGAGTACAAAACCGATTACAAAAGTAGCAAAAAGCCCAGCAGTGTAACTGCACCGAACGCCACGCTGAATATTAAACAAAGCGGAGCAAGTTTTAATGTTGGTAAGCATAACTCTAGTAAAAACTCTCCGGACTAGTAAAGAGTGTTACAGGTTAATGAGGAACATATAAAGAGTGCACAATAATTATCATACCTACCACCTCACCATCTGTGTTTGGATGACTGCAGAATATAAATACAGTTTATCAGCATTAAGTCTGAAGCTAATTACACATGTATTTCTATTAGCATACTGTTAGGATAAATATTTAAAATGTTGGATTTTCCTCAGCTGCACTCAACTCTCAGTATCGAACAGTATTAAATTAAGTGTAAGTCAGTGAGAAAATTTAAATGTTCTAAGCACTAAAACAATTTGAGTCCAATCAATTTTCCATTTTGTGAAAGCTTCTAAATCCTCCTCTTTCACTCAATTACTACTGTACTTAACCTAATGAAATTTTATTCTGCAGGAACAATGCTATTCTTAAACAAATTTCTGAAAGATATAAGACTAAAAACTTCTAGACAAAGAATAAACTCCTAGAGAAAAGATGCAAATAAAATTACTATCATAATCTTTTGTTTTTTATTTGCAAGTATAAAACCAAAGAGAAACAAAAGCACGGAACATAGCATCTGTCATATCAGAATATAAAAAGATGATCCTGGCACAAAATGAAAAAGCTCTAATTCATTTGCAAATCAAGCCTGCCAGTTCTATTTCAAGCTGGCGGTAACTGTCAAGAGTTAACAAGATAATCACTTTCAATCCTGCCTTCAATGGTACATTACACTGTTATTCCATTCAATAAGGCCGTTCTTTGGGGCACTAGATGAATGGTTTTCATTTCTAACTCACACAAAAAGTTGCAAAAAAAAAAAAAAAAAAAAATCCATGGGGCTTAAGAAAGAAATCCCTTTATGGGCATTTATCTGCCGGCACTTGCTTTTAGGCAAAATGAGATATTTGGATACATTGGTGTCCATTCACTTCCTCTATTCCTTCAGGCCCTCAGTCTGTTGATAAAAAAAAAAAAAAAAAAAAAAAAAAAAAAAAAAAAAAAAAAAAAAAAANTAAAAAAAAAAAAAAAAAAAAAAAAAGGGCACACATGGAAACCTCAAGCCTGTTTTATTTTTTTGAAACTATCTCTGTGCATTAAACAAGCTCTGTAATAATGTTTCGTAAACACTTCAAGAATACACAGCTCACCGCACACTGAAATGACATTGTATTTGAACGGCTCCATCTTTGTCTAAATTAATTCTAAACTGCACAAAAACATAGTAAATGCTCCCGAAAATTGTGCTTAGGGAAACAATAACCTCATTAAGTGTTCAATAAAAAGAAAGTTACCAATTAAAGGCACTCTACCTATGAAACAAGTTAATCTAGATTTTGTCTATAGTAATTATTTGTAAATTTGAGGGTTTTTAAGATTCTGTGCTATGCATTCTTCCTATAAATTTTATCCTTTTGGAAGTTTATTAATTTATTAAGTATATAAAACTTATTTGCTGGCACACAAATTTCTACTAATCTCTGCGAAAAACCCCACCTCATGCTGTTGCTTGTTGCTCAAAATTCATATTGTAAGATACTACCTGCACATTAAGGTTGCATTGCAGGGATATGCATTCTATTATTGAACACTCTACAGTGACAATTTAAATCATCTCTGCTAACTTTAGAAACAAATCACTAAATCTTTT
>VXBL01007269.1:151223-214885 GCA_013400195.1 Aramus guarauna
AAATCCCTGTAGATCTCAGTACACAGAACAAAGCTAATATCTATATTTAATATCCTAACTGAGTTAAGCTTATCCAGCCTCAGGTCTGTTACCCATCATCAATGCCAACAGGCACACTGTCAATACCCGTCTGTAGGTAAGTTTTATTTACTTTTTTTAAAGAAAAAGAAATATTTTTTTCCTCAAACTCAGGCACCCATCTTGCCAGTCACTTCTTATGCTATTTGCATACCTGACAAAGAAGATTTTTTGATAGTCTTTATAATCCATCACTACAAGTCAGACAACTGTTTCCATACACCCCTCGTGCAAATTCTCCTTTATAGAGTTTCTTTTATGAGAAATCTAAACACCCGAAGTTACCGGTGGAGTCACAGGCTTTGGGTTTGTTCTTTGCACTTCACAAGTTTCTTCAGAGGTTCTAAACAGAGAGATGGTCTTATAATTAAAAAAAAAAAATACTGTACCAAACCCAAAACTTATATGCCTGTGTTTATGTAGCATAGAACATAGTCATTTTTGCTACCCTACTGCTCCTGCCTTCCTGAAAAGAAAGAATATAAAATAAAAATGAATTAAAAGTTCACCCACTTTGGAAGGGCCTTGAAAGAGCACAAGATGTTGCACTTGGAGCACAAATTCACAGAAAGTGAACAGATGGATTTCAAACCGCAGGTCGTGGCTTTAGGTAAGGCAAATACAGTCCCAAAAAATCAGGAGTCTCCCAGAGAAACGTGGGATGTGTTTCCTTCCTCTCTAGCCAACAGCAGTACGATGCCAGTACTGGTTAAAAATAAGTAATAGATTAAAAAAACCCAAAAGAAAACCCAAAAAAAACCCACAAAAAACCCAAACCACCTCCAAAAAAACCCCAGACCAACCCAAAACCCCTAAAGCCGCCCTCCGTTCTGTAAAGCAGACCTAATAAAGAGCTAAGATAAGCAGCAGAGTAATTCTTCAGAAGAGGTTATTTGTTTCTAGCATTCACAACTGACAAATCTCCAGAGCTCAGACGAAAGGCCAGGATGACCCAACAGTCCTAGGACACGAACATTTTAAGGCAAAAGACTAAGAAAAGGCAGTTGCGCATTTCCGTTATTACTGAAGACGTGTGCGGCACTTTGGCACCGCGGTGAAGTTCAGCTGAGACCCACAAAGTGCCACTTTACTGACATTCCACCGCTTGGGACTGCATTTGATCCAATTTTAGCACACTGAAACCTCGTGCTTTTTTAGGCATCACTGTTGGGAGGTATAAAAATCCAATTTGTAAATGCTTTTTCACTGTTCCTCTTTGTGTCCCTGCAGTTTGATTTTGTCGCTTTAGTTTAATTCCTCTACATTCTTTCATCTGGCCTGAATTTATCTCCCTAAGGAACGCAGGGGCACACTCAGAATATACTCTAAATGTTTAAATTACGTTTAAATGTCAGACGGGCACAGGTTTTCAGTCCTGTACAAGGTAAAAAATTTTCCTTCTCCTGAAAAAAGCAGATCTACTTGATCTCAGAATATTTAGTTTTTATCTCCTCAACTACTTCAGCTAACACAGCTCGTAGCATTTCTGGTCATAAGAGTCTTGAGGTTCAAGTTGTATGTCACAATTAAACGGTTTGTTTCTATTACAAATTAATGTTCCAATAAATATACCACGACTATTTTTGAACGGTGTGATTTGCACCCTCCGCAGTATCTCCTCAGCAATCAAATGCATCTTATCCTACAAGACTCTAGAGCTCTGTACATCTTTTTCAATATTTTGAGTCACGGACAGCATCACAAAGATCCTTTTAAGAAGGAAGAGTCATAAATTCTTCTGAAAGGCTGTTTTGTTAACGCCCAGATTAATTTTGAAAATATATGTAATATGGAAAAGGTTTCTTTAAAGTCTGACTTTCAGCAAGGAAGAATGTTGTATCTTCTACTAACAACTTCCATGCTGGGCTGTGTTGCAAGACAAATTTATCAAATTTAAAAAGGTAGAGCTTACATTGTTCAAGCTTGATAGGAAATTAGTTCCTTGGCCACAAATAAAGGGAAAGAAATAATATTTCACCAAAATAGAAAAAAAAAATCAATTGCAAATCTCAAACATATCTGACCAAAACCAAGCCTAATAGACAGTGACAAAAATAACCTGGAAGTGCTTTAAAATTAATGGGAAGGTTAGAAAAACCCAATCCAACCCAAACCAAAACCAGCTAATTGAAGCTCATGAAGAAGAAGATTTGGAAGAATAGGAGATCGATGGGGATCAGTAAAGTGGTCCCATTTACAGCAGCTCCTACTTCAGCACCTTCCCGGTTACCTGTATGCCAACAAACCCCCAAAGGCTGTAAAAGCACTTTTAAATACGTGTACTAGCAAGGATCAGAAATTGAGGTGTATCTTGGTGATAATATTTCAGTAGTCAAGAATAAAGACTTCAGAGTTGTCCAAACAAAAAGAAAAAAAAAGTCTGTCAGACTTGGACCTACTGACTGTGGATTTGTACCTAACACAGCTACATCAAGATTGGAGAGAACAAGCTAATTTCCTTAAATTATCCAACAAGGCTAATAGTTCTCTTGATTCCAAGAGCAATTAACTCTCCGCTAATTCAACAGCGGCACTGGACAACTAACGCTAATAGGTGCGCAGCTTGCTTATTTGTTATTTCTTTCTCCAGCATTTGTAATGGCCTCTGACTATATAAATTACAAATCCATTATTATTTGAGAACGTTAATCAATGCTAAAATTGCTTCTGGTCTTCTGCTTATTACACGTCTACTTCAGAAGCAATAGATGTATTCAGGACATTGCTATGCCTGTGTTGAAAACATTGCTACTGTCAAAAATTTGATGTCCTTTATGGTGAATAACTCAAGGAAACAAGAAAAGAACTGCAAGTTCCAGTAAATCTCAACTTACATATTTTGTAGAAAATTTTCCATCCTAAAAAGCCCAACCAAACCATCAAGTAATGCTGTCTAAACACTTCATGCTGGTCGAGTTGCACCAAAACCTCCTCAAGGCTTCATATGTTCTTCCATTGTTAGGTTCTACCACATCACATTGGTCTTATTTACTCTCCAAAATGCTCACTTTCATCAATATGCTTTTAACCTTTTACTACCATGAAAGACTAACATAATCTATTTTATCTGGCATTTATCATTCCCAGCGCTTCACAGTGAACGTCTCCAGTGAAAACAGAAAGCAGTACCGACTTTGCAAGACGGCGCAAACTGTCGAGAAGCGGCCAAAGTCTAGACCAGAAATCTTGCTAGGTATTTTGTATTTTGGCGTTCCCTCAATGAAATTAAAATAGTTAGTATTGCACACCACTGATTTACTACCAAGTGGACCAAAATTAGAAGAAAAGACAAAAATATAAAACATGTCTCGTTCTACAGCCAAGATTTCCCTCAAAGGTTATTTTTCTAATATGAAGCCAAGAGATTCCTGAAAAAATTAAGTACCATAAACATGGCAGGCTCCAAGGAAACTTGGATCTTAAGCAATATGGAGCTTGAAGATTAAAACCAGCTCTTTCTGTTGTACCTAGAAATATGAGAGGTAAAACAAAACGTTCTACAAAAACAACTTCTGAACAAATCAGCAGCCCGATCCTTCAACAGCAGCAATTTCTAGAGGATTCACAAACCATACAGAAAGACCTGGAAACGTGGATGAGCAGGCTGACGACTGAGCAAGCACTTCTGGTGGAAAGAATTTCTAACCTGCAAAAAAAGCCCCAACGAATGTCCAACGACAACCTCAAGTTACAAACCTAACAAATTATCGGCACACATCACAAAGTCTACTTCGAGTTCTCAGCAGCACTTTGGTCTTCTCTGGGGAAATAAGTGGGAGCTAGATGCCTATTAGCCCATAAAAGTTACTTTTATCCCTATATTTTTAGCTGTACCCATTTCGCTTCACCTCAGTTAACATCATTTAGGACATGCTGAACCTACGCAGACCTCCCTGGACAAACTTTGTATGGACACAAGACAACGAACTCAGCAACAGAAACGACTTTATCTGATCATGCATCCCGTCCTGCACTCACGTACCTGGCTGCTCACAAAGAACTTCCTGACCCATTGCAGTCTGATGCTCTAAGACAGGCCTAAACCGTTGCTGGTTTAGATTAAAATGCTAATCTATAGAGCAAGGTAAGGCAGACAGCTCAGGGCGGTAGCCTCCGACATCCCAGAGTTAGTCCTCCTTGTGTGCAAATCAAGCTTTTTTGTTCTTGCAAAGGAAGAGCAGACACTAGATCGAGCATCTCCTTTGCTAACAGAAGATTTTGCCTCTCTGTGATGTTACCAGAACTGCGGATTTTTCTCACTTTATTACAATACCATTCGTATTTGTCATTTTCACTCTAAGAAACTTATTCTAGAGTCTTACTGATGTTAAACAGAGTAACATGAACACTTTGCCAACCACTATTAGAAGACCATGGGAGAGAACATCAGAGTATCTGTTCTCTAAAAAAGACTAAAGTGAGACTTAAGAAAACAGAATACAACAAATGCAGAATACAGAACTACTGCGCAGACCAATGGACTGACCTACAGAAACAGCATAATGATACTCTGAAAAAAAAAAATAATCTAGTATATTGGCTCTTTTCCTAGATTTTTAGTTTTAGATGGAAGTTATAATTGCAAAAGACAAAATTACTCTGTCTTGCAAAGAAGTGCCAGAAACCAGTGTCTCCAGAAAGTGGAACCGTTCCAAGCAATCACACACATTCACGTAACAATGGTCAGGACCGAGTGGCCTTTTACACAATGGCACAACAGGATAAGCCACTTACTTAACTTTCTGTTCAAGCAAGATATTGGAAAGTTATGTGAACATTTGCACATACTAAGTTTCGGTCATTCAAAACAGGTCAGGATGCTGTTCTAACAAGGTAAGCAAACAATATATAACATTTTTATATACATAATCTCCTTCCTCCGGTCATTGTGGCTTTCAGTCAGCAAGGTCAGCCTGCAAGGTTAGTGTTTGGATGGGAATCTGTTACACCAGTACCAACAGCACATAATGGAAGAAGGTGGAAGAATCAACTGAAGAAATTTAAAAATAAAGTTGAAAACCTTGTACCTACATATAATAGAGGGGAAAATAGTTTTGTTAACTATGCATATTTTTCTGCCCAGCAGGAGAGGGAAATACAGCATAACCAACACCTGGGGTAAACAAAAATGGTCAAACTGTATACAAGATGGGTGAAATCGGTTCAACCATGAAGAAAAATCTGCAAACTCTGCCTGATATCTGGGATTTAAGATCAACTCTTTCTCTCGTGCATCTGTAATGACAGAAGTTGCACAAACCAATGGAAAAATATCTGTAAAATATCCAATCTTTGTACATATGACATAGCCTACCACATATTTCTTGGCGTATTACAAAAGCACGAAAAAAATCAGTCGTCTTAAAGGCTTTCCTTTTGCCCATTCTATGGACAGCACTTACGTCATTCATCATGACTGCAGTAACGAGGAAGGCTGAAATTAGCACTCTCTAGAGCGTCTATACCCTTGCAGGATGTCAGCAGATGCGATTGTTGAATGACAAAAAGCCAAGTGCTGAGAAATATTTGAGAATACTATAATAGCCCAGCACCAGGTAGATTTTTTTTTTTTTAAATTAAAGACCCCAAAGTCATAGCCAAGGGAATTCACTATCTCTTGAATGTGGAATTGATCTGAATGCAATTACTTTACTCTTTTTAGCTCCATTTGACTTTGAACTAAACATCAATTAGTGCACAAACATAACACTGCAAGATCTGTTAACTCCAATACTGATTTTCCCATAGCAGATCTAAAGCAAATTTATTGGCCTTCATTTAATAGCTTTCAGCAATCACAAATATCACATATGAAAGCTCAACTTCATTTTCTGATGGTCACTTAAACCCTTAATTCTCACGATATAACTCCCTCAGTCTTAGTTTTAAACCCCTTAAATTAGCAAACAAGACACCACATAATATATGCTATAAGCACAGGTCTTCTCTGAAAAGCTGGGACCTTCAAGTGCTTCAGCTGCGATACAAGCCATTGAGCCATGGCCAATATAAACTAATTTGAATAATCAATATGACAACCTTATTTTTCTAATGCAAACAGGATTGATACAGTAAGGTGTCTCACTGCCACATCACAGTCATGGCCTCTTTTAACCCCTAATTAGATTTAGGCGATTATCCCTGCTCTTCCTTACAAGTGTACAGCCCGGATAAGAGATGACAAAAGCTATCTGCCACTTACTCAGCCTTTGCAGACTGCAGGTTATCCAGGGAGATACAGGGTAAGATCAGCAAACAATTGTTATTCATATCATCGACAGTTTTAAGATAGTCACAGTTTTCCATACATGCTAAGTGAGAATAGCCCAGAGCATTAGGTAAATGCAAAACGCTTAAGAGCATCAGGGTTACACAGATGGAAAGTCAAGGTGATGTTAGGGAATTATGTTTAATTCAAACTGGTTATCACAAAGAAAACTATCTAGCAATGATTTTCTTTTTCAGACAGGAAACACTGAGTTTTCAATAGATTTGTGTTCACTGTTTGTGTGTAACACTCAGTATTTTACATGCCTATTTCTAAAAAAAAAATAAATAAATTAAAAACCCAAACTTAGAAACAGCAATCCCAATAGAATTACATAGCTAAACAAAGTACTAACAGACAGAGAAGATCTATTACAGAAATGTAATCACATTTCATTTACAAGAACTCTTATCTCAAGCACTTAAACATAAAATTTAAACAGTTTTCCATTTTATTGTACTCAGTATTTGAGCTAATAAGATATAAAAGTATAATCATGTTAGCAACATTTCTATTGCATTACATAAACACAGTACTCGATTAAAGGCAGACCAGGAAAAAGAAAGCATGGCGTTGCATATAAAACTAAACACTTTATTTCTCCTGGCAGAAATAAAAATCACTGGTATCGTGCGTGAAAACCGCCACGCCAAAATTAGATCAGATGTTCACAAAATGTCTATTCCGATACTGACTAAAAAAAAAAGTATTTCTGTACATACTAGGCATACGTGAACACGTTTAGCACGCTTCTGCAACCAAGAGAAGTGTTCCCCATTAGCAGGCTCCTATCTATTAGCAGGCTACGCCATTAAAGAACTGGAAGGATCATTTATCCAAGTCAGGTGCAACCCACTCAAGATTGGAGCAAAATTTTCAGAATTGTTTAAAAGACATTTGGATAGCACTTCGAAAATCCCTGAAAGGTAATACATTTTATAAAATATTGTATACTCTGTGATTAAATACTCCTTATGGGCAATACTCTATATTTAAGATAGCCTACAACACAATCTACTTTGGGCTTTATTTCCACTCGAAGAATCACCGCTTCTCTTCCCGGTTTTCTGCTCCTTCCACGCATGAGTCAGCAGCAGCAGGGCATGGTCTTCTCCTTGGTCACCCCACCAAGAAGCTACCCTGGTCTCAAAGCAGGTGAACGTCACGGGGACCTCTTCTACGCAGCAAACAGGAAACAATATTCACCCTAGATTTTCATCTATGCACTAAGGCTTTTTACTTGTTACTATTATTTATAGCCATGCCTTTCAACAATGGGTGATTTTATTATCTCATTTTTCCTAATAAAGCTTGAAGATACGGTCACACCTTGAAACCGTACTCCTTAGCGGTTATGCAGAAAGTATGGACATGTACTTCCTCACAACGCTTCCGACGCGTGACCCTACCTATGATCCCTGACATGTCTCCTTCTCTGTAAAAGAAAAAAAGTTTAACAGTTCCTTTATGGAATTTTGTGCAACATACTGTACATTTGAGCAGCCTTTTGAAAATGCTAAATCAAAGCTGATTGTTACTACTTCTTTAAAAACAAAGACTACAAAGCTCTACGTGCTTGCCTAAAAACAACCAACCAAGTAAAATATAAATGTAGGGGGTAATAATGAAAGACAATGATTAGTTTTCTACTGAGGTTACTTGAACTTGGGAGAAAATCCGTTTAAGGAGAATCTTAGTTTAACTTAATTCAATAAAATTCTCATTAAATTGCAGAAAAATTACACATTGCATTCTCTATAAATGTTTTCCACGGGTTGGATAAAAACAGTTGATAAAAATGGTTTGGTACTGAGAAAACAGTCAGCATGAAATATTGCTCCAGCCCCTTTTTAGCTGTTTTTGAAGTTTCTCATTGGATTGCTTTGCCTTCTTTAAAAAAAAAAAAAAAATCCTATAATAATTCAGAATCTTCTCCACGTGCTAATATGATTACCAGTTACACAAGAGTGGGGTTTGCTGTACCAAAACACGCAGTACAGCAAAGGCAGAAAGAGCAAGGCAAATCACATCCGTTGTAACGGGACTCTTCACGGCAAAACTTCCTTCGGTCTCACCAACACCCCAAGAGCCAAAGGAACCCCCCAGCACGCAGGGGCGAAGTCTGTGGCTCCCTGCAGTCCATGGCACGTCTCCTGCTCACTCAGAGGGGTTTGGGTTTCAGCCCGCGGGTTCAAACCCCTCTGCCGCTGCCTGGTTTGCTTCCCCAGGCACCTCGCCACAGCAGGCAGCGAACACACGCCCCAAGCCCCCCGTTTTAGGAGTCACGTACGACCCATTTGACAAAACATCTCGGGGAAGGGTTAGCAGGGGTCAGCACAAAGCAAAGGACGGGGCTGCACACCACAGAGCCAAACCACAGCTACTCACCACGTCTCTCTCTAGATAAATACCTCGAGGTAAATCCATCGTATGTGAAAGAGAAATCCGTTGCACCACCCCCGTGCCAGTGTCCCACCCCTCCTGCGCCAGCTCGGGCAAAGGACCGAAAGCCATCCCCCAATAATTCCCAGCACCGTCCCTCCTGCGACACACATACACGGCAACTGCTTCGTAGGCTTCCACTTCAAACCACCTAAATTTTTGAGTTACAGGGCAAGATTGATAAGGTTGAGATAAGCAACACTTTTTGGAGGGAGGGGAAACAGGGCCATGAGGGATATCACAGATGGTGACAGTACCAAGCCATGTGGGATGGTCACTTTTAACCTTTTTTGGTATTTTTCAGTTTTTGGATGCTGACCTAATATAACTTCAATATATAACTTCTTTTAAAAATATATTATCAGCAGTTGAGGCCTACTTTGAACTGAATAAATTGATAACCTTCAGAAATGTTTGCAAATCCACGTGGTGCAGCCTCCATTCAGCAGGAAGCAGTGCAGACATCAACCTTACTCTTAGGATCAGATTAGTGATAATTTTATGTTAAATTTATCAAAACTTAGGAAGCTTTGTCAGAAGAAAATTTCTCTTTCATAAGGAAGGTGAGAAGTACAACCTAAAAATAAGGCATTTCCAATTTTTCAGAATATATTACTAAGCGCAGAGTATAATTTTCAAAAATAATAACCACAAGCCTATAAAATTTCAAGCATTTAACATATAGATGTAAAAATCTAACATCAATTCACTGAGTTATTATAGCCTGAATGCTTAAAAAAAACCCAGAAAGACAAAAGTAGCATATTTATTAAACCAGAAGAAGAAATAAGTTACTTATGGACACCCAAGAAGATAAGTAGGACGGAGCCCAGAATTTCCTGTTACCTGTATTCTTTTCTGCTTTCCTTCCTCTCTGCATCATGCCCACTGCTGAAAAGAAATGCAAGCTAAACTGCGCTGCAAGGCAAAGCTGCCAAACGGCGAGAGCTTAACGGCAGCGACGAGAGCTGAAACACGTCAGCCCAGCCTTGCGCGGAACGGAAAGGGAACAACAGCCGAGGAGAGCCGGTGGGAAGAGGAAAAACAGTTTGAAGGTCTTGACGTGCTGCAGTATGGAACATTTGACATAGCACTGCTGGTTGGTTGGGTTTTGTTTTTTTCCCCCCTCATTTATAAATTGTGCTTTAATCTGTACTTTATTGAAAATAAGGAAGCAAGCCTCCGATGTTTCCAATTAATATTGGTACAGTTATTTCTCAAGTGGAGAGATCTATTATATCACCTTTAAAGCTAATGGAAATAGCTTTCAACAAGCTCTGGGGCCTAAAGCTTGTTTTGGTTTTTTAAACAAATTAATTGGTGGATTTTAATCTTTTGTCCTCCTCTATACAAAACACATTTTGACCTTTTAAATAAGATTTCATGTCTCCCACTACATATAATCCTTCTCTTCCATCTTTGTGCTCCTGACTTACAGAGGACCTGCCAGAAATTAACTCCCAGTAGAAACCAATGCTGCAACGTTAGCTAAACTTTCATACGGAGTTTGTGCAGTATGAGGTTTTTCAAACACTATTCACCACAGTCAGGAAATAAAGGGGTTTATTTTTTTTAGGAATTCTGATGTGAAAGTAAATAAAGAACTGCGCCCAGCTGAAGCTCTGTGATGGTGACAGCTCAGTAGGTCTCTGTCTCTATTACAGTACAAAACTGCGATTCTTGCTGTGAAGAATAACATCGAGGCTCTTTCACAGACAATTGCTCAAATTCTTCCTGCGCTATTCGTCGTCAGTGGATGATCCAAATATTGTTAGTGGTTGGCAAGTACGTACTGCCAAAATTTGACAATGAACTAAAAATAATTAAAAAATCAGGCCCTCTCTTTTTCTGTACCAGCTCAGCTCTCGCTTCTCCCTCCCCGCCTGCCTGGGGAAGGCTGCGGACACGCACGAGCCCTGGTTCACTCCAGTCCCACGGAGTCCAGAGCCTCCCACGGCACCAGTCACCTTCACGCTCCTCTCTGGGGGCTCAAAGTAACTTACCCCCTCCTTACACGGCTACCCAGAGAGGACAGAAATTTTGTGCATATACAAGGAGGAGAAAAGGAGGAAATAAAAAGGAAAAAAAGGAGATGGCAGAGACAGACATACAAAGCCTTTTTGCTCCTCCTGCCCCGCAGAGGTGTGGGAAGCATTCCCCACCACACTCAGCTAAACACTTTCCTATGATTCCAGTTTGTGTCTTTCTTGAATATTTTTCAAAGCGCAGAGTAATGCCCACCTGACAAGAATCAATGGGAAAAAACCCTTTTCCCTCTTTGACACAGCATGATCCCATTAAGCAGCCTCAAAAGATTCTGATCTGAGCAGCAAAGTCAGACTTTCCTGATCAATTCCTTAATCCATTTTGAGAGAATGGACTGATCTTGCTGTTTCGATTTCAGCCCAGGAAAAAAGAAAAAAAAAAAAAAAATCATTCCCAACATAATTCACCATTAAATGGGCCTTGTCTTACAAGAGCTTCAGCAGCTGGAAGCAGATGAGGAGCAAGTCAGAGTCCAGGAGAATCACCAACACATCTAACATGCTTCCTCTGGGTCTTCCCACTTCCACCATGAAAGTCACTCAAAGTATTTGCCAGTCTTGGCCTTCATGGACCTTTAAAAATGTTGCTTTTAACAGTACAAATAATGTAAAATTGATGTCTGAAGTGGAAATTATTCCCATACATTTCCTCCAGAAAAACTTCAATTCATTACGTTACCACTGGGGTTGCCATAATCTATGAAAAAAAAGAGAGTAAGATGATGCTGAAGTATTGTTGTCACAATAAAACGTGGTGTAGGCTGGAGATGCTGCACTCCACGTGTTGGTGGATTCTGCTGCAGAACTGAAGATGTTTTATTCCGAGACTGGATCAGACACGGTGAATAGAGATGTGACACGAGGAGCATGTGCACTCACTATGTTCTCAACTCTCTTATGGGTATCAGACTCAGAAATTCAGCAGATATGCTCAAAATGGAAGACTTGGCTTGGGCAGTCTTCTCCCCAGGAAGGCCTGAGAACCTTCCTCCCACTTCAATGGAAAATTACTCTAATTAAACAGTATTGATGTAGACAAAGAAGCTCTACTTGATTCCTCAGTGGTGCCCAACGAAAGCTATCCAATGAAGATTACCCCACCAGCTCCAGGCTGCCCTGGATCTGACAGAAAGACACCCACCACAGACAGGTCGCTGTTGGCATCTGCTGGAATACCTGCCAGCAGAGAACTAGCTCGTGGCATGGTCTTAACTGCTAGAGATCAGAACCACCTGATATTTTAGGGTTTCCCTCCTCAAGTGCTTGCTGCTTAGCTGTCTGCTGCAGTAGGAGATGGCATTAACAACAGTGAGTGAAACTGAGGTACCCAAATCTCTGAGCACTCCCAGTTTGTTTGCTGGATGGGAGAAACAATAATGCAAAGAATTAACATTTTAAAAGAATGGGTTTGAACTGACCAAAACGTAACTCTAACCCTGAGGTCTCCTCACTACCACAGACCTAATGGTTATGGGCCACAAGCTCTGCCTCAAACTAAAAAAACATTCCGTAGAATTACAGCATTCATTATCTACAGATTCACCTGTATTTTTAGTTTTTCCTCTATTTTACTCAGTGACGATGGCTAAAACTTCTGCAGTAACAAAAAGACCAAACGGTTCTCCTCTTTATGCGCCCAGCGTGCGGACACAAGAGGAGAAAGGATGGGGAAGGGAAGGGACTACTACTGCTGAGTAAGAGCATCCTGCCAGAACCAGGAGATGCCAAGGATGAAACCAGAGCCTGGAAGTAAATTTACACTCTTTCCAGCTTCCCAAACATATGTAACAGACCTGTGTCAAAACCTACAACAGCTTTGTCTTCTGCCTTTTTATAAAGCAATCCTCAATCATGCAAATACTTTCTTTTGATACATTCATCAAAGAATTTCTTTACCAAAAACTGACACCATATTAAAATTCCCAAATCTTTTTTCTTCAGTCAACAAATTAGGTTGCCTAAGTTTTTCATATTCTTTTATAATTCCAAATAATGACAGAAAGGTGCAAAATTAAATTGGTATTAGAAATACTTTCTTCAAAGATGTTCCTCCTTCCCTTCCTAATCAAAAGAAATAGATGTTTTATAATGCCCATGGCAGGTAAGTTCCATTCCACAAAAAGCACTCTTTATCAAAAAAAACCAAACCAAACCACCGCCAGAAAAATCCCCCCACAACTAAAACTACAAGGTGAAACAGAGAGAGTACAATATTTTAACGTGAAATGAAATTTTACTTTACAAGAGCAAGTCTTTTGAATGCCTGGTTGGTTTTTTTGGCAGCGTTTGTTGTGTTTGGTTGGGTTTTTACCTAAACGATTGCTAGGGACTCCTCCGCTTTAGTTCCACGACAGCAAGGCACGGGGTACGTGGCGAGGTGATTACTGTATCTCTGCAGTTCAGTGTCTGCAGGGTGTCTGAATGCCACTCCAACTACTTAAACCCAGTAAAGAGATTACAGCTCACACTAACGGGATTTTCACAGCTCCGTATCATTCAGTTTGGATTCCTCATGCACAGATTAAGAGAGGCCATTAAAACAAGAGTCAGCTGCTCTCAGAGTGCAAGGTGTCTTGGTAAAAAAAAAAACAACAAAACAACAAAAAAACCCAACCAACAACTACGTGTTTACATTCAGAGTGTGTGTGTACACATGTGGGCAAAGGAAATGCTGTTTCAGAAAAACTACTCTGTATTTAAGGATTTATTCAATTAGAAAACCCACGATAATGCAAATTATATAGTTATAAAAGGACAATCATGGTGGTTGGCAGTTTTAAGGACCGGATAGTTTTGAAAATTTTAAACAGCTTAAAAGAATGTGTGTCTTTGAAGATACTGCCTTTAAATGCATTCCAAAACCTATTTCTGTAAATATGGGGAAATATAATTCCCTCAACATAGTACATGAATTTAGCAGGGAAGCTAATTTAACAAGCATCTCTGATAGTCCAAACGACGGAACCTGAACACAAAAATGTCTATTTTTGTACTTTGTACAAAAAGTACTTAGTGAATGAAAACGAAACGGTTACTCTGTGGGTAAAAACTATTATTTACTTTCTAGACCCAGTCTTTCTCTGACACCTTCTGTCCAGTTGCGCTCCGCCGCTTACGCACGTGTTCCATCCACACGCTTTTATACAGCCCTCTGGCAGAGAAAGGACAAGAAACCACACCGTACGCCGCTGTCTCAATGTCACAGCCCGTTAAATAAATGGCCATCCTTTTTAGTCTTAAAAGGGGATTTCTGGCAAACAAAAAGAAAACCAAGGCCAACACGGCTCAGACGACAATAGCAACAATTCTAGGTCAAAGGCAAGTGACCCTAGAGCCACTCTGGGCATATGGACGTCTCCGTCTTTTCCAGGGGAAACTCTTACTCTGCTTCCCATTACCCTTTGGCTGACTTAGGGAAGAGGAAACCGTTCTCATTTGGCCTTTCAGCTGCTTCCTTCTAGTTTCCAACATGTGAACATTTCTTGCCAGCAAAGTTAATGGACCCATTTCTCTAGCATCCTTACAACACTCGTACGTACCATCGGCACCACGCGTCCTGGATACTCTCATGAATCTCTTGAGCATCGGAATGGGAAACAGTCCAAACTACTCAATTCCTTTTCCATCACAAAATAAGAATTCTGAAAAGCCAAGTTACAAAATCTATCTGCATACAACAGATCTCAAAGGACCACCATGAGTACAAGGTGACTTCTTCAGTTACCTATATGTTTGGACTCTGCCTGCATTTATAATCAGCAGGTACCACNCATACATTTGGACTCTGCCTGCAGTAATCAAGGCATTTATAATCAGCAGGTACCACGCTTTAAGCATTTTTCTATATGTACTAACTGCAAAACCACTCTAGTGCATGATCTTCACGATAGCAACATTTAATCAGTTGTAAACCTATAAATAAAGACTAAATATGTGCTATCTACACATTTCTAGATGAGGATCCTATTAAGAGAACTTGTGAGGCAGCATGAGGACCCCTGTCCCTGAATATCTCTAGCACAGGTATGAGAATGAATAGGCTTCCTGACAAATCCATCACCTACTTCCAGAGTTTCTACACAAAAACCAGTCTCCCCATTTGGTTCCACTCTCAGGTGTGCAAGCAGATCTCAGCCAATGCAAACACCAGGTTTTCCTTCTGTCCATGAAGTTTAGCATCACTTGGGAATGTGTGAGGTTCTGAGAAATAAACATGAGGAAACACGTCCATGTCATGAAAGGCTGAGAAAAGCCGTAACGTGGTACTGCTGTCCAAACAGCATCTTGTAGCACATAAAAATGCCCCTTCTGCCTATGGAGTGAGCAAGACAACCATCATCCAACTACTGAAGGAATAAACATTAAAAATACAAAGTCAGAATTATAATAATAGAGATAGAACACAGACACTTTTGCATTACTAAAATAAAATCTTGCAGTCATTTAATGGACAATTTTTCCAAAACACTACAACATAACCCATACTGCCTGAGCATTTAGACAATTTCTTCTACAGTCTTCACTCCTATCCAAGGTCTCACTGTCTTAAAGACCAATTCCCACAGGGTCCTCGATGAAAGAGCCATTCTGATGCATTGCTACAAGATCAACCACTACTACAACATTTATCTATATGATTTCACTTCTGCATTTAAAGGAGATTAAAGAGCACCAGGACATCTGTGTGGAAGATCTCTCCCCATTTTTTTTTTCCCCTTGAGATTCTTACTATGGAAATCCAAACAAAATATGAAAGTTCAAGAATTTTTTTTAAATGGTTAAGAATACTGAGAATACTTAGCTCTAAAAGAAGCACGGGTCACATCTCCTTTTATTATCGCAGCTCTAAAGTGTGGTGGCAAAAATTGTGTCAACACAGTTATCCTTAAGAGCAGTATATATATGTAAGATTTGAGGAAAAAGTAATATAAAGACAACAGAATTTAAATGAATCCTTTTCAATGAGATGCCTCAGACTACAACTCTTTCTGGAAGAAAAGTATCAAAAGCGTAATCTTTTTACCTTACACTGTGGAAGTGAGTAAAGACCCACAGCTCATGAGGTGGCGTAATACAAAAGGAGTTCTTCCATACAGGATTGGAAAACATGGGGAGGAGCAAAGCAGGGACCTGAAATAATGGTACTCGTTCTTCACAATGTCCAAATCTTATTTAACTGTTGTTATAGAATTCTGGCTAAGAGGGAGGAGAAAAAAAAAAAAAAAAAAAAAAGCCAAAGTAATTTGCTTTTGGTTTTTTTTATAAAGAAATTGAAATATTTTCCATACAGTCAATTCTCCAGTTCAAAATAACAAAATAATCAACTGCAGGAGGTTTCCCTGCCATAAGTTACGTTGTACTTTACATTTCTACATTTTGAGTCTTTCTGGAATTAACAGAGATAATGTTTTAAAACAGAATAGTCTGAATCCCACATGCTGGCCAGCTGGATTTTGTTAGTGTTTGATCATACTAGAATTCTACTATGCTTCCATTTTAATTATGTTTTCAATTTTTCTTTTCATGAACATTTATGATATAAAACAACAGAACTAGGAACTAGTGATTGTTCTTACTGGGATACTCTGTTCTGTGGGGAAGCATCCTGGTACATCAGCTTCACGTACTATTTGCTGATGCTCCGCTACGGAAAGCATGGAGTATCTACTGAGACACTTCTGATGACAAAAATAACACGGCTTATCGGATTCGGAGGTCATAAATACTAGAAATTATTCTTACTAATCACAATAATTGGTCATTATTTAATTATTAGTGTATTATTTAATTACGAATACAAGACAGACATTTCAGGAAAAGCTGAACCACCATGTAGTCACATTTACTCAGCTATTTTCTTCCACGCGTTCCTCCCTTTTAAATTCTATATTCCTCGAATTCGAGCCAGGAACAAAACAGTAACATAACGATCAGACTGTTAAAAAAGATTTATTTTCTTTCCTTATAGGCAACATTACTTTACAACTCTCCTGCCTACAGCTTATTTCAAAGCAATTTTCATGTAAGTGTGGTAAGAATCCCTGCTTCCCACTGGGAATCTGTAGTGCTGGCAGACTGCACAGCCGCTTGCTACCACAAGCAAAGGGCAGGATTGTAAGCGGAAGAAACTGAGGAACGTGAATACGGGCTAAAGCAAGCGGCACTCCTCTGGAGAGGGGTGGGGGGGGAGGTAACAAGAGATAGAAAGCAAGGTAAAAGCAGTAAAAGAAATAAATTTGGTTAGATTCTGTTTCTGGATAAATAATTCCCTTGCCATGACAATACATCTTAAAGATCCTTGAAAACCCACTCCATAGGAAGTCAAAGCAATCGGCTGGCAGTCAAAGATTGCCCAGGTCGGGTAAAGGGGCTCAACTTGTCATAAAATTTTAGAAGCTTATTATCTGCTATTCTTCAAGAAGCTACCAAAATAAATTACTGTAACTAGTAAGTACTAGCAGGCCTCTTAAAACTTTATTATAACCACCTCTCAGCAGCGTGACTGTAGCAGTTATAAAGTCCTCATAATTTAGTCCAGACACTGAAAATAAAAACACTTGGATTAAGGAAAGATTTTTCCCCTCTGACAAAAGAACAAAGAAAATTCTGCTATAAGCACTCAAACTATTTTCCAACACTGGACTGAAGTAGTTTGGTTTCAGCATTCAAAATACATTCACTAATTTTAAACAGATTTTAAAGAAGTTGTACAATTTTTCTACAAATTACTGTGTTTACTATGGGCATACAGCCACGGAGTCTACTATTCTTGAACAGGGCATTGTCACTAGTGACACGATTCATTCCACTGCAGATAAGGGTCTATCATAATTTTATTATAAGCACCTACTCTAGGATGCTTATAACTCAACAACAAAAATATAATCAAGGTTGAGACATGGCATGCAAGGTTTCAGCCCAGAAGCAATCCTTATTTACGATGGTCTGAATCAAAACCTACAAAAAGTATACTATTTTTTCTTTCCAACTCAAACGGCAAAATAAACACAACGAACTTTCACTGTATTACCCTCATGAGCCTCTTTAAAGTCTTAAAGACAATGCAAATAATTAAAATAACTCATGCAAATTAAACAAGTGTTGTAGCACATTGAACATCAATTTATATTTGCACGTTTCTGCTATTTGATAAATGTATTTTGTCATGTAAGATTACAAAGAAAAGGTCTTAGAGTGACAGAATCAGTCTCAGTGTGACAAAATCCCATTTGTAAGTGAATAGAGATGATGGGACACAAATACCTTAGGCCAACAACTACCGAGATTATGTTTTGGAACCAGCACGTGCATAATTGGATCAGATAAACATTTTCCAGATTTTGAGAGCCACCTCTTGTCACCATGGACAGTACGGAACGCGATGAGCTGCTCCTCCTTCTTATTGTCTCACCGACCAACACAAGCATGCTGCACCCAGGCGAATTGCTCCTGACCTGAATTTAAGCTTCGTGATTGCTGAATGTGTGTTAGACCTGACGAAAGTTTCACATCCTTAGGAGTGTGACCATTTTTCCCTACTTACACCAGTTGGGCTAAAAGATAGATAGTCTTTTTCCCAGCCAACACTACTTCTCATACTACCTTAAACTGTCATGGCTATAGCTCCACAACTCTTAGATTAAGAAAGAAAGTTTACAAAAATTTTGTGCAGTATCACCAATGCTATTCGGGCTGTAGTGTCATGTTAAAAAGCACTTGGAAATTACATTAGCACTGGCAGACCCACCTCCTTCCTCTGATTTTTCCCTGCTGGCATAACCCTTTTTTAGGGCCATAGTAGGAGGCAGATGAAGAAAGAGGATCTTTCTCTGAAAGCAACAGAAAAGCAGCAATAAAAAACTATAGAAGAATATATTTTTAAGTCCTCTTTATATACAGGAAAGTTTGGGTTTTTTTTACAAATTTATTGAGCACCAAAATAAACAGCAGTTTCAGATTCCTTGCACATCAGAACTATTTTCTAATAACCAAACTCTGTAAGAATACGTACTAATTTCATCCACTTGGAAAAAAACAGAAAATTATTCTCGGTCTCCAAAAGCAGCAGCACACGCAGCAGGTGAAGCACCTTGCCGACAGTAACTGAGATCCAGCGCTCACAACACGCCCGAGCCAGCAACGCCAACATCCTGCCTGTGCAGAGCAGAGATGAGATGAAGGAGAGGCATACCGCAGGTAGGAGGAGGGACCGGTTACCTCTACCGAACACCTACGGCATGGGCTCCTCCTTTCCTCCGAGCCTCGAGACGTTACCCAACGCAGGAGCAAAAGCAGCTTTAGGTTTCCTTAAGCCACACAGTGGTGCTGAAGCTAGAAGTCAACGGCCGTAGCCCATCGCCGAAGGAAGCGGCTTGCCTGGCCGTGGCTCCGTCTGGCCACCTACTTAGAGGGAGCCGTCACTGCATCCTCACGAAGGGGCAGCACCGATTAGCTCTTAAGTATGTGCTAATTACAAAGAACGGGAGATTTTCTGCAATATGACATAATTACAAAAATTCAGATTACAGAACATTTTCGGTCAAAACGCTGATGAACATCGATGCAAAGGGAATTCATTATGCAGGCGTAATAGTGGGGTTTGGAAGTTGAGTATCTTGGCCATAGAAATGCTGAAAGTGATTAAAGAATAACGCAAATTAAGTTCTTGCTAAAACATAGCTGTTTGATGTGTCCTACTGGTAAACTTCTTTAAACACACTGGTATAACTCAAAGGAGTCAAGACTTTTCCCCTTTTTTCCTAATTAAGGGAAGGGGCAAAGCCTCTGATTTTGGGTTGGAAAAAGTTTGGTTTACAACAGAAGTGCTTCAAAACAAAACTACATGACTGGAAGAATGAAACATTCCTTAAATACAAATAATCAATCATGCTTTACTCTAAAGTGGTATGTTATCAATTAAATATAGTACCTTACCTATTTTTGTCCAAAAAATGAGGTTTATACTGCAAAGATTACCCTAATAATTCCTAATTTTCTCAGCAAATAGTCTTAAATGCAAGATTTATGTTTGCATGCATGGAGCTATTAAAAAATGTAGTGTATTAGTCCCTACTATTAAGTCAGCATTTAATTTACAAATGCCTACTCCATCACTACGGGACCATCATAAACCCTCGTTAAAACCAAGTAGAATCAAAATGAACAAGATGTTCCCGTGGCCTGCCAAAGCAAAGTTTCTCAGAACAAACAACAATTTTAAGATACAGTTACTTTTAATAAGAAAAGCCAAGCGTTTCACAGTGCTTCAAGTGTAACGCACAACCAAAATGTGCTCGAGATATCTTTCCTTCCAATCAAACATTTACCCTTCGCCACTGGTGAAAGGCAACAAGATCTCTTTACAACGTCTCGTCTTTTTCAATAAATTTTGCATGAAAACATGTTGCCCAAGCACAAAGTTGCCTGCTGTCACATTGGAAGTACGATAAATGTTTAATGAAAACAACACCACACAGCTTGGTGTCAGACAACAGCTATCACACAGTCCTGCTTTGATCTGAACAGACACTTAAAAGGAGTTCTGAGCGCGCTTTGCACCACAGAACTCTATAACCTATATGCAAATAGGAGAAAATTACCATAAATGACTTCCGACTGCATAGTGTGCAAAGAGGTAAGGGGAAAAAAAAAAAATATGACGAGCTCCAGGAGTGTCTGACTGCTGTCAAACTCTGAGAAGTCCAATATTCCCAATCTACTTCCAACGCCTTCCGCCAAGCGCTGCAAAGCTCATCGACGGGCATTTCTCACCCGCGTACCGCCCGCGGAACCTGCTGGGACGCTGCCAGGGCCGAGCACAGAAAATACAGCTCCGCGAGTGCTTTGGTTAAATGCCACTGAAAAAGGGCCCGTAGACAAAGGGACCTCAGCAAATGTTTAAAGACTTAACGCAGTGAATGAAAAGGAGAAATGAAGACTATATTTGAAAAACAAACTCTTCAGCTCTGGGGTATCCGTCAAAGTATTTAAGATGTGAATCTATTAATGCAAAAATGTATCGATAGCCTTAAGTATCAGAAATTAAAACGGTGGTTGGGTTTGATTAATGGCACAACACTTCTTTTTTTCATAACAACTGAGAAGCTGGTCTTAAATTATTCCATTAAAAATTGTCAAAACCACTTGAAGTAATCCAAAATCCTGCTACTAAGAAAGCTAGGGTGAAACCCATAAATCCAGTAAGTTATTTAAAGCTAACAAATTTTTAGTAGTGGTTTTTTTGCCCCCCACTCAACAATGAACAATGATCTCAGAATGCCAGAACTTGCACGGTTTTAAGCTAATCAAGACTTTAAACATCAACATTCAACAGCACGCACATACAGGTCAGCGAAGACATGTGTGCAAGTTGTTTTAAAACAACAAGTGAAGTAAAAAAAAAAAAAGAAAGCATAAATAAAAGATGAATGTAATGCTTTGATTAGCAAAAAGTTTAGTGGAAAAATATTGTCGTGATATAGTTACATGTTTAAGGAAATCAGTGCTATAAACCACTTCACTTTTGAAGACTTGGGCATCTGAAGATTACTAGTACGCAAAAGCTGCTGCTCTAAGTGTGGGACGTGGGAGCGGACAGAAGAACCGCCAGCTTTCACAGCAGCCCGCCAGCCAGGATCTGCGGTCATCGGGTCCACCCTGTGGAACGGGACAGAAGCATGGCAAGCCCTCAAGTCATGGTTTAACAGAACTACGTACCATTACTTCTGGAAATACTAAAAATAGATGTATTTCCCAGATTTAACACCACCTTAGAAAAACACACATAAGAACAGTTACTTATGTTGATACATTTAAAACGTTACAGAAAATATCTCATTGTCTGTATAGAAGACAAAACTGCAGCACTAGTATCCCTGTCAAATAAGCTGCCTTACAACATTTAGAAAAAACACCTCAGAATCTATAGAGACCTTTTAAAAATGCACTAACATCCAAGACTTGGGATATAGTCTAGCTAATACTATATTAGCACTTCACCTACTATACAATAAAGAACAAAGCTTTCCAACCGGACTGGTGTATTCCGCTTTGAAGCCAAAGAAACATGGGAGGGGAAGCAGGGTTGCTCTATTTCCTTACAAGCAAATAATCGCTGCTTTCCAGTGAACACAATACATAACTTCTTCCAACAAGGAAAAGGAAACAAAATGCGTGTCAGGTGCTGGAAGGCAAAAAATCAGTCATAAGGAAGGATCCCATAGGTGTATCAAAGAAAAATTACCTTCTGGGACTGAAGCTTGCTTTAGTCTTAACTAAGGGGACGCCAGAATGAAAACCAGCCATGCGCATCACATTGGCGCGTCAGAGAGAGCGTGCTGAGAATGTTTCATGTCGGGGGGCGATGGCACATGAGGCTAAGGCACCCGCAGACCTCGCCAGAACGGGTCAGATGGGACTGCAGCTCAAATCTCTTCCCGCCACAGTCGTGATGTACAGCTCAGGTAATCCTCACGCAGCTGTAATAGGAGAAAGCTGTTTCGCTTACCTGTAACTTATCTTTTCTGAACATAGTATTTTCAACAAATTAGCATTTGATCAATAATCCAGACTGCATCTACCACCATATTTCCCTGTCCTGGGACACAGTCTTTTCCACTAGGAAGAAAGGATTCTGTAATCCCACTGCCATTAGTTCAAATCTTATTTTTAAGCATGTGTTTCTCTCTAGAGATTAGTGCAATTCAGCTTTACCAAACAACCAACAAGATTTTTACTATTTTGAAGTCAGACTGATAGGACAAAGTACATCATTATACTTCCAGGAGGACTACCACTAATTTTTCCTGCAATCAATCAAATCCACACAGCGAGGGCCTACTGTAAGAACTGCAACTCCCTTCTTGATAAGCCATTGGAACTTAAGCCCAGCCTGTCCCCTCTGATGCAGAGACAAGACTCTTCACTTTTTATTCAGTGACCTTTTCTGATCAATGCCACCCTTTTTTTGTTTTGTTTTAGCCCAGAGTGCACACTCTCGCCTAAGATTGATTTTTGCAAGGGGAAAAAAATGAGACCAAGAGAAGAAAAACAGGAAGGGCCAAGTGTAGGGACTGATAAACTACTTCAGCAGAACAAAAACCACTAAAGATTTGCTTTTTTCAAATAAACAAAAATTTAATAAAATAAAATCACGAGACTAAAACTTACGGGTAAGAACTAGACTTAGATGTCAACTACATATTATAAAGTTTTGCAGAGTTAGCAGAAAATGATAAAGCATCACAAAATGTATACCGGTCCTTACTTTATCAATTCCATTTTATTTATAACACTTCGTAATAGATCAGTAGATAGAGTGTGCTCTGTAAAAATTACAAAGGTGCGGTAACACCTCGATACAGCACTTGTCAGTTAAACAGTCATGAGAACAGGAAAGCTAATTCCAAAGTACGACCACTGGTAGGGTTCTAGTTTATAGTAATGGTCCAAGGCAGTAACACACATGACATCACTACTGCAGTCATGGGTCATAACTAGAGAACAATATTGTTATTACAAACAGAGAAATAGGATTTGAAACTTGGCCTGGGAGACTGGATGAATAGAAAAGGCTGCAAGGCCAAGTGAGTGCTTTTACTCTGGAAATACTGGCAACAGGTAGTCAGAAAAAGCCATACCATTTATTGATTATTTTGTTTATATCCTTCCAGGTGATAAAGGTCTTTCTCCCATGCACTGCAACAGAAATACGAAACAAACAAACAAACAAAAGGGGCAACACAGTTCAAACAACTACTATGAGAGTAGCAGACCAAAGCAGTAAAAGCAAACTGGTTAGTTCAGATTCCTTGCAACGTGGAAGGAGAATACGTAGTTGAATACAAACTAGTTAAGAACATTTCTTGCTACCTGCTTGTCATCAGCTTTATTTTGCAAAGAGTTTGCACTGGAAGTTCAATAATCCTGATAGCCTGAAAGACGGATCATTTTTTTGTTTATGAATATTTAGGGTGTGCTGCTGGGACGCTTTCTGAGTTTGCTTTACATTTTAAGCGAGTACAAAACTCTTTCAAAGCTTGATAGACTGCTCTTAACATCAGTTTTTTCATCAAGTACTGTCAGATGCTGTAAATGAGCTTCCCAACCCAAATTCAAAGCAGCACAATCTCCTGCACATCCCTCCAGAGGTTTCAGACTGTATGAACGGCAGAGTTCAGCTGTTTTGCTGTGACTGTCGTACAGCTGACTCTTCTCCAGCATTCAAGAAGCTCAGCGCTCAACCTTAAAGAATCTCCAGTGAAATGGAGAATGGCAAAGGACAATGACTGGATTACTATGGCAGAATTTTTTACTCTTGAAATCTCTTCAGATCTTCACTGTGAAGACAAGATCTACTCTGAAAGAACCTAAAGTTGCCCCGATTTAAAAACCAAACACCAGCCAACACAAAGATACACAAGCCAAGCGCAGAAAAGAAAATTAGCATTAGAGTTTATGAGCCACAAACAAATACAACCATTTGCTCCTTTATTAGTGCAAAAATTGTGTTTTGATTCTGCACTTGGAGAGGAACAGTCAAGTCCCAAATATATGACTCCTTATATCAGATAGCCTGCAGAGCTGACAAAGTTAAATACCTTCTTTTATGCAAAGTTAAACTATAAAGTCAAACAGCACTTGATAATTTATATTCCCTCTTCTCACCATCTGGCTTTAGGATGATCTTTGTTATAGCTTTAAAGTAGCTATTTTCAATAAATACATTCCAAACATAAATAATTTTAAACTGAAAACTAGCTCTGGCCCTTGCTGTGTCTTGGAGTACCTGTGAGGATCTAGTCCAAATAGAGAGGGCAGAGGACTATCCTTTCCTCTACGGATCCCCAGCTGCTGGAGTTTCTAGAAAGGCTCTCTAGAATAATATTAACTTCAGTGCTGATCTAGAAATACAAGCACAGAGAAAATTATCTACAGCAGATTCCTCTCAGTATTCCACATCCAAATGTACACCTGACAGTCATTTTTGTCTCCATTGAGACTTTCTTCCACATACTTCAGAGAGAAAAAAAAAAAAAGTGAACAAGTTGAAAAACCAGCACCATCACTGCATTAGCGACACCAGAATACGCCAGGAGGAAAAATAAAATACTTAGGTTTTTTCCTGTCCAAACTGGATCCAACATAAGACAAGAAAAAGCCACAGATTTTGAGGAGGCATCACCTATCTCTGTTTATTGTCTCTCCGATGAAGACAGCCGATGGAGCAGATCGGTTTAGTGCTTCCCCGTCTACCCCAGCATTAAATCGGATGGGTGAGCAGCGAAGTTCCAGCACAGGCAGCAAACCCTCGAGCTGCAGCATCTGCTAAGACACTCGGCTGTGGAGGCAACCCTAATAATAAGTTTAATTCTAACCATACCCACAAGAGGACATCTGACACCACTACAAGACAAAAATCTTAAATTATAACATACATCCTCAAAAAATATCAGCAAAACCAACTTGCTACCTTCTGCTGACCACAGCCAACTACAAAAAGCCTTGTAGTTACTGGAAAACAAAAAAATCCTCTCTTGGTGCTTTCCTCAGAAATGAGCATCAAGACAGAACAAACAAATCAACGAATCTCCCTACTGCTGCAGACAACAAAGGAAACAAATGCCAGAAGCCAATAGACTTACACAGGCAAAAGGTCCTCTCAGTTTGTGTTGTACCGTCCTCCCTCCTATACACCTATAGAATAAGGATAGATGAGCTTCCTTGGCCAAGGATGTCTTTTCTTTCCCATGCTTTTCACTCAAAAAGAAAATAAATACATAAATAACTGATGCAGAGGAAGAAAGCTGAGAGCTGGGGAGGCTTGAGGAAGCCTCATACAAACACGCAACTGTAAAACATCTTTCTTGGCCTCACTTTCCTGGAGCACACACAAAGCAACGAGAAACTACACTAATTCTTTGTTCCTACACACCCGCATTTGAGGAAAACTGCGGGTTCCCAATTCACTCTCACTGGGGCCTGTAACGGAATGTTCCGTAGACAAATAATTGTGCAGTAATTGCAAATAGCAATTGCATCAGAGAGCTCTGTCTTCTCCGTGTATTCAACTACGTTGCTTTGCAAAGCCTTTAACAAACAATAATGCAATGCTGATACAGTCTCAATCTTCGGAATGACAAATAACTGTAAAGGGATAGAGCTTCTCAGATCCATATTCTCTGGACAGATAGACTTTGATCACTATTTGATTAAACTGAACAACATGTCGTCCCCCCTCAGAAAAGTTTATGAAGCACAGATTACATCAGCATCATCCTAGGTGCACTTCATTTTGTAGTCTAATAACGCTCCAAGTAAGAAATCCCTGGACAAAGCCTACAAGTCAATATCCGAGCTCAGAGGAAAATGGACTGATGTCATAAAATGTTTCTATTGTCAATTTGTACTCTTTGTCCTAACTACCTTGGAAATGACCCAAACAGGGCATTTAGCATAAGCAATTTTATATGTTATCAAAATATAAAGGTCAATTGCTTGCTTCCAAAAAAATTCTGGGCACTTCTGTGTTCTCCCTACAGCTTTCTCATATTGATCCTCGTTATAAAAGGACATAAAGTCAGGCAGTACGCTAACAGAGCACTGCTATATACTCCAACATGATTTAAGATGTGCTTCTCCACAAAGCCCAGAAAACCCCTCTCTCACCAAATGTTCTGTGCTCAGTATGGATTCCTTCCCTACTTTCCTACTTCAATTAAAAAAACAAAACAAAACCAACCCACGAACAAAAAAACCCAACCATTTTGGCTGGAGCATCCAGCCTTCTCCTCAAGCCTTCTAGAAGTATCAAAATATATTTGAACTTCAGTAAATGGGTAAAAGGCATCTTGTTTATGAGTTATCAGACATATTGCAAACATCTCAGAGGTTCTGTTTACACTGAGTGCTACAATTGCTGAAAATATCTACAACAAGAACTGACAAATATTCCATGTGGTTGAGTAAAATAAGGAAACTATCCTTTAAAATGAGTGGAAGATGCCACTCTTGAAGTTCCCAGCAGTCTAAGTAATATTATACTGCAAATAAGAAAAAACACATAATCAATGCTATAACCATGGACAAGTAGGTAACGATATCTGGGAGACCAAATAACTAGTATCATCAAGCCATAAAACCAGGGAGGTTTACGTGGGTGGAGGATGCTACTTCAAGAAATTCCCATTTAGCATTTCAGTGTGAATCCACCAAAGGGGAATTCATGAAGTGACACACCAGCGTTTTCCTTTTCAAAACCAGTCACACAAACGAGGAAACGATAAACATCACAGCAAATGTTGCAGGAGATCAAGGTGTATAAAGCAGAGGTAATTACATAAATTGCCTTTTCTGCAATCTGTAAAACCCAAGATCAACAATCCAGGTCGTTCCAAGCAGAAATTAGGTTGACAGCAGGTTCTGAAAGGCAGTCCATCATTCACCCACAGCAAGTGCTTCTGCTGAAACCACACCTTGAGCCACAAATGAAGCCCAACAGAAACTTCTGACACTGTAGGGGCTTGGTGGGGGGTGCAAACAGTGAAAACCATCTTTTTGTAGGAAATAGTCTTCGTACTTTCCAATATTCCTCATTCTTTCCTTAAATTGTGGTTATTATGTACTGGAAAAATATTTATGTTAATCAATTGAAGAAAGCTATTTAACATACTTGCAAATCAAGGGGGAAAAAAGAATTGTAAATTAAACCATCATTTAGTTGGAAATGTTGTCACATTCCAGAACTTTACAATACTAATCCTAAGAATCACATATTCAAAGATTTAAAATCATTTCCGCTTAGTTTATATAAAATATCACGTACTATAAAGTAAACTGATTACAAAAAAGTAAAACGACACTAAATTGTTCCCTGTTTTTATTAGAGTTATATTGTTTGTCATTTCACTTACCCATGCTTCGGGCCACATATCTCCTTTTCTTTTCCTTTGCCCTTCTCTTTTATTTTTTCTTTCTCTCTGCCTTTACGCCGCTCTCTTTCACGAGACCCGCTATGAGTTCTCCTATGACTGGATCTTTCACTACTTCGACTACAAGAACGTTGACGAGGTCTTGATCGTGATCTACACAAAATCCATAGTATTAAAATTTAGCAGTCATACATTTTTTACTGTCACTGTATGTTAGATTTGTTATATAGTCCAACTATTTTAAACACATTTTCAAATCATTTAGTGATTTAATACTTTTAAACAAAACCCTCCCAATTTATCAAAAATGAAAAAGAAAGCATTGCTTCTACTCTGAAGGAAGAATGTAAAATAAATTAAACCACACTACCTAGTGTTCACCCTTTCACCCGAAGCAATCTGGTATTACCAGAGTAATCTTTAGAGCAACTGGAGAAGGAAAGGAAGGAAATATTTTCTTGAATATTAAACTTTAAATTCTTCAGTTGTGATCAATTTAGCTGGCAAATAATCAACCCATTTATAGCTGCTACTAAGCGCTTGTACTTACGTATTCAATACATTACTACTAATAACAATGTTCAAAAAACCCAAAAACCCCCAATACTGACACGTCCAAAACCCTATCTTTGCACACAGCTTCTTAATATCCAATTCAGATTTGAAACACACTTTGCAGAAAACCTATAAACAGGCCAAGCCTACAGACCCCATAACGCCAGAAACTGAATGCAGGTGCAAGGGTTTGTGCACATATTTGGTTCTCGGTTACGAGTTCCTACCCGGCTAGAGGATACTCTGTCCTCAATCACGTTACCCGTTCCTCTGTAATAAATATATGTTACTGATATACTTGAACGAAAAAAGATCAAGTAGTATTACAATATGACTGTTTCTATATGTATCCAAAAAACCTTTTCATTATTCCTGAATTTCTTCTGGATGATTTTCTACATTTTAATTTATAACTTATCGTGGATCAATATATCTTTTTTATGGTACATAAATAGCTATAGACAATGAATACTTCGGAAAACAGCAGTTCAAGTTTGCATTAGTTTCTACTACAACGTACATCTTCGTAAAGGTTCTGATGGCACCTCGTTGAAAAGTTTCATTAAGTACTCAGAGGGCTGGGGGCGAACGGCATTTTTTAAAACAGTATAAAAAAAAATTTATTTAGCACCTCTCGGAGACCAAAACTCCAAAGGCCTTTAAAAGCAATATCACACAGAAAAGTTCACTCCACTTAAAAGGCAACAACTGTTTAATAAAACTCGACAATAGAATAAGCAAAAGAAAATACTACATCCAGATGAAGCTATAAATTACATTTCGGAAGAATGTCGTTATTGAGCCTGGAATTTGTCCCGCGTAGCGGGGTTAACACACCTATTCTTGCCATTGAGCCTTTCAGACTAGCACCAGAGGTTAGAGCCTCAGTTTTATGTTTCATTCAGCAGATGGCATCTCTTGCAGCACAATATCTCCTATTATCGGTCCCACTATTAGCACTAATACAATAGATCAAATTACCACTTAAGTGGCCTCTTATGAACTATAGAACATTTTCTGTCTCAAAATGGATTTTTATTATATCATCACAAATTAAAGAGCAACCATCCTTTAGTCCTCAGGTGGAGGAAGTTTTGACCTACACAAGTATTCTGAATTTTAGATCTATTTTTCGGTTGTCACAGACACACCAGTTTGACAAGCACTGCGATGCAGCAGCACAGATTTACAGATCCCTGCCCTACAGACATTCGCTATTCAAAGGGAACCACGATTTCCAAGAATTCTGCAGGTAAAAAATCCAACTAAAAAGTACCACCTTTGTTTGATGCAAGGCCTCTCCTTGCTTTAAGGGTGCAGTCCTTCAAACAGAAATAACTGAGGAATCTAAAATATTTATTGCTTGAGAGCTTACTGTCTCAGCTCAAATTTGAACTTGTTCGCACATCTACCTTTCACAGCTGCAAATAACAGCAAATTCAGTTCAGATTAGCTGGATGCTCAAATCCTAGGTTTCCGTGCGTTCACATGTCTAAGTAGAACAAATAGCAGGTATAAGTTACATACAGAAAAACAGCTCTTAAAAATCAGAAGTAGATTTGCTGCATCAAATTTGTAATAATGCTTTTATAGCAGCATTAACAAACATGTTTTCCTCAAAGAAGCTGTCACTGTTATTTCATCTGCAATTTTCTGCACCCATAAAATTTATTAGCCTAGAGCGGTCAATAATAATTGTGTATCCTTTGAGTTTTACAATTATAAAAAATAGCTGATACAGCTTGCGTCCCCTGTCACGGTCACGCGGGTGAGGCAGGTAGATGACTATCAATGGGCTATTACAGTGAAGATCTTAAAAATGTGAAGTTCTACTCACAGAAGCCATCTCTGCAGGATGTATTAGTTCAGTCAATCTTTCAATTATCAAAGCGGTTGATCCGGGCTGTAGATCTGCCCAGAGCACAGATGCAGACAATCCAGAATTGGCTTCACGCAGAGACGAC
Organism: Aramus guarauna; assembly: GCA_013400195.1. Lineage (NCBI taxonomy): Eukaryota > Metazoa > Chordata > Aves > Gruiformes > Aramidae > Aramus > Aramus guarauna. The sequence continues at coordinate 181,504 of VXBL01007269.1, forward strand.
TTCAGTTTGGTCAGATAACAAGTTAGCACACGTAGAAGGGTCTCGAGTTCAGTCATGAAGCCTGGCCGCCTCTGCGGGCTGCAGACCCCAGCCTAACCCAAGCTGAGCGCAGTGCCCTATTTTAGGGGATCTATAGAGGGAACAGCGCAGAAAAAAAGTTCCGAAGTAGATCTAGTGTATCCTGCTGCACTTGATTCAACTTGCAATCTCTCCTATACGTTTGTTCACCGGTAACTAAGATGTACGAAGGGTTTATTTGCTTGGCACAGGACAGAGCAGCCAAGACCGGAGTGCTGAGGGATGCAGAAAGCACGCCCCAACACAGCCTACTGACGGAGCACCAGGGAAACACCAGCCACCCTGACCTGCCGTGGATCCGCAGAGGCATAGCCTGACCTCCTCCAAAGACGAGTTTTCCCGGGTCATCCATCATTGTACAAAGTTCTTTGCAAATATTTCATTTTTCATTACCTTCCCTTAGCATTCCAGAGCTACAGCCTTCCCAAATAAAACTGACTCTACCTGCTAAAGTTCATTGTACTTACGCTGATTACAAACAGCATTTATACAGCACAGAAAGCAAGAGAACTCCAAAAATACAGAAAGATATACTAACCCCAGCCATTAATAGGGGTGAAGCAAATAAGGAAAACTGAGGAAAAGAAAAAAGAAACAGTTGAACATTAATTCTCTCTTCAATTCCTAAATGCTAGTGAAATTTAGATTCTGTTAATCATTTTTAAACTAGGGTAACTACTGTGTTTCTAACATTGTACAGCAGTGATTACTTTTGAAAAAGCTTATCTTGCATTAACCTTTCTCCTTTGCAATCCATCCATAGGCATAGCAACAGAGGACTATTGGAAAAACCACCAGGCAACCACAACACATTGGTTTATGAATAAATTTAAACAAGAGTTGAGACTCAGCTTAAGTCTTCTACTAGTCTGAAAGGAAAAAAAAAATCTTAGTGACTTCTCACACAAATAAATAGGCATGAAAATTTTAAAAAATATTTGCTTAACTAAGTAACAGCTAAGTATATTATGAGTTAATATGCATTATGTAGTTTTACCACATTTTGATGAAACAAAGGAAGCACAGAGAAAAACAGAAAACAGACATAAGAAGGCAAAAAATGCAATATAATGCTCTCCAACAATTTCACCTTACATGATAAAGTTAGTTTGCCAGAAATATGTCTAAAAGTGAACGGGAATAAACAGGAACCCAGCAAAATCCATATAAGAACTGCTGAGCTTGAGCAGGTAAGACCTTACTCTTCCTGATCTCTGCTATGTGTGCACTCAGAGCTCTCAGGTTCTGTGAAGTGCCGCAGGAAACGACGATTAGCAATGATTGAAGCAAAAGCCACAATTGTACTGATACGCTGCGTGGCAGCTGCGTCACTCTGCGAATGCACGAAACTGTTCCTCTTCAGGCCACGAGCACGGATGGGCACCGAAAGGTGTAGGAACCGTGCAGTGCGAGTCTCGCAGGAACAAGGGGGAACTGCAAAACACTTCGGAAAATAAAAAGGCAGTGGGTTTTGCCTACAAAGAGGCTTTCCCTGCATTCATTAAAAAACAAAATATGAGCGAAGGGGCTTCTTTCTCCCCAAACTGAAAAGCTTAAGGAAGGGATTGACCAAAAGAAGCAGCGAAGAAGAAATTCCCTTCATCTTTAAAAAAAAAAAAAAAAAAAAAAGGCGTAGGATGTAATCTTAAGGCGGAAAAAAGTCAAGCATTTTAAACAGGAGAACAAAAATGAGATTGATTTAATAGTGTTAAGAAAACTTAAATAAATGAAGCTAAAGAGACTGGACTCATAGCAAGAGGGAAGCAAAAGGTACGCAACACCAGCTACTGAGAGGCCAAAACCGTGTATTCTGGAAGCAAAGCAGTGACACAAAGAAGGAAAAGCACAGCTTCCCACAAAGTATGCACAAGGCTGTACTCTGTTTGTATAGGCAGATGTTACCACTCTTCCTGGGATTTTATTTATTGGTGAATACTCCCAAAACAAGCTGCCACTTAAATTTCCCCTCTTACATGCAACTTCAATATCTAAACCCTGCCTAATTTTCTCCAGCTCTGAGGGAAGCTCCAATCTCTCCTACATCCCAGGCTAATTAAACCCACCTGCTAATAGGAATCAAGACTAATTCTGCAATGCCAACCACAAGCTTCAAGGAACCCGGTGACAACAGGACTCTGCGGTGACGAAGCCGTGATTCCCCGCTTAGCTCGCTCCCGCCTGAAGCCACGGGGTAACGGCAAGAGCCTGCACGGACAGCTGCGCTTCACGGCACAGAACTTCACTCTACAGTTCGTTACCGTTCTAATTAGATACTTTTCTACCTTCTTAGTCTAAAAGCCCCAAATCCTCAAATATTTGTTTTACAAATACTTACACAAACTTCCATAAGGTGCTATACTAAATCCAAAATGCGCAACAGGCTCTCAACAGTGGAAGATACTTTCATAAAGTGAAAATTAAAGAATACTAAATTTGCTACTCCATGAAAATGCCGTTGCAATATGTTTCCATTTGTAGCACGAACGAATCCACCTGTATGTTGCTATGAATCACTAGTAAAATATTTCGTGATATATACAGACCGGGAAATAAAGATATAACTTTATTAAATGGAGCTACAACAAGACAACAAGTTATCTGTGCCAAGAATTCATCAGTAAACAAGACCAAAAGTCCACCGATGAAGCGGAGAATAAAGATTTTCGATTTTATTACTGCGGAAAAATAAAAACTATCCCGATTATTGATATTAAAGCAAGTCCCAAAGTCTTCAAATTATAGAACTACTGGAGGAAAAAGAAAAAAAATCAAGCTGGAGAGTAGACTGCCAGCATGCACCCCCTTCCCCCAAACCAACACACACAAAACACCCACCCACCATGCCAAAGGTTAAGTCATTTAGTCAAGTTCAAAGATCTTCAAAGAGCTCTTAGATCCAGATAAGCCCATATGTTACCAAAATTCTGTGAAAAGCTATTACTTTCCAATCTGCTTTTCATGTCTAACTTACAGAACACACAGATGCTTGGCATCACTCAGTATCCCTAAATTCTCACACCAGATAATCAAGGCTCACCAATAACTTTCCTATCTAAAATCCTAAGAAATGTCTTTATTCCATCAACACTTAGTCCACTTGTAAAAATTGAAAGTATCCATAAAAGCCCATTCAGTTACTGCACAATAAGTGTTAATTTGCTAATTTCTTCACAGGTAATCAATTAAAATGTAAAATATTGGATAAAATTAGTTGCACTAAATTTAACAGCTGCTCCATAAGCATAATTAGTTTCACAAGGGCCATATGTATTCTGAACAGAGACAGAGTTGAAACAAATAAGCAGATTTTAAAACAAGTTTGAGGAAATCTGCATTTAATTAGCAGGTGGGCACTACAACTGCATAATGTTTTTATACATTTATATTTATGAAGTGACAGAAGATCTAAAGGCTTTTTAAAATGGCGTTTATTGTTTGAATGGGAACTGTTTTGCTGCATGCTAAAGTGATTTAAATCCTTATAGCCCTGCTTTGAAAAAATCATAAATGGTGAAAGAAAACATGTGGAAAACTGTAAAACTAGAAAGAATTTGCGACAAAAAGCAGATACACATACCATAACCAAAAGGAAACTACACTTAATTAAATGTACACTACATCTGGAATATCAGCCTAATAAAACGTGAAACTATTAATTTTCATTGTTCTAAAGGAAATGAGGTCAGTGTCGTTTAGTATTTCCCCAATTATGTTGCACTAAAGCATTGAACTATATCTTATAGGTACCATCTAATCTTTTCAAAACCCTACAATTTGAAAACAGTCACCGAGGCAGACTGTTTTAAATGGAAAGAGGAATAAGAACGATAACACAAGGCAGCTCAAACTGAGCGTTCTTTCAGTGAAGGTAAGTTTTTGAAAAAAATAAGCAACTTTATTGGCAAACGGCAATTGCCACTCAAATGAAGGTTTCCGAGACGTCCACCTCTTCCCCAGCATTCTCCTAAGTATCTCTCAGCTGACATAATTCTTATCAGATTATTATTAGCTCAATAACCACAAACAACCCCCAACAAATTCATGCCTCTAAGACTTTAGCAATAAATCAAAAGTCTGGGAGAGAACAATGAAACACAACTGCATTGCATCAAACCTGGATATTCATGTTGGTAATAAAGACATAGTGCAAACGCACAATTAATTGCAGCAAAACGACATGTTCCCTTTCAAAGCATATTAAGAGAAAGTTTCTTGCTAAACTCAACCTCGCTAGCAAGAAAAAACAAATCACAGTACAAGTTCTTGGGGAAGGTAAAATAATCTCAAGCCTCAACTGCAGTTGTTCAGAGTGTGGAAATTACTACTACTATACAAATACTGCTACTTCTATAAAACACTCCAGGTCACTACTAGTTTGCAGCTTTAAAATGTATGTGTTTGAGGAAGTCAAATATAGATAATATGTATGATAATACCGTTTATTTATTGTTAAATATAAGGTGAGCAAAAATGAAACTGGGCAGAAGCAGAGCGTCAGCTTTTAAGTCTGAAATGCGACCGGTGCTAAGAGGAAAAAGAAGTGCTTTCAAGCCAGCAGTTTAGACAGTTGGTAAGTGACAAGATAGAGGGGTAGTAAAGATACTCACGGTATCATCCACAGTGCCAGAGAAATGCCAGATGAAACATGAACAGTAACAGGGACAACCAAGAAAACAGTTTGCAGAACTGAGACAGTGGATTCACCAGATACAGGCATTAACTTAGTTCAGTATTTAACATTTCTCCTCCTATAAATTACATTAATTATATAATCAAACATGCAAGGAAACAATACTCAAAATTCCAGTAAGCTGTAATTAAAAAAAAGAAAGTAGTAACTGAAAACTTGGCACGAACAGTACATAAATGCAGTCAGACTGAAAGACAGATAGAGAAGACACTACTTTTAGTTGTCTTTATTCTCAGGCAGTCTGTTTGTTACCCATCTAGTCCCCCAGACTACAGCCTTCTGGTCTACCTCTTCGCACTTCCAAAGGAGATTAAAGTTGCCACAACGCCCAGACTACCCCACAAAGAGTCTTCTGACAGTAGCTGAAAGACTCTAGATCCAGTGCCGGCAACGAGAGCGTCTCTTGGGTTCAGCACACCCACATCACCACAAAGGTGCTGGAAAACCTACAGGAGATCAACAACTGGGTGAAAAAGAACTGGCTCCAGAAATACATAAAGTTTACCTAAATTGAGCTTTTGTGGCAGCAGCCCTTTGCTCAGAGACGTGCTTCTCGTGGAGTTCGGGCAGAACTCCTTGCCTAAGGAATGAGCGATAGAAGAGAAGCTGACCACAACCCTACCAGCTGCAGGAGAACTTCGACAAAAGCCGTCACGGAAAACTAAAACCAGAAAACAGACTTTACTAATTATTATCTGAAAACCAGAAATATACATCTGAGATTAAACAGCTGCTCTTCAAGCATGAAGATAAACCACTTGTTTTTGTTGATGTGCTTTTACAGAATGCCTAACGAAGCTAGTTACACCAACCTGTACGTAACTGCAACTCGCTTCCTTCACCGAATGGCTCGCTTGAGGAGCATCTCCTTGCCTGCAGAAGTGTGATCGGCTTGAGGCGGCCAGATGCACACTAGATACATACGTAAGTACATAAACTACCTGCGGCATTATTGGACACACGTTATTTTTGCATTCAGCAAAGAAAACTCTATATACTATATTTCATCAGGCTTTTTCACACAGAGGCAGGATGGTGGGAGCAGCTGTGGCCAAGGGAAGTGTGATGAAGTGTGCTGGCTGGGATTTGGGAAGGGAGAACAGCTGTGTGAACAGCTCCCACTGATCTCCTGCAACTGTGAACTGCTCCACTCCCTCCCTGATGGCAGGAGGGGAATCGCTCCCCACTTCATTCCTTTAGCTTACACAGAGCTCCCGAGTTGCCCGACATATATCCAAAAGAAGGTGAGGATATTTGGCCTCGTCTTTATCGGGGGGGGAAACATGTTGCATCATTCATTTTCCTTGTTAATCTGTGCGAAGACTCAGCACTGCCTCTCTTTGCTAAGACTTCACCTCAAATTAGGACCATCAGTTTAAGAACACATCTGGTTTTACATGAAGTGAATTTCTCACATCTTTTTTCTTAGCGACTGCCTCAAAACAGAACTTTTTTTCTAAACCTACATTCAGGTAGCCATCTCGTGATCGAGCAGAATTTAATTCTAATAACCTTTAGGTAATAAAATAGCAAAGAAACACAAGTTAGTACCCTGTCCTGGCTATTAAATAAACTAAGAAGAAAGGATGGGGAATCAGAGGGGTGGCTTTCTCATTCAAAGCAGTTCTAGCAGTCCTGAAGTTCTAGACTCATGGGCATAAAAACCGCATACACCTACACAAATGTATGCAACACCCAGGTGCACGTATCCTATATACAAACTTCTATATAGACCCAAAGTTAAGGTTGATGAGAGAAGTTATTATTATTCCAGTAATCTGTTATCACAACAACAAAAAAAAGCTAAAATGAGTTCAGAATATCCAGCTTGCCTTCTGCTCACGCAAGAAGATAAAAGCTGCTCAACTGCAAGGTGAGGCAAAAATAAAACAGTTGTTAGTTTGCCTCACAAAGATACCAGCAAAAAGGATTCCTTCCTCTCCTAACCGAATTCCAGAACTGCCACTGCTTAGGTTGAAGAAAAAGCAACCAGAAAAAAATAGGCTGTATGAAACGTCTCTTCCTTTAGTTTGTGTAATCCTGCAGAAAAGACATTTTACATCTTTTTTACATGCTTACAAAAAAAAAAAAAGGCGGAAAACTTGAATTCTATATGAACAAATAAGGTGGCATTCTATCAGCAAGTAAATTAATCAGGCTTTGTAATTAATTTATACATACACACGCACGTATTCTGTTCTTTATACAGCTGGAATCTATTTTAAAAAGCAAGGGTCCAGCTTACTTTCAGGACTCTCAATAAATACACCAAATTATTTATTTCTACATCACACAGGCATTAGTGACTGCATCTGCTATGACAGGAAGATCTGGATGTACCATACAGCAATGAAAAAAGGTCAAATTCATTTTCCAGATGGAATCACTATCCAGGTAATTATCTGTTGTAAATTTGACAACACCTCTGGTATTATGTTAAAAAGTTAAGGAACATAAATGAGAGGTTTCAAGGTTGAATTTTTCACTTCCCTGGTGCCTCTGAGAAGTTCAGGTTAGGTACAGTTAAGTGCTACTTGTCAAAGAGCAACAGAAAAGACCCTGCTTTATTTTTTGTGATTATAAACCATCTAAGATTGAGGCCCCAATCATGGTTCGAGCTTAAAGATGCTATAATACTGATGCACACTTACATCCACAAAGAGACATTAGACAGCTGAATGAAATTACCTAAACAGATGCTTGAAATCAACTTACACCACAGGATACTAACTGCTCTCAAAAACTGCAAAAACCCCCCAAACCCAGCCCAGAGCGTTACAGCACCAACGGTGCCAGCACAAGGCACTCAAACCAGTGAGTACCACCAGCACGGATCCAAAACTGAACCTACAGAAAAAAAAAAATCTCAGCATTTCTCATTCTTCAACACTGCAGCAAGCTGCAGTACCTTTTAAAAGGCAAACACCACCCCACCCCAAAAAACCCCAACCTGCTTAAAGCCAAGATCAAAGCCTATGCTTGTCCATAGAAACCAATACCTAATTTGAAAGACTGGAACTATCGAGATAGACTCAGTTCAGGTGACGAACAGAAGTCTCAAACAACACTTTGGAAATAGCACTTGGATGAAAAGCTGCGTGGCTGCTTTGACTTGACTGGTAACAAATTAAACCATTACTCTGTGGTCACAATTAAGAAAAATGGAAACTTTTGTCTTTAATTGAGGGATAACCAGACATTTTAGGTTTAAATTAAATGAGATGTTACTAGTTTAAAATATTTCACCTATACTTTTCACCACAATAGGTTCATGCAGTGCATAGAAAGACTTTTAGAATACCATCTTGTTTTCCCAAACTAAAAAACAAACAAACAAACAAAACACTAAACCCACCACAAAAACAAAACAAAACCTTAACATATTTCATGAAAATAGCTGTAATTTGACTATAGGATCAAGTCTCTGAAAATGAAGTCATAAAAGGGCTTTAGAAACTCCTGAAGCACACACACAAAAGAGCAAAACCATATCATGCCACAAAGTCAAAATCATTTGAAGACACCACATAAACAGGTTGTATATTTTATTACTATTTTTTCAATACATGTTCTATAAATGCAAAGATAATTTTCTAATTTACATGCAAGTTAAACGCATCTTACTTTAATATTTTGTATTTTACAAACACACAGTAGATAGAGGAAAGCATGGTCTTTTTTTAATATTCTCCTAGATGAATACTGAAGAGTTTATTTGCTGGAGATTGATGAAGAATACATGGCTGACAGGCTTATCAGATGCAAAATCTACTTTACTGGAAGTTATCACCCATAACCCTGCTGTGTCTTTCCCAAACTCCAACTCTAATGACTAATTATAAACTCCAAAGGAGGAGGGGAACTCCAAAATTTCCACTTAATATTCCAAATAAAAAAGTGTTGTCATCACGGAACCTGCAATTGTTACGCAAGATACTGTAAAACGTACCAGAAAGAAACCACAAAATCTGGATTTTTTTTTTTTTTTTTTTTTTAATACATATGGCAATAAAACTACTTGGTTACTATACTTCAAAATGTATTACAACTGCTCTGATCAATTGACGATACTGATCACAAACTACTTGATATTAGTCCCAATTTAAATTGATTGCAATAACAATCAATTAAAATGTGATTTCTATATACCTATGCCTTCATTTCAAAAAAGTTTCTCAGTCTTACTATGGAATTCTCCTCTAAACTTTGCTTTTTGTTTAAAAGCTAAAATAACAAAACCTCACAAACGCATGAAATAACTACAGACCAGCACTGCACAGCCTTCCTGGATCTGCAAGAAGCCCGCAACAGCAGCTGTTACGCACTACGCTCAACTCGATTTCAAAACCTGAAGGCAAGAATTAAAATGTAAACTGTACTATTTCCGTCACTGAGAACATTACCAGAATTACACAGTTAACAAGCCATCTCCAAAAATAAAACACTACCTATCACGTCCCTCAAAGGCTTCAGCGATTCTCCTCCCACCAGCTACGTCATGACTCCCAGAATATTAACAGCCTTACGGGGAAGGTGGAGGAGAGGGAACTGAACATAGTGAGATTTCAGAACTGAAAGGTAGTGACACATACTAAGCTAACAACGTACTAAGCAGCGATAACTTGCCTGCCAGCTCTCCGCCACCTTCAAGTGGTCACTGATGTCCCCGTGCCTACCGTGACACCGCCAGATGCCCACGGTTCATTGTGCTGGCAGACACTTGTTTTACTCCTGTGTATTTTTCATGTCTCTCCAACTTTGTTTTCCCCTCCCACACCTATTGTTTCCTGCTACTAATCAAACTACCAAGTCTTTGGGGCTGAAATTCTACTTTGAATACTGAGCCATGCTGCAGACAGCACACTAACAGCTCGATCCCTGTCTGGCACTTTCCTGTTCTAAGTAACATAAAGGCACGTTGACTAACCACGGTCAATCAAGGTATTACCATTCCTCAGATGAGATGGTATTATCTCTAAATCTATTGTACTTCACAGTTGTGACGCACTAGAAAATTGATAACTTTGGTTACCAAGCCTGTTTCATAAGATGCACCAATCTTGTGATCTTATCAGTTTACTGTAAGACACGTTCTGAAATAAGGTCAAGACTTCATTGTATTATTTAGATAATTCGATCTTTTTAATTTAGCTGAAGCATGGGAATACTCCATAATTCAGATACCTTACCGCAGCCTTCAGGAAAGCTTTCACCAGAACACTCGAGATCTTACTTTACCCTGTTGCCTGATCTGCAACATTCAGACTTCTAACGCTCCTTTCAGGCTTGGGTTGAGTAACGCCGCATCCTAACAACCCTTAATTATCACCCCTCTGATTAAGGGCCTCTGTTGACTTGGACTCAAGATTAGAGTTGCAATCTCATGTACGCTTGTAGTCTGCAGCTGGAAAACTGTTGATATACTCTGATTTCAGCAACTACTTGCTCATTGGGTCCAGCAGACAGGACAACCAAGGGTGTAAGGCGTGTGCAGATTTTGTCTTTGTCCTGTAAATCAGACACAACCAAGGACCTCATCGGGAGAGGTCGCTGGTCTTCTCCTTCGGGAGCGGCTGGGCCCTACAACAGCACGGATACACGCTCCTTCCTTTCTCTGTATTCGCGCTGGCTCTACCGGCTACCTTGGTTTGATTTACAGGCTTTTGACAAGTAAATTTAACAGCAGACTGGAATCATGAAAAAGAGAACCCTTCTATTCTCGTTTGATAGTTAAAATTCTTGATGTCAGAGACTTGAAGAAGAATAACCAGCTGACTAGAAATTAATAATGGCAAATAAACAGATAATAATTTAAATTGAAGGCTTGCTTGAAATTCACCTACATTTCCTATTTCTCAGACATATTTCCTACGTGCTCTTTGCAGCTGTTGTCTGCCTCCCCATTGGAAAAAAAAAGATACAAAGCAATGTTACGAACAAAACCCATATAAATTCCCATTATATTCACCTTTTTGAGGAATGGACAGTTTAAAAAAAAAAAAAAGAAAAAAGAAAAAGCCTTTGAACTTTTCACAGACAAACAAATGAAGCAAAAGATTCAGGGCAAGAATAGCATTAACTCCAACTTGTGAAAGGGGCATGACTAATTTGCTCACTATGTTAAATTTTATATTTTTCATTTACTACTTCTGTTTAGCCATTTACTTGAAAAATATGAAATTTTCTCTTCTCTGATTTAGTAGGAGAGTCAGGTCCAGATATATCATGGAAGCTCTCACCAGAAAGGGAACTGTTCTACCTAAAATGAAACCAAGTGGTTCATTAATTATTTTTTTACTGTGCATTTTATTTTAAAATATGCTAAAATGAATTTATAAAATCTTGACAAAAGATCCTCTCCCAACATCTTTTCTTGGTTTACAGTCCTCAGCTACCATAACAGCACAACCTTTAATTGTACACCATATTTTTGTTACAGGAGAACGCATCTTTACTTAAACTGTTAAAATACAGTGCATTAAAGAGTTCACAAAAGATTAATGACTTGAAAAAATTGCATTTTATTAGTCAAAAATGAGATACAAATTTATAAACTACATGTCAATGAAAACAGGTCAGTCATATTTTCTCCCAACACACAGAAAAAAGGCATCTAGAACAATCTGCTGTGAGGTTCACACGGCATAACACTATTTAACGGTGCCCCAGTGCTGGGAGTCTGCAGAGAAATAGCACAACATCAATTTCCTAGCAATAGTTTTGATCATCTACAGAGCAGCATTTCCATTGCCATGTGTTTGACGGGACTTCATAAAATAAAATTCCTAATGAGCATAAATAAGAAAGGCTATTTGTGTTTTATATAGTTTTTCTGCCTTGAATATTTGTTTACAAAAGTGATCTCTTCTCAAAGATTACCATTATAAAAGTCTCCAAATTAAGACGATTTTAAAAATGTGAAAGAATTCTGCAGCTTTCCTTAAGAATTAGTTTATATTTTAGTTTACCACAATTCACTTGCCTTAACCTCTTGTCTGTTACATGAACTAATATTTCATCAATAAGTGTCACATTTTGCTTTTTTAAAATGAATTTTCAATCTTACACTTTAAAAAAATAATTGTTCGGATTATGGTTAAACTTATGTTTTAACATTAAATTACTAGAACTTTTTTTTGTGGCAAAAATGGCAAAGCTGACCTTTATTTTATTAGCCTACAATTTGCTCACCAGTGTTTTCTTAAGCTATATGAATGGCTTATGTACCTTGACAACATCCCACAGATGGTTACGATTACGTTCAACAGGACAACGCACTCCCTGAAAACTTTCACAGACGCTTACCTAATGGGATGTCACATTAAATCTGACCGAGTAAGATAAAATAACTACGTACTAATTATAACAGCTCAGAAAGGTCATTTTCAAATGATGGTCACAAGAGTTGTAATGTAATTATTGACAGAACCGGGGCACTAGCATTCACATAAGAATGAGTTTTTAAACAAGCATGATTATTACACAGCTTTCTTCTGCCAGAAGATGTCCTTGAATATACAGAGCTGTCAACATCTTGGAAATAGATGCCCCTAACTACAAAACTCTGGTAAACGTCAGAATTCGATTTGACTACTACTTGCTTCCTCTCTTAATGCTTAATGACTAATTCCTCAGAGATACCCCTAAAAGCCCTAAAATGTTGTCCTTGGGTAGAAACTTTCACTCGGCAATCAATCGGGAGCAAATTAGATGATTGTGTTGAAATGTAGTGCGCTGTTTAAGCTAACAAATGAATGAAGAAAGGTAGTATATCGGAACATATGCCACTGCACTGAAGTTGCTAAAAGGGTCTGTTGGAAGAATATTTGGTTTCCAGTGAAGCTAATATGCTATAAGAAGGGACAGTGATGAAAGAATACCAAGTCATATGGAAATCCAAATATAGTGACAGACACAATTATTTTACTAATTGCTAATGAATACAGTCAAGTGGCTTCAAAAAGCAAAACTTTGCTTGGACTACTTCAGGTTTTGACCTCTGCATGAGCAAATGCATTTCAAACTGAAGCCCACCAAAATTGATTAACGGCGCCAGCCAAGGCCAGCGTGTAGTTGAAGCTTTTTTCCATCTATCACATGGCCCCAAGGATAGTTAAATGAACCTTAAAATGGCTACAAACAGCTCAATGACTACACAGACTCCTGCCAATTAGAAATAATTAGGCAGTCATTTTGGTGGTAAGTCTTTTTAAGTGCATACATAATGATGCAATGATGCTTATTAGCGATCTCACATGAGCTATGCTCAAACAGCCTGGAATAATTATGCAACTATCACAAAGCCTTGCACATCTCTGTACTTCACCTTAATGCATTTAAAAATCCACTTCATTACCTCCAGTAATTAATCCTCCATTAATTGCAGGAAAAGCCCAGTTTACCGTGCTTCGTTTCTAATTATCTTATAAATAGTTATGGTTCTAATTAATGTGTTCATTAAGCTGAATATCTTTCTCAAAGCCACGCTCAGAGCAAAGGTTCCGCTTTTGAGAGAAAAAGCCTAACTAGCCATAAGGTGAGGCCATTTTGGTTGTATTTGCTTTTATTTTAGTATATTCAACCTCCTAATTGGCATTTAAAATCTAATTTGGAAGAACTTCAAGAAGACTATATAGTAGAAAAATAGGAAAAGGATTTTTATTTTTTTTTACCCATTCTCCAATCAAGAAGCTTAGAGCTTTAACAGGGAAACTTTTAGCATATCTTTTTGATATAGACTGGTAACAGATTTTTCAGTGCTGTGCCACAGATTAATTTAAATTCTATTACAATTTATCTTAGCCCTGCATGTTTCCATATAAGAGAAGCAAAAACTATGGAAGAAAAATAGATATCTAACAGTATATGTATAATTTTTTAAAAACCAGACAACTGCCCTTACCTTCATTTCTAAGGGTATAAGTCAGCAGTACAGAATTAAAAAAAAAAAAATCAGTTATTCAAGCTGAGCAGAATATAAACCTTTAAAGTCAGTGAGCGTTTTTCAGTTTGCCTAACCAGGAGTCAATATGATTCTATGAAAACTGCAACTGAAGAATATTTTAAAATAATATTTATGGATAAGGAAACTCCATATTGATAGCATATGTTTCACAACATTTTGGAGGTATGCGTATATGAATTTGTAGAAAACTTAGAGCTTTGAGAAAAAAATTCTACAAAAGTACATTCAAAACATTTAAGTTACAGTTAATATTAAGGTATAGATGTTACCGTCCTACCTCTTCTATATATTACAATTTTTTAAAAGTATACATTATATTTAAATTCATCTCCGTCCAGTTACACTATGCAAAACCAAATATAAGTTTTCACATTACTTAAACACTATTTTAACAGTAAAGATACAAAGGCTCTGCATATGCCTGAAATTATCTAACATATTTGGGTAATCTTTCCTTCCTACAACATCACACCTTAGTAAAATCTGGAATCACTCAAGTCAAGTGCAGCTTTGCCATCGACTCTGATAGGGCCAAAGTTTTATACCAATAAATCTGTATTAGGACCAGATGAAGCATTATCATCTATACATATTCTTGATCTTGCATTTGAGGGAGACACGGTGCCTCGTCTTAGACTCTGGCAATTTTCCCCGTTCACAGTGCCTTACTCCAGCTTTAAAATTGCCTCTCACCTGATCTCAACTGGAACAATCCAGGCTCGACCCTTTTTTTCCCCCAACTCATGTTCTCCATACGTGGGCATCTTACCCTGTTCTCTCGCTCCTCCCTAAAGAGGGGAAGCGAGCGTTTTCAGGCAGATCAGCGCACTGACCCATCCTGAGGCACACATGTGGGAGGAGAACAGGCACTCAAGGGTGACGGGACAGGCAGGAAAGTGTCACAGTACCCCAACTTTAATGGGCTTAATCTGGCATGAACTTGCTCCCAAAGCACACTTTGGTCATTATATCAACAAAAACTGGCAGCTGCGTACCTGGATCTTTGAGTACAGTTGACGTATATGGGATAGAGTTCGTTTGCACAAAGGTACCAAAACTACTGTAGGCAACAGCTACCGCCCTACTCATGAAGACAGCAACGCCCTGCTACAGAGCAACGGCTTCAGCTGAAATCTTGGACAAAAGCAGCGACCAAAGAATTCCAGGGCACGTATGCTCTTTTATACAGAAGAGTGATCAAAACCAACAACAGAATCCTCTAAAGCAAGAGTCAGCAACTATCATCTCTGCCACAAAGATGGATTTTGAATGTACACAGCAGGGCTAGGAGCAAAGAACCATAATACCTTGAGGAAAAGGGCTAAGAAAGGCGGTGGTCCCCAGGTCCTGGCTCCCACAAAGTTCCAGACTAGCTTCCAGCCACAGAGGCAAGACATTACTGATGAACAACATCTCTTATCACCGTGGCAATTAATTTCTCCCAGGACCTGATATATTTCTAGAAAAATATTTAACCTCTAGTTTGAAAAAAGTATAGCATCAGGCACAGCATACTTCAAGTGCTGCTGACCCATGATCCAAGGCAGCTGGTTATAAGAACAACAGTCTTGTTATAACTGCCCCTCATATAACTTGAATGAAATAACACAAGAGTAAGATACAAAGATAATTGAGAAGGACTAGGGTAACCAATCTATTAATATGTAAAGTAAATGTGGCAAGGAGTCTGTGGAAGAAATAGTAATCCATCATTAAAAGTATTGTGAACAGGGAAGCTGAATTAGAGCTGTACGTGTAATCTTAACTCTAGCATGTACCACTTCAGCAAGGTTGACTTAGGGACATTCAACAAAATTCAGGTTAAATTTTTGAAATACACGGGGTTGACAGCTACTTGTATTCTACTGTTACAGGGTAACTGTTAATCTGGCTAGGGTTTTTCTACATTCTGATGCATCCCCTAGAAAAGATATGGTAAAACACTTTCTAGGCAGAAAGACACACATTTCGCTTGCATCTTTTTAAACTAGATAGTGTTACTGTCATGTGTTATTACAATTAGAAAGAATGAAAGATGGGAATAAAGTAAACGGTAACATGTTTCTACTAAAGTCTACAATTTTGATAATCCCATTCGAGAAACTAACATTGGAAACATCAGCAGTGTACTACAGCAAACAATGATGGTTTTATATTACCAATGCATCTTTAAGACATCTGCTATATGTTGGTTTGCATAGCTGCCTCTAGAAACATGATCTGTGCAGCAAAAAAAGGAATAGATTCTATTTCATGGTCAGAGCTTTGGTAGCAGAGAAAAAGAGGATAAAAAAAAAAAAGTAAAAAATACACAGTAGTTTAGAATGTAGACACATCAAAATCAAAAAGCCAATTCTCCACTATGGGGAATCATATTCTTCTTCTTGTCTTCTTCAGCACCTTTTCCCAAACAGAAAACTGAAGCATAAAAAACTCACCCCCAAAAAAACCACCAACCTGCAAATATACCCTTTCCCAAAGGGAAAAACAAAAGGTTATAGAAAAACAAGAAGCTACGCTGAAAGCACATCCTGTGCGCATAACACCTGGACTGCTTTAGAAATAAAAAGTTTTCATGTAATTAGACTCAATACTTAGCTCTAAATGAACACCACTTATGCATTCATATCTTTTTAAGGCTTCTTTTTTCTTTATATATATACAGCATTGAAAGGCATCAAAGCAACTGTCACTAGCAGCTATCTGGCCTTATTGATAACTTAAGAGCCCTTGGCATTGCCTTATGAAGTTTAATTTCCCAAAGCAGTCAATTAGATCTCGGTAATGTGCTCATTGGTGGGTTATTGCTCTAGGATATCTTTAGTGTTACTGCTTCACCTCTGCATTTTTTCCAGTATAGTCATATAGACAAACTGTTAAGTTCCTTTTGAAAAAAAAAAAGTCAGTTGTTATAGCTGAAAAATATTTTTAGACACTATTGGTGATACAACCCGTAATGCAACAAGATCCTAAATAAAATCTGCAGGTTTGATTTACTGTGGGGAAAAAGAAGAAATACGATCTGACATTACCATCCACAGAAAAACTAAAGATCAGACGAGCAAACTCAGTAATCTGAATTTCAGTAGTTCTTCCCTGCCCAAAGCCTTTGTTTGAAGCTTAATGAAAGACTACAATATCTTAAATATACATTCTAATGGACCAAAGACTCCAAACTTCCCCTTCCTCACCATTAAGAAAAGAGACAAATGTGTAATATTTACACTGATTCCTTACACAGTTACGTGGGTCTGTACAGCTAGTTGCATGCAAGTGTGTTAATTTGTATAGCAAGGACAGAGGAAAAAAATATGCTAGGCAGTGGATCAAAACTTTCAAAGAATAGTAACTCCAGTAGTTACTACCAGGCAAAAAAAGTAACGAAACACTCCAAAAGAAATATTCTGATTAAATAACATTGCTTGATTTCTTATAGGACTTTTATCTGCTTCTCTTCTGAAAATTCTTGGATCCATTTCCAAAGGAGATATTTCCAAAGCATTTTTATAGATTAAGACAGCTTTTCAACACTGTCTGACAATACATGCCCAACCTTGTTCTTCACAGTTGTCTTGACATTTCTTGCTTCCTACAGCAGATACACAGAGCGAGCTACAGTCGTACCATCTCCCTCCCCTCGTACCTATATCTCACCGCTCCAAGTCAGTAATGCTGCTGTTGCCCAAACTTCACTTCCTAATTCCTTCCCTCTCCTTCCCATTAGGCAATAAAACTCAGATTGCCTGATGTCTGTAGGATGGTCAATTCAGAAAACCTTCATTTTCCTCCCTAAGCCTTCCCGTTTCCCCAGAACGGCTAACATCACCTATTTAACGCTTATTCCCATAGGCAAGACCTCTACTCTTCAACTGAAGCCACCTTCAACTTTAATCCATACATCTGCATCACATTTAGTCTTTCTTCACAACATTCTCAAAAATCAGTCTTCTAAGCCCACACAACTGCAATTCATCTTATTTGTGTGATGACCTTTGCATACTATCTGAGCAATTCCTTTCTCTCTTGGGTTGTTTGTTGTTGGGGTTTGTTTGTTTTGTTTTTTTTTATTAATCTCTCTTATACGTCCTCCTGTTCCTCCATAAACTCTCAGTCTAATTTACAAGGCGCCTCACAATTTTGCTCTTTGTTTACCTGCCATCATCTCTTCTACTACACATTGCCACTGACATTAATGTCTACCTCTAAATGTACATCCCTTTTATCTTCCTCTCTCCATAGAGCCTTTATTTTCTTTTCAGGCTGATGCTGCTCTAGAAAATCCTTCCTGAAGTTGTTCATAATTAAAACTCTACATTGTAATCTGTTAGAAGCTATCCATTCACGTGTGCTAACCAGAACAGATACAGCCTGTAATAAAAGGGAAGGTTTGAACACAAGTTAGTAGAGATTATGGCTTGATCCAACACTTGTTATCAGCTGTAAGATCTGATAAACCAGGGGTTTAATTTGGAAAGACCCTAACACACAAATACTACCGCACTAAAATAATACGATGCATGGGAAAAAAGAGAAACTACTCGAAAACAGACCCATTCCTATTCAACCTTTCCAAGTAATGCAAATGCAAAAGCATTCAATAAAAATGCTGTTTATATCTTTGAAAAGTCTTACAAACAACATTTCACTGTGTAACATCGACTCTTTACTAAAATATTTGCTAATAATGGTTTGGATTTATTTTTAAGAAGATATTAAAAAAGGAAATTTTCAAAGACAAAACCAAACCCTCACGCAAAAGATAACTGGCTCTTGCCAGTATTAAAAACTGAAACCTGCAAAAAGCTTCAGATCTTCCCTCTATGGTGGCATGCGATAAAGAACACAGGTAAACAACCGATACATAGCAAGGATTTACAGCTTGCCCCAGCCATGAATAAATGTCTGAATGAAGCTATGACCTTTATGAGAACAGATCAAACCCAATGGTGAGTATTTCTAACTCCAGGGTAAGCACTGTCTAGCATTGTATTTGTGTTTGAAGCAGCAGCGTGGAAAACGCATCTGAAGTGGGGTGGTGGGGAATTCTTTTCTTGTAATTCCATAATCACTGTGTGTTTACAAACCAGGCAATGCAAATTAGTGCACTACCTTTAAAGATCACTACATTCATGAACCTGACTATTCAGTACATATACCAACACAGCACTGTTGTAAAGAAATTAATGGGGTTTACTATTTTTTATTTAATGACCCTTTTCACATTGCACTTCTCTGCATGACTACAGGACCCTATTTTTAAATATTACAAACTAAGTGCTAAGCACAAAGAATTCTGGCAAGCTATGAGGGTCGAATGTAAGTTAATTCTAGTTTACATTGCCAGGATAATGGCAACTTGAGTCAACAAGCTGCTTTTTCATTCCAAAACCCAAGCCTATTCCCAAACCACCCATAAGATGTCGGTTGCCCTGCCACTGGACTGCAATGAGATGCACAGATTTCAATATTAAATCAATTAGACTGGAAGAATGGGAAAGAAATAAGATGTAACCATGTACTCACACACACACTGGGAAAAAAACCCAACACACTGATCAAACATTTCCTTCGCTGACAGTCCAAAGGCATCAATTCTACAAACAGGATTCCTTTACCCACGGTATTTTCTCTTCTTAAATATGTATAGATGTACTACTAGCTGTTACTGTGTCAATCTTTAAGTTGAACTGCATTAAAGATATTTCAAGGCAGCAGTTTTCAGTTTAATGTAAAGGCAAAAGCCAAAAACACTTGGCAGACAATAAAAACAAACTTGCATATTTAAAGGCAATTACAGTGAAATACTCTATAATCACAGAATTGTATGAAATCAAGGAATAAAGGTTAACATATTTTGGTTAATTCTATTTAAAGCTACATGAATTAAAAGATTTGTGTTACAAGTTCTGATGCAAAGTAAATATTTTCATATACGATTAACTTGCAGAACAATTGCAGAGAAAACTCTAAAAATATTAACAAGACTCTATCCACATAGAAATTATATGAAATCTGAGTTTCACCGTTCCAGAGAAGCATAATATTCTAATAAGAACTATCCTAATCTTCACCCAGCAATAATTTCAAGATGATATTATTATTCTCATTTCCTTGAATAATATCCATACTCCAGGGCCATTTTCCTTCTCATATTCAATATCATGCATGCTTGTATCAAGATTCCTTTCTTCATATCCTGTCACAGTATCAATCACTGCCTCCTGTCCACTCAATCCACTTTTGATTTATCAGCCGCCGTCTTTCTGGACTCCATAACTCGACCCAAACCATTTTAGCAAGACATTGACAAATAGCACCCAGTATCACATCAACCTGTTCCACTTAGTAAACTAAGAAACAGTAACTGTGACATCTCTGCATAAGTATTCCATTCTATTCCCCAGACTGATGTATATTAATGAGGAGATGGTATTTGAAATGCTTCTTCCACATCAGCATCTAATATGATCAAATTAGGAAATGGGATGATTTATTAAATTTCGTAGAGCTGAAATATTTCTTTATATCACTATATGTGTGGTTTCAGAAAGTGAGCTGTTGCTTTCAATTTTTCTAGTGAGGATGTGCCTGCATTTCACAGACGAATTATTGTCTTTAAAAAGATTGCAAGAAGGCGAAATGTTATTAAGCAAATGCTCAGTAAAACAAACTAAATCAGTTTTAAAATTCCTAATTTAATGTAAATCTTGGTTGTTTTGCTGAAATTCAGTTTGTGATCTTATTAAGTCGTATTTGCATTGTACTATCTTGCTGTAGGACAGCTTTAAATTTATAGCATTACTAGGAAGCTCCACTTTTTTGACTCTAAAAAATGCATCTAAAATAAAATAGGTATATTATGCACAAGTTTTCTTATCTTCTAAAATAAAGTACAAAAAAAAAATCATTTCAGGTTACAAAGAATACCTCCTCAAAATATTTTTAAAACACATCATTGTAAAAAACTAACTTTTCAAATTAAAACTTGGTATTTCGGTATTTTACACAGTTGGAGCTCTGTAAATCATTCACTCACACAAAATACCTATGTTAGAGAAGTTACTTAAAAAATTATATTATGGCCACATATTACACTTTTTACCAACATTTTAACTACCTTGAAAACCAAACTATCTTAATTTGATGGGGGACTGTGGGGAAAGAAGACATTATGGGATACAGAATTTGTGACATCTGCATGACTTATACCAAAAATAAATCCAATGATTTAAAGGTACCACGTAACGGATCTTAACTTCCAATATCAATCTAGTTTTCTAGTGTCAGTCCCACTCCCAATGGGGAAAAAAAAAATTAAAAAATAAAAAAAATCACAGTTGCTCAAGCCCCAGAGATGGTACTCTGAAGGTACAACAGTAACGTTACAAATACAAGCAGCACAGAGTGGATCTTCACTTTACTGCTGTATATTGTGGCTTTTCAGGTGGGTCAGTGGATTTTACACCCTGCCACTGGCAACTGAGAAGTGGGAGATCAACGAGAATACTTTAGTGGGTAACACGCTCCTTACTACACTAACCCAAGGTGGCTGCCTGAGTTACTTCTGATCATTTCATTAGCTGGTTTACCTGTTTTCTTCAGTACTTACCTTTAAAAGTCATATGAAAACAAGCTGCCCCACCCCAAGCAAAAAATTAATGAATTACAGATGCCAAATTCTTATGAAAATTCCACTTCAGTGCTACAAAGACATACATTTCCCAAGACAAATATTGTCTCTTTGCATTAACAGCTCTGAATACATTTTTCTTGTCTGATTGCTTTTTTAATACGTTTCAACTTCTGGCATCCACAACCTCCAACAGCAAGGGCTTCCACAGCTTAATTATGCAATATGTAAGAACCATCTCCTTTTGTTTGACCAGGATCCGCCACCAGCTGACTTCACTTCACGCCTGCCCTAGGTCTTACATTGGAGGAGATCAGAAACACTCATTCCTTAATCACCGTTCCCCACCATTTATTTTTATTTTTTCATACCACCCCATCACATTCCCTCTTTTCCCCACGATCTCTGCTCCAGCCTGAAGACTCGTGATGTAGTCAGCCCTCCTAGGAAAGCTGTTCATACCTTCGATTGAGTGCACAAGACAGATTTTGAGATAGCAAAGAAAGGAACTATTTAGCATCACTGCAACTGCCTCACCGCTAACAAACAGGGAAAACACAGGCCTCTAGTAGCAGCTTTCTGCAACCTATTAAACTCTTCTCCAGAAATCAGATTAATCCATGGCTTCTCAGTGTAACATTACATCAGAGAGCAGACTTGAAAAAAATTACAGTGAAGGATTCAATGTGTCCTGTTGGGTTTAGTTTTATGCTTTGAACATTTTAGTTTTACGCTTTTAACATGCCAAAAGACACTTCTGTTATAATTTAGGATGTTATTTATAAATATTTTCCCTGAAGAACCACGTCTGTGAATAGTAACATCATTTAAAGTGACATGCGGCTATACCTTCATAGCTATAGTACTGAAAAAGCTAGTATATTTTATGCATAAAATATTTTATACACAATATTTCCTAGCACAAAATGAAATTAACAGTAGGCATGTTTTTAAAGTTTTTAGGTGCATACTTTCCATATATTGCAATGCCAATTAACATCTGTAAAACCCTTGGAAAAGATGACCGATGTCTAATGAGATCTGCAATTTATACTTATTACAGTAAACCCAAGATCTTTAAATCAGGTTGTCAGGTTTCCTGATGCTGAATATCTGACATACTGTGTAAAAGCACCTTCATTTTCACCTTATTCTTTTGACATTTCGTTGTTCTAAAACTGATTTTGTTAGCAAAACAGTGGATATTTACAGGAATATTTCCACACACAGCGTAGCAGCTTATCCGGGGTCTACAGCTCAGATGGTAGGTATACTCAAAGAGAGATCAGACAGTTTAAATAATCAAATTGCTACTACAAAGGCACTGCAGCAATAAGTGTCCAGGCAACTACTGTAATGAACAGCTGTGAATAAGTCATGAGAGAATACAAATAAGAGAAAGCGCAACATTAGTGTCTTTCAACAACAATTTTTCAACGTTTAGATGCAACAGCTCTACGTATTCGGTATAGGAAAATGACACGTTTTACTAAATTCTTGATGCAGGTACATAGAATTGCCTGGCTGAAGACGTGTAAACACATACCAAAAAAGCTTTGATCTGCCTGATACACTCAATAATTAAATTAAATTCAATAGCAAATGGTAACAGTAATTCTGATACCCAGGGATAAGGTTTATTTAAATCTTTTAATTGAAAAATACACACACACAAAAGTGGAGCTTCTTTCAATCACAAAAGTATGAAGCAGATTTTATAATACGATTTGCAACATCTGATTAAGACTTAAATATTTAAATTACATTTATTATTGAGAATATCCATTTGTCACAATCCAATTTATCAAAAATAGGTATCTTTAAATATTAAGAAAAATATTAAGAAAAATGTGCATAACTAAATACTCCTCTCTTTCCAAGGGAAATACAAATGACAAAATAACAGTTTAGTCTGATCTTCAGGGAGCCGGTGTTATGCATGGGAGTTATGGAAATCAGTAATCAAAAAAAAAATCCCCAAGAAGTTTTCAGATTATTACAGTTAAACCAATGTGACTTTATAAATGTTTTCTGCACTTGGTCAAATGCAAAACATATAACTTATCTTCAAAACCAACTGTTCCACCAGTGTAATTTAAAGATTTAGTATATCAAAAGCAAAGCTCAATTTGAGATTTCAAATTCGGAAGAGTTTCAAGTGACACGTAGTTGAGATGATCACTTGCAAGCATTATTTCTAGTATATTCCAAACTCAGTAACTATATGGAGATTTTAATTGAATGTTTTTACAGTAGAAATAATAATTCTTTTTCCTAGAAAAAGAGTCTTACCTTCTTGTTCTACTTTTTGATCTCGATCTTTGAGATCTGTAGGATTTGCCTCTGCCCCTTGATCGGCTGCGACTGCGTTTTCTTCTAGAACCATATGAAGAACTACTGCTCGATCTGTGTCTACGTCTAAAACAAAACCATGCGATTAGTATGCTACTGCCTCTAAAAAAAAAAAACAAAAAAAAACCCAACAAGCAAACAAAAAACCAAATAGGAACAAAAATTCTAACACTTTACTTAAAAGGTAATACAAACCCCACAGGTTTGTATGTCCAACATGTTGCAGAAGCCTCAAATACCCCCATTACACTGTAATAAGTAACTCACATCCACGTGGGCAATGCCTGTCCTTAAAAGCTTACATTCTACAATATACAATTCAAGACAGAAAAGGGGCAGAAGGAGGAACAGAAGTTAACTGATTTGCCCCAAATCATGCAATACCTCAAGGGCAAAGCCAGGAGCACAACCCAGCTCTCAACGGATGTCAGTCCCATGACCAGCTCATTGGAACTCGCTGCCCCTTTGCCAAACCTGAAGTTGAAGAAACATTTAGACCTACGTTCTCAGCAGGATTTACACAGAAATACACTGTATGGGATAAGGACTACAACTGCAGCGCTAAAAATGAAATTCACGAAAGGTTAACTTCTGCATCACCACTCTATAAAATTATTTCCAGCCATACCATGTACATACATAAAATGTAAACATAAGCATGTATTTTAAATTATGTACACCTAAAAATATTTTCTGTATCTTTCTCCATATAAATTTAGAGATTCGTTGTCTCCACTTACATAACATGTAATCATTGTTCTGCTCTGATGTAGATAGATCCTCCTTTTTTATGTACTATTAGTAATCAAATAATCAGTATTAACTTATTCCATTTGAGCTTGGAAATTTTCTCCTGAGTTCAGTCAGGAGTCAGAATGGTACTTCCCTCTTCCCTCCCCCCCAATCTCCCTATTTCATTTATTCAAAGAATAAATTCTTATACACACAGGAGAAAGATGAAAGAATACATGCTAAATACTTAAATTAAACCAACTAATCCAAAAACTGGTGGAAGGGATACCTTCCATGTCTTAACCTGTTGTAAAATTTCATCTCCATCTCCCTAACAGCTAATTAAATAACAACTACAATCCTTATGAGAACCTCCATATTTTTGGGCTTTATTATGTTTGAGTAATATTAAAATGTAACATCACATAGAAACATTTCTCTAATTCAGGATGAAGTCAATGTGGTACGTGCTTACCTAGCATAAAGGAAAAGGTGTTGTATTATGTACAAGTAACGCTGCAGTAGTCCAAACCAGAAAGGATATATAGGTTAACTACTATAGAACGGGTCTTCATCTGAAAAAGCAATGCAATGTTCCTGCTAAATGAAGATGAATGCTAAATGAAGATGAGGAAGAGTAATCTTAGAAATGGCTGCTTTTGATTCTTCAGGGTCAGGGTAAATCCTGCAGAACCCCAGCATGTAATAGTGACTTAACTGCCAGGAGTGAATGCCCTAAACTGAGGGCAAAGCAAAGGTGCCAGCCAGACCCTAAAAGCAGACACTTTCCTCTTTTCTGGATTCAATTTAAGTCAACTGGTCTTCGTCCAGACTCTAATCTCCCTTCAAGCTCTGTTTTTATCTGTGAGATAGCCATGCCTGCACTGGACTAAAGAGATTCATAAAGCTGCATGTCATCAGCATATTGTTGGCATCAAAGCCCATGTCATCTCACCGTGTCCCCTTAGGGCTGTATGTAGATGCTAAGCAGCAACAGAAGAAAGGGGGGATGGAAATAAATAAGAAACCCCTCCCAACCAGCCAACTTGCCCCTCACTGACACACTCTTCTGCCAGCTAAAGAAAGGCTTGTCAGGAGCACTTTCCAATGTATTCACAACGCAGCTAGACACAATGAGTATTTTCCTGCTCCACTTATTAATAAATTGACTCCAGGATCACCGCAAGTCGGACTGAGAGACAACCAGGCTATCTAAAAAGGTCAGGTACTGACAGGGGCCTCTGATGAGAGAAATACAACATTTGGTCAAGAAAAGTTTGGTGACTACAGCCACATGACCCATGTTCTAAACACCTGGATGACAACTGTATTCTGTACACATACAAAATAGCACAAATAATGGTGAAAACTAGTTGTGCGGCAAATGTATAGACCTACTGTAAAAACCACTCTTTCTGTTGAGAGAGTCTGCCTGGTTGTCTGCAAAGACCTACTTGCTTTATTACAACAGAGAAAAGTAACACAGAATAGTCTGTAACTAGTTGAATGAAACTACTTTTCCAACTGGCATTAATACATGAACTATTATATTTCCAAAAAGAGATGAGAAATTCGATATTTAGAAGGAGGAGAAAAGAAAAGTTATTTTAGTTGGTTGGGTTTTGTTTGTTTTAATGAGGAAGTTACCGCTGGATCTGCATTTTGTATATACATTGCTTTTGTATTCTTGGAGGAGGGGAAAATGTTTTGGGTTTTTTAGTGGGGGTGGTGGGTTTGGTTTTTTTTCTTTAAATGAGAGTGGAAACATTGCCACATCTTCCAAGATGCTGAGCAAAACTTTGCTGTAAAATTCCAACCTAAAACTGACTCCACACTGGATTCTAACACCTCTGGCTTTGTACCGTAACATGAAAGAGCCCAATTAAACAACTGCAACAGACAGTAAATTACTATAAATGCACCTTTTCTCATAAGAATGAGAACGCGACTGGAGATCTCGAGACCGCGACCTTGACCTTGATTTCCTTCCAGATTTTTTACGGCTGTATGTTCTGCTGTCTGAGGAACTAGTTGAAGACGAACGCCTGCGGTGTTTCTTTTTCCTTCTGCTTCTGTTCTCTTCTTCTGTGTCCGAGGAGCGACGTCCCATTTTGCAACTACATAAAAACAAAAATTCTAAACTGTAACAAAGTCTTGTGTCCAGGTTACACTGCTATAATATATATAAGTATATATAACATCTGTGCATATGTAACAAACATACGGTCATGCCATTTTTAAAAGTTATCATGTGAATAGAAAATTTGGGTTGCTTACAAAAATTAAAAAAGAAAAAAAATCAAGATATAAGATGTCAACAAATTCATGTTACCAAGTAACTTGAACTTTACATTGTCAGCAAATTTGAATTAATTTATTACGGTAATATTGTTTTAAGCTTTCGCAAAAGATCTTTCACAACCATTTAGACACGCAAAAATGTACTGATAAAGTCATTTACATATCAGAACATATTTTAACTTATTTTTACAATTTTGCCTTCGATACTAACTTCTCAAAATTTGGAGAGTAATGTAGAAGATACTCTTAATATCTGATATTTCACTTTAAGATGCTATGCATCTTTAATGTTTAATTTATGGTTATAAATGAAGATCCATTAGACTTACAGAATCAACAGAATACAGTTTATTGCTTTCAGCTACTGATGTGACTCACTTCATGTGTTTTTAGATTGTGCAATTAAAGTAATGTATGGTTTTGTCCTACTTGTTACAATTAAAATATGCATTGAGAGAAAAAAAATTCTAGAAAATTATATTTTTTTTAATTCATTTAAACTAGAGCTAGGTTGATTCTGGTTCTCAGTTTAGATCCACTCAATTTTAAAATTCCTTTATTCCAAAATCAGACCAACAAATATTAAACTTCAGAAATGTTTCTGGATTGTCAACGTGTTCACTTGGACAAAAGTTTACAGACTTTGATATCAGATTTGGGAAAACAAACAAGGAATGGGGAAGCCTGCCATTCACTTAGCTTTTGCAAAGATCTTGATTTTGAACTCCCAAGAGAAGAGTTTCATTGCTTCGCAATTAAAGGATTGTTGTATTTCTTGACTCTTCAGGTTGCAAAAAGTGCATAACGCTTTAAAGTTATTTTTCTGTCCCAGCTCTATCCACCTAAGACTCCGAGACCCCTCTTCACACACACTTCAGCTAATGGCAGTTAGTAACAGCCCCTCGTCCCAAGAACAAACAGTTATTTCATGGCTCCCCAGCTACTTCTGCACTGGGAAAACAGGAACTCATAATTCTTTAGCATTCATATCAACAGCTAGATCACGGATATATTTTGCCACAATATCACCTGTCTTTAACCAGCACTGAAATATTACAGGCCCTCATATTTCTAGCATAGACAGGTTGAACTTGGTCATTTTCTGCACACAAACTTTTGCCCTTCCTCACACCTTTTATCACCTAGGCAGCAGGCCCTGATCTCCAGGGTAGAGACTGAAAACAGAACAAAAGAGAAAGTCACCTTTAAGTACGTTTATGCTCAAATCCACAAAAGGTTTACATGCAAATACAAGTCTTGATTACACTAGGCCCTGTGGTCAAAACCCATGATTCAGGAAAAAAAAAAACAACAAAAACCCAACATGTTTAGTTCCACAAAATCTCTTAAACTTATATTTTCACCCTCAAGAGAGCTAAAACTGTTTTGCAGTATGATCCTACAGTGATATATATATATATATATATATCTATAAACACCCAAGCAGACATGGGATTTGCAAAGCCAGTGTACTGTGACCAAGTTTCCCAAGGGAGCCTTTCAGGTAGCTACATTCAAAGTACAATAAATACACAGACAACGTTGCATTTGACAGAATCTGAAGACTACGTCAGAGATGCAGGTTTGCTGATCAAATAGACACACTCCTCCCATGCTGCTGAAGCTAGTCCTAAGGACTGCTGGGGTGAGGAAGCCAGAGCAAGCTTAAGTCAAGAGTCAAAGGGACATCCTCCTGCAAAGCGCCCAGTTCTGGACCTGGCATCTACTTCAAGGAGAGTTTCTACATTTTATCCAACAGTTGTTTAATGCAAAATACAAGACAGTCAATAACTAGCTGGATTTTCTTTGATGTTCATTAGCGTTCACTTACTGTCACAATCAAAACAGTAGCCACGTAAACTCACTCCTGCGCAGCCAGATCTCCACGGACTGCAGACAGCTCCCAGTTGTGTGCCAAAGAGCCACCAGTTCCACTCCTGCAGCCAGGAGTGCCTCCAAATGGGCCACTACTAAGCATTGCTGCAGTAAATCCCTCTATGTACTTCACTTCTCAACAGTTTCTGTTTTCAGCACTCTAGAATTGGTCCTTCAGCTAACAATCTAAACCAAGCATTTTTGAAATACTCAAACAGCAAATCTCTGTGCAGCAGAATTTTAAGAGGATGAACTGCTATGCAAGAGAATTTTTTTAAATTAAGTTATTTCTACCATCTTACTAAAGTTATTCCACACAGATTTTGAAAAAGACAGAGGCAGTGCTTTACAGACTATTTTATCGCATTTAAGGAGCTATCACTTTAATTTACAATTCTGTAGAGGAACGTCAATTTATATCAACACACCATCTTGTGCAATCATTTTATTTTTTCCCCCTCGTAGTAACAGATTTACAGCGCTCCAAGGTACTAACAGTTATTGAACAGTAAAATAAAGCTCTTCACATATACACTGATAGAACAATCTTCAAATGAACACGAGCCTGAATCTCAAACTTAAAATAAGCGGAACCGCTCAGAAAGATGAAACTACAACACACAGATTTTAAGGTAAAAGCTCAGACCAAAGCTCATGACAGCAAGATTAATGAAGGAGACCAGAGAAACAAAGAGTACAAAAGACATTTCTGCCGAGATACTTGCCACTTGATGTGGATATAGTTATGAGCCAGAACATTACACTTCAATATAGATATTGTCTGTTCTTTAACTTCCTTTTTTTGCCATCAGCTGTTTCCCCCATTTGAACATATAACTGGATTAGGCAGCATATAAAACTAGTGAAACACATTATGTAAATCTCAATTTTGTGCCTTCAGGCCCAAAGAAGAACTACACGCTAAGGCTCTTCCCCATTACAGGACAAACCCTACAGCGTACATGCGTGTACATGAGCCTCAGGAGCTCCAGGTTTACCGTGGATCAGCTACAGGACAGAGGCACATGGGTGACTGATGTCCTGCACATTCCAGAGTTTCCACTGGAAAAGCGGTTGCCAGAAGCAGACTGTTGATCCTGGAACAATTTGTGTAGCCGAGTCCTAGCAGCCGACTCCTACATGATTATCTTGCAAGAACACAGTCAACAGACAAACTTGTCGGACAGGCAAAGACCATCCCCTCAGTACATGAATCACATTTTCCTGCAAAGATGCCTCATATAAACACAGCACTGGAGAGTAGTGAATTACCAAGAGCTATAACAGGCTTGTATTCTCCCTGGCTACTGCCTACTCCCTCCGTACTCCTGAACGGATCTGGGAAAAGGGATCATCAGCATTGATTGATGACACCGGCGGAAGAGATGTTCTGGTGAGTCAGCAGTGGTCCATATACCAGTTCCACAAAGAGGACTGTATAATAGTACCTACAGATCACACTGGAGAACTATGATCACCCAGGGAACCTTAATTAGCAAAATAACAAGAGTGGGGGCAAATAGAAAAAAATTAAGACTCATGACATGGCATCATATGCTGAATCTCATGCGGTTTTCCTACCTGGCTGTTTCCAT
Source organism: Aramus guarauna (assembly GCA_013400195.1). Classification (NCBI taxonomy): domain Eukaryota; kingdom Metazoa; phylum Chordata; class Aves; order Gruiformes; family Aramidae; genus Aramus; species Aramus guarauna. The sequence goes on from VXBL01007269.1 coordinate 211,722, forward strand.
AAAAGTCTGTAGATTCACCACAAAAACTTGTACCATAGACTTTATGGAACGGTGTAAGAGAATTCACCCTTATAGCTATAGGGAATGCCATTTTTAAGGCTCCTTACCCTTACTTCTCAGACAGAAATGTTAAGTCATATGGATTTGCAATAGGAGATATGCTTCTGCCAACCCCTCTGCATGGAGACTGTGGAAGATACAGCTCTTAATGCCTGGCAAGGCACAAGAGGCAGCAGTAGGTTTTTATCCTGACTGTGGAAAAGTACTAGGAGGAGGAAGAGGAAGAAGGAAAGGAATAATAACAAGCACCAGTGGCAAATGAACAGTTTCAGATTAAGTTAGAACCTTGGTTACATCCCAGGCATTCGTGGGGAGACAGTCTCACATCAGTGAGGCTCATTCTTTTCCATCACCCAGCCTCAACCTTCCCCCTGTGTGGTTCTCCTCCACTCTCAGCATATTCCCTGACTTGCTTCGGAACTTAGAACTAACTACTCTGGTCAAACAGCAAAGGAGCACTAAGAGTTCAGAAGATGCTGTATCAAGATACAAGGACCCACAGCAGCTACCTGGAAACTCATGCTGAAGCCCAAGGTGGAACATAACATCATCACATTAATCAGCTACTTTAGTATTTTGAAGGCTCTAGTGAATGTCTGCGCTTCAACATTTTGAAGGCTTGCAATTTGTCTGAAAACAAACAGCTTTTCAATAGAATGACTAACAGCTGGACCTGATAAATTTTAAGTCCCCATTGTGGGGCACAGGCATGTTGGAGTATCTAAAAGACAAGCCTCCGGGCCTTTGGGTTTTTAATAGTTAATTTTTGTGTAAGTCTTGTTTCTGAAAACCGATGCTGCAACACTTTGGTTGAAATGGAAACAGAGTGCATACTCACAGGCAGGTTTTACTGAGAGAAACATCAACATCAGAAATTTCAAACCAACTATTTACATTCAGTGAACTTATATAAACAGTGCTATTAAGCTCACCTGGAAAATGGCTAAGTAACCTCCCACCCTGCATATAAAAATGTAAAGAAAGGATAGGTGACATAGGAAATAGACAGACTTCTCCAGGAAAAAAAAAAAAAAAAAATCTACTCAAAGAGAGTAAATTACACTTTAAAACATAGGAAGAAGTATACACTCATTGATCTGACCTTGTTCAATCTTGTTTCACAGATGTTAGAATTATTTCAAGTGTGCAATACATATTTTCAAACATGAGTTTCAAATTATTATTGTATTTACTGTAGATGATAAGAAAATAATATCATTTGGTTGTTTTTAATCAGAGGCTGTTATCCAGTAAACATTACTGCAGCAGGCGACATCTTGAGCACAGCATCCAATTAAACAATACAATCTTTAGTTATCATAATCAGCCAGAAGTGACAAAGGCAAAATAACCACATTTGCTCAGCATCAAATCCAAACAATTTATGTCTGTTAGTTACTAAGAAACTTTGATTATAACCAACTTGCAGCAATCACTAACCACCTGCACTGTTTATGTAGCATCTCTACAAACAAGATTCTTTAAGAAATTATAACCGATTAGAAATTATAACCGATGGAAAATACACTGAAACCATCTCAGCATCCCCTTCTTCCTGCTGAACTCTGCAAGTCCATCTGTAGGAAAGAATCAACAAGTCAGGATGAGATGCTACTTGAGCTTCAGCCAGGAAACAAGGCTAGCTGAAATAAAATTTATTCCAAGTCCTCGACAAACATGCTCGCTAGATAATAAGTGCAAGTCAAAGTGTTAGTAATGGCAATGCTGTTCCCCAAAAAAAGGGAAACCACAAACAAGCAGAGGCTAGAAGTCCCCCTCAGACAGCTTCTGTGTGTGCACAGATCCAAGATTGTCTTTGTATCTACTTCCACCGAAATTACATCTATGCAGAAACTCTCCCTGCTCTACAGTTCAGAAAACTGCTCCTAGTAGAGGAAGAGATTTGAAGAGACAATAAGGTGGCTGTTCTTCTGAGGGCAGCAACCTGAATTATTGTTGTTGATTTTACATACTTATCCAGCGGTGCCTCCTTCCCTCTGCCAACTTTCCAGATCATTACAGAGGGAACATCTGAATCGCACCTACCAAGAGAGCTACCATAACTGGTTACCTCAGAAGAAAGTCCAGACGTCAGAGAAGCACAGGAATTCAGTTCCCTTCTTACAATCTCTCACGTAGGAACAAGAATCCATGGACGCCAAACATACTACAACACTGTCTTCTGGTTACGTGAAGGATGTCCTCTTTGACAATGACATCAATGGTATTTTTCAAAATCATTCATTTTGAACTTTCTTCAAGTTTGCCTCCATTCAAAATCATGAATGAACAATTTATAATAACAGTATTCCTTAATTTTGCCGATCTGTAAATTTAATCTGAACTTTATGATACAGCTTTTGGTATTTCTTTAAAATCAAGTTCTAAATACCTTCCTTGCTCCTAGGATTATAGGATCACGCTAAACCAGTTAAAATAGCACGTGTAAAATTTGTCCCAGATGATTAGAACACATAAAATGTTCAACAAAAGTCTCACTCATAGCTGAAAAAGCAGCACCCAGAATTGTATTTAACTGAAATATAAAATGAAAACACCTAAAACGACTGCTGCTAGAAACAGCGCATTAGATACAGAAGAAACCAAATGCAAACCTTCCTTACCCACACTTTCACAGACAGGAGCTGGGAAAGTAAGATCCTACACGAATAATTTCCTCCTATTTGATTCCTGTGAATCAAAATACCAGGTGGGCTCCAAGGGCAGGTGCCAGGGACAGCACCATCCCCCGAGGTACTTCGTGCTCCCCCCTCCCGGCAGCTGGGCCCGCTAGTGCACAGCGGGAAGACAGACAGACTTGAAAGGGCCGGGAAGAGAGCAGTTCCCGCTGCTCCCCGCCAGCTTCCAGCGGGAAATCCCACCAGGGCGAGGAGGAGCATCCCCCCGGGCTCTGCTCTGCGCCCAGCCGGCGGCCCGGCTCCGGCTCGCTGGTCCCTGCGCGCTGCCCGCCCAGGACGGCACCTGCTCCCCTGCCCGCACAGGCGGAACAGCCCAGAAGAGACGGACACCTCTGCGACCGGGGTTACACACACCCCACACACGCCCCCCCCCAGCCGGTCACGCCGTTCCCCGCAGCCCCCCGC
>VXBL01007269.1:223894-263894 GCA_013400195.1 Aramus guarauna
CGGGGAGCGAGCCCCAGCGTGTCCCCCCGCGGGGGGGGGGAGCCGTCCCGGAGAGCGTGCAGGGAGCGACAGCAAAACCGGCTGATAACGGGCGGGAAAGGAGAGGTTTTATGTGAGGTACCGGAGCTTGCTTCCAGCAAAAGTGCGATGCTGCTAATTATAAAGTCAATAAAACTAACGGTGGTGTCGATTGATCCCCGAATAAAGAAGTTAATTAATATGAGCACGAGCAGCTAATAATATCACAGCCCGGTCATTGTGGCCCCGCAGTTCCCCTCCCAAGCACAGCCTCGAATATTCTCGGTCTACTTCAAATAAACCTGTCACGCCTTACCTGCTCTGTTTTAAAATACAACTAGTTAAAATACAGTTGCCTAACAGCCTTGTGCAGGTTATTGATGTATGTAACGTAAACTGCGGTGGATACGTACAATGTGAATTCCAAATCTTTACAATATGCTCCGATATTGGCATGCCTGTCTTCAAGATGATTGTAATAAAAACCATGAAAAATGTACTTTCATCGTAACAGGGAAAGATGATTGGGTGGTATAAGAGAACTCTGTATTTTTTAGCGCAGCTGTGGTTAAAATAAAATAGTCTTAATGGGATATTTTTGGACAGGAATACTTACATTCCTGGTTTCCTTGGACTGGAATACCTAGTAAGTCTATCGGCCGACAGAAGTTGGCCAGAGCTCTTCTGTTTCTATTTTATTTCTTAGAGTGTCTGAACCTATATAAAAACCCCGTAGGTTTCATGCAATGTAATTATGGATATTTCACGAGCCAGCCAGCGCACGCACAGTACACGCTTCCTGCAGATAAAATTTTAGCATGGGATTTACATGGGGTTGTACCGGCCTGGGAAGGGGATTTAGAGAAGAGATCAGATAAATCACGTAGGAAGGAGTAAACACCTGTTTCTGTCCTCGTAGAGCCGATCGCACCTTCGCAGCAGGAACTTACGCAGATTCTTACGCGGCGAAGTAGCGTTTTCCACATCTCGTTCGCTCCCTACAGCAACACGATGTTAGGTGAGCAGCGAGCGCGATGGCAGCCAGACGTGGCGCAGAAATCTCCGAGCACCGCCGCGCTAACTCCTACCCTAGATTTCAGTTCTCTGTGCACGAACGCTTGACGGGAGAGAGAAAGGAAACACTGCGTTTACCCCGTGCACCAAAGTGCGTGACAATGTGCTAAACACCGTGTCTGAAATCGGTACGTCTCATCGTGGTCATTAGCAGCTCAGCTTTATTCCAGGCGAAGCTTTTAACCCGCGCGCTTAAACTTGCCTTTCAGAAAAGCGGCATCGGAAGAGCCCCCGTGGCACCCCGCCGATGGTTCGGCGCGGCAGCAGCGTGCCCTTACGAGCACAGCGGTCCTAGGAGGGAGCTGCGGCCGAATACTCGAGGAATAAATAATGTGTTTTGTGTGACAGTGCACACTGCACTAACTCCTGCCCAGTAAATGTTGGTACTTGTCCAATTTTGTGGCTGTTCCCTTGAATTTTCAGTTTCTCACAATTTCTGAGCCTGTTCATTCTGTGAAGTACCGGCAGGTGAAAGTGCACCTTAAAGGTCATCTACCACCTCGATTTAAAAAATAGCAGAAGCGGATCTCTACCACTCTGGCGTTTCTGAGATGGGCCACCCGGTTCTGAAAGGAACTGGAAAAATTGTGCTCATTTTTGTTCTTTCCTATATTTAAGCTGCACTTGCCCCTGGTTTTGATGGAGGCTCTAATGAGCACTCCCAGAAACGTGCGTTGTCACTACTCACACTTTACGTGCGTGCCCAGTCTTCTCTCCAGATGTTCTTTAGGCAACTAAGTGTGAAGGAGGAAAATCCTCAGACTTTTCTACACTGTGAATCTTGCTAGTCCGGTTGCAGAGTACGGTTTTTAGGATGCATTCGTGCTGTTTTCCCAGCGATTGCTCATTTCACTGACCGGGCAACGGCTGCGTTTCTCATGGAAGAGCCCGCAGAGCCCTCCATGCCCGTCCCCTTCCTCGACGGCGGGGTAACAGCGCGCCTTACAAAAGAACCAAGCCGTGCATCCCTGCCCCTCCCCAGTCTGGGGGGTAGTTTTAGTTTTCAGGTGGAGGGTGCCCGTAAAGGCCCCCCCGAGCGCGGTGCCAGCCGTCGGCAGGCAGCCTGCCTGCCAGGAGGCAACGGCCGCGAGCGCAGGGCGCTCCTGCCTGCAGCGTTTGTCGGGACCCGCTGTATCGTCCCCGCGTGACGTCGTCACCCGTGCTTTGCTCGTACCGACGCTGTGCCGACGTACGGCTCCTGGTTTGTGCTGCAGAAGGCAGCCTCTTCCTCAGCAGTGATGTTTTGTGCTCAGACGAGAGCCTAAACTTTTCCCGGAGAGGGAAGGTAAGCTGAAAGAATAAAAAAAAAAGGAAAAACCGCTGCGTAACCTGCCTACTTCTGTGCTCTCCGAATGCGGTAACGCGGACTCTGTCTGCTGTCCCTTCTTCTGGCACCCTGGCCCCAAGCTGCTAGCTCTTTCTCTAAGATAATGGGAAAAGATAGAAATGGAAAAGAGGTTTGTGTCGTGTTTTGCAAGCCTGTCTACTTACTCCTCCTTTTCTCTGTGTTCAGCTCTTTAATACCGCCGCCGTGAAAGATACGTTTCAGAATGTTTTCCTTCATAACAAAGGTTTTATGACCTTTGCGCATCAGACACGCTGTTCTTTAAATACTGATGTGATGTCAAGAGCCTCCTTTTACGCAGGTAAAAATCACCCAGGGAAAGATTCTGAGAGAGAATTCTGAATGGGGGAATGTGCCCACCCTGGGCCAGTGCTCCCAGCAAGGGCCAGTTTGACCTTACCAGCACCTACAGCCGTCCTGAAACCACGGCGGAGATAAACCCGGGGTTGCTAAAACACGGCACCAGAGTAGCGTAACCTTTTGTGAGCATCTTCCTCAAGTTAATTTCGAGAAGAAAGATAACAGTTGTAATGACGCGTTAAGGCAATGCAGCTGCGTCGCCGTTCGGGCCGACATCCCGCGTCTCACAGGCTGATGCCCACACCGGGGTTTCCCACCGCCGCCCGGGCAGTGCAGCTACGGGTCCAGGACGGACTGCGCAGCCGGGCGGCTGTGGGCTGCACCAGGTGCCTGCGGTTCCTCCTCTCCCTGCCCGCGCTGGTGCCCGGGTGTTTTGCTCTTTGCAAATGCCACCCCTGATTCTGCACCTCCTGGAAGAGGCAGCAAGCGGATACCAGCGAGTCAACAGCCGCTCCTGTCCGCTTGACAAGCTGGCCAGCAGTTGTTTCCGTCCGACCTTCGGGGTCTTGAATGCCCGCTTCAACGGCATCCCCTGCATCCCTGTCATCCCTCGAGCTCTCCAGCTTCCCGCGCTTCCATCGAGCGATCTCAAGCGCTGGCCATTGTGCTCGGGCTCAGTGGCTCTGAGGTCACACTGCCTTCACCGTTCCTGCACCCTGCGAAACCCCCCGGTTTTAATTCTCCAGTCACCCGCCTTTGACTAGCACCTCCGCTGCTGCGGTCACACGCTCCGGCACGCCGTTAACATGCTCCGCACACTCTGTAACGGGGGAAACATTTCGTCACTCTGATGTTAGGTGGCCACTGCCGCCTGCCTATTTCCCTAAGAACAAGTTAGACCTGCTATTTTCTTTTCCTTACAGGAGGAGAACAAGTCCCACCGGTCACCTGTGATGAGAACACCAGACGCAGCTTAGACAAGGTGGTGGAGTTAACCCATGTTTGAACAGCTCACGCTAGAAAGAAGGTTTGAAAAATAAGACTCCCAGGTGTTAGTAGAGAGCATCTGAATTTTGGATGCAACCACAGCAACTTTTCTTGGAGGGCATTTTAGTTTAAAGACTAAAATACTTTTTTCTTTTTTTCGGGTGAGAGCTGGCACCCAGCGATCCCCCTCCCAGCGTCTAGGAGGATCGTAGAGGGTGCTTTACCCCTTAGACCGCGGCAAAGACGGCAGTGTGCAAGCTGCCAGTGGTAACAACACCACACTTACAAATCTCTTAGTTGTCCTTCGAGTAAATATTTAAGCAGCGGAAACTACACTAGCACTTACCAAGATAGATAATCTGCTGAAAATTAAGATACTGCCTGTGGCGCGTTACAAAATAGCTGTGAATACTCAGAACATCTTTTACGCCATTCCTTTACTTAATGCGTATACATTATTTATTATGCAGATTCTCTTCTATGAAATATTTAGATTTGGAAGTGTTTTGACATGTGGTAATCTTTAGGAAGAAGGTAAACATATTCTTTTTTAAAGAAAATGTAAATAAAGTATTCCCCCAAACTATCTTTGAGAGGTTAAATGCGGGACAATGGAAACCACATGTAAGTGCCGCTGCTGTCCCTGCGCAGGAACGCTCGTATGGATTTCCATTGACTTTCTTGACTGCAGCAGAAATTCTGCTTGGGTGAGGAGCACAGCACCGAACCCGTAAGAAAAAAGAAAACAATAGGCTAATGAATTAACCAGGTTCGATGCATTCTAAATATCTGGTTTAGATTATCATAATTACTTGAACAGGCACTTATTTAAAGAAATACCATTGCTACAACGTTCGTCCTTACCATGGAAAGGAATGCGAACTAATCCATATGGTTTCTGGTAAGTTTTCAGATAATTTTTCTCCTTGTCTGGTACCTGCAGGTGGGATTTTGGTTATTCTTACCCTGCTGCGGGTGCAGGGCTGCAGGGGAGGATTCCCCGGTCGGATCCGTTGGCTTTAAAGACCAGATTCTTACCTGGCGTAAACAGCGGTAGCTCCGTCGTACGCTCGTTGCACCAAGAAGAGACCTGACCCTTCGTGGGGTTTGTCCTTGTTCTGTGCAGCTGAGGAACAGCTTTATAGTATGAGGCAGATGAAAATTTTTACATATGTAATCAGTTTAATTGCAGAAATAGTTTACCATATTTTCCTACCTAGGTAAAGGATTTTGTGTGGATTTCAAAAGTAATTTAACCATAGTGATACTGCTAAGGGAAAGGTAAACATTTGCAATTCATAAATTGTTTTGTGTTCAGATGTAATTAGCTTAGATTAATTTCTAATGGACTCATTTTGCTTGCAATCAAGACCTTATTTTCATGGGCCGGGGAAATGCCTGCGAATTTTCTCTCCAAGCTTTCTTTCCTAACATCTGCACTGAGACTTCTCAGTTAAACAATGGCGAGGCAGGATTTACAGAGTGTCAGCTCGCTGGTCTGTTCCTGGAGAAAGATGAATTAAGCCTTCTGGTATAAATGGAACATATATACTTCAAAACAATTGCTATTAGCCAAGATACGTCCAAGGTCAGGCTGAGTTATGTATGATGTATTCCTATGAGTAATGTATCTTTATGGCTATTTAAAGTGTGAATACATTTCAAATTTTTTCAAGCTTTTGCATAAGTTTTAGAAGTGTCCCGCTTAGTTTTCGGAAAAATAAAAATTAACGTTAGCCAGGAATTGCATTTGTTTTTAACCATTTCCTGTGTGCTCGTACACTCATTGTTCATTACCACAGGGAGACGTGGTGCTTCAGGGCACTTAGAGTGCTGCTCAATAAGGGAACGGTAAATTTGGTCTTGTCTAATTTCAGAAAACTTGAAGCAACAGCTTGCGGATGCACGGATTGACGTTCAGGGCTCAGGCATGCAAAGGTAGTAACGGAAGCAGAAAGAACAATTTTAATTCTGCCACTGGTAATCAAAAATGCCATTTATATTTAAAAATGCTTGCGCTTTCGCATTTTAACACCTAAAATAAAATTGGGATACTCATAATTTAAATGGGGAATTGAATTTGCAAAAACTTAAAGAAAACTTCACGAAATTCTGAAAGCTGTCCTCAAATCCGCATTGTCCTCTCCTTGCCTCAGGCGTCTCTACGAGCAGTACCACCGCCTTTCCTATGCTCCCTTTTCCGTGTCACAGTCCTGCTCTGGACAGACCCTCCCACCCTAGGATAGACCCGCACACTTGGGAAAGAACTTTTTAATTTAAAAGCGCTAGTTCTCTTCTCCACACATTGCTTATTTCCTTGAAGTTCTCAATAAAGCTAAACAAAAAATAAAATTCTGCACAGAATTCCATAGCCACGTCTGCCATCCTCCAAGTTCCTCGGCTGTCACTGTGCCCGGACGGGTCGCCGGGAAGTGTACGGCAAGTTTCGGTGAGTTCTGAAATCACGAGGTCAGTTTTAAAATCCCCCAGCTCGTATAAATAACAGCGGATGGGCTTAAACAACCTGGGGGGAGATTTCCTCACGCCTTGGCGCTGGGTGTCTCAAGGTGAACTGCGACACGGATGAGGCATCTCCATCCGGTACCTCACGTAACCATTCCTGAGGGACGCGTGGGATTTTCCCGTCTCCGGGATCTCTCCCCCCAGCCCTCTCAAAGACGTTTTTCCTTGTCCCCGGTTCTCTCCCCGGCAGTCCTTTCTCCTGCGCACAGCCTCAAGCCCAGAGTGCCGTAGGGACACAAGTGAGGGCGGCCGGAGAACAGCGAGAGGCACCAGCTGGGTTCAGTGAGGCAAAGTCAACCCACGCGGAAAGGGCTGAGCTCCTCTGACATCCGTCCCCCTACAAAAAGGTGCTCAAAATCCCCGACACTGTCTCAGCTGCCTCTGCCGGGGTGACGTGAAGGAGTTTTGCGCTGATCAGCGGCGTAGTTTGGGTGCCGACAGGAGCCCCGGGATTACGTTCCCGTCAGACCGTGCAAGGGGAAACGTTCCCTTCTGCGCACCGCGTCACCCTTCCGTGGCTTACGGAGAGCTCTGCGCGAGGCAGAGGGACAGGGCCCTGCGCAGGGAGGTCTCTCAAAAACCCAGGGGCCGGGATGTGTGGGTATCCTGGGTGCCCCTTCTCTTTCTCCTCTTCAGCTGAGCGCCTTGCTCCGGCTCACAACCGCCGGCCACGCGGCAGGAGACAGCAGAAGACCGCCGTGCTGCTGATGGAGGGAGACAGGCTCTCGCTTCAAGCGGGAGCAGGAGCCTTGACAGCCGGTGCGCGGGAGGGACGGCAGCATCTTCATCTCGGCAGAGGCTGAAGGAGGAGGTGGGAGGGGGACCCAGCCTGGTGGGGGGGACCAGCAGCTGCCGCTGGGGCAGGCAAGGTGGGGGCTGCAGGGGAGGTGGGCAGCCTGGGGATGAGCCCCTCTCCATCCCTCCCTCCCTCCCTCCGTCCCCGAGGCATGTGAGCATCACCGCTCCCCCGTCAGCTTCCTCCCCCCTTTACAAATCTCATTCTCTTCCTTGCTAGAAAAGGAGGGAAGGTGCACTGAGAGTCTGAGCTCATTTTCCAGCTACGCCGTGCCTTGACAGAGGGTGAGCGCCGTGCCGAGCACTCTCCTGTCTCAGATGTTAAGCTGCTGTCTGCAGCAGCCCGTGCTTTCCGGCTCTCTTCCACTGCTGGGGCTGCTGCTCGCAGCAGCGTTTTCCTGGGAAGATGGGAGAGCTCCCTGGGGACAGTCAAAGACCTGGAAAAATACCTGTGCCCTGGGTGTCCCGGGGAGGGAAAATCCTGCGCACTCACAAGCATCCCAGGGCAGCCCGTAACACCGGGAAAACACAGCAAGTGTAAATTTAGTTTGTCCAGCCGGAATGCAGCGGCCCCAGGACATCCCTCCGTAAGGTCAGAGCGGGGCAGGAATGGACCTCCCTGGCAGCAGGAGGTCGAGGGAGCTCCAGCCGCCCCCCTCCTCGTGTCCAAGCTCACGTACGTCGGGTCTTGCTGTTTGCAAGGAAAGTCGTGGCAGGGCTGTGGTGCAAAGGCAGCTCTCTCAAGCACGGCTTTGCAGTTGTCGCTACCAGAGAGGAGCACGCAGCCGCGTCTCCTGGAGGATGCCGGAAGGAAGGCCACAAGCCAGGCTTTCCAGAAGAGGTGCTGCAAAATGTAAACGAAAAAAGCAAAAAATCAGGTTTGTGCACAGAAGAAATACGTGGTCCGCAAATTGCATTTTTCCTTGATTTCTTCTGTACAGCTATTGAGTAGGTACAACCTTGTTTAGCTTAAAAGAGCTAAGAAAATTATAGCCTAGGGCTCCTGGCTAGTGTCTGAGTGTTGCTCTTTTCATTGAAGTCCTGGGGAACAATTTAAGACCAAATGTCCGTCGCAACTCTCGTACTCAATACTGCCGACGATTTGCCCTGGGACACCAAGGAAGGCATCAAATGGGGAAAGGCTTTAGAAGAGACTCACGTTAAAAATGTGTAAAATTATTCAATACAGCTACAGCTCCTGCAGAGAAGCAACGAGCTTGTAATGCTGCTTATTTTCAAGTGGTCACGGGTACTAATGTGAAAAGTATTGAATCGCCATAAAACTAGGCTAGATCAGAGAAGTAAATAAACTGAAAACACCTCTTTGAAGCAAACTGCCATTGACCCCTGAATTACAACTTCCAGGCAACAGCAAAATTAGTTCATCCTACAAAGCAATCTTCTATCTCGGAACCTGCGCTGCAGGAACAGCATCGAGTCCGGCGCTATCGCAGGCGGTGGACGCAATAACCGAGCCTCGCCGGAGATGGGCACGGGGAACAATCGAGCTTCCTCATGCAACGAGATGGCCCAAACAGTAGAAGCCATTCCCTAAACGCAGGCAGAAGCCGAGACGACTCACAGATGAGGAGTGGGTGGGTGGAGAGCGTCCTCGTGGCGTGATGACGGGCACGGAGGGGAGATCTGGACGCTGCGTCTGCGTGTGCGACAGCGTCGCGGGGAAAACAGGAGAGGGGCAGGGAGAGGAGGCGAAGTGCCCGGAGCGGAATACGGGGCCAGGGAGAAGCACGGTTTGTTTTTCGGGACTGCCGAGGGAGGGTGGGAGCCGTGGACAAGAAGAAGAGTGTTTCCTGGTCAGTTGGCTGCCGGTCCAGGGAAACTGGCCTCGGTGCATTGGTCCTGAACAAACACTGATGTACTCGTGGAATTACCCACTCCTCAATTTATTTTCCTAAATTAAAGCACCCGAAAGAGCCTGGACAGCAGGTCTATGACAGCCAGGCTCACAGCACTTTCCCTCCGGCCGGATCTGCTCAGACGACTGTGTGAATTCAGAAGGAAAAGGGTGGGAGGGAATCTCCACAGTTTGGCCCTTGCAATGTCATTATCTCGTGCACATTTATGTCCCTACAGAAAGACCAGAACCATAGAGTATAACCAGGAAATTAAATTTTCTGATACCCATTAATCCATCATCCATTAATGGCCACTGTCTCCATAATTCCTGGTGGCAGGGAAACCAAAACGCCTTCGGGGCAGCTGGAGGCTCCCTGGGCGGTCAGGAGCAGAAGGGAGCACCGCGGGGCGGAGGGCACGGAGGGACATCATCCCCCTCCTCACCGAACGGCCTTCTGGCCTCGGACCTGCTGCCGACGAGGGGTTCCCGGGGCGAGGGGCTACCAAGACTACTGAGCTTTACGTGCTGTTTTTTCCCTCCACCTGATTTCGTACAAATGGAAACGTGAATCGCCGATCTCGTCTCGGCTATCAGCAAGCTGCTATCCTTCAAATACAATTAATGCAAAATATAATTGAATTATAACTGTCTTCCCTCATTTGCAACATACGGATAATATTTCAGTGACTAAACGGAAAGTCAGGGTAATATTTTTGTGGCTAAATGGGAAGTCTCGTGAGCCAGTACCCTCTGCGGGTAAGATGCGTTGGCAGAAATGTAACTTCACAAAGTGCAACTTTTTTCTTTGAGATCCATTTTAAAGAAAATGTAAATCTAAGTAGCGACTGATGTCGAAGCTCTCAGAAAAGTCACTCGGCACCCAAAATAAACTGTTATTTTAAAATTTCTTTGTGTGCAAACCCATATGCATTTCTTTGTATCGAAAGAAGTTGAATTCCAGTTTACACGTGGAACCCAGCCTGGCCGTGGCTGTGACAACATACCCTGGGTATTTCAACAGCGCGCGTTTGCACGCAGCTCCGCCGCCAAATAACCACCGCGTGCCCTTGGCTCCCGGGGCCTCCCAGCCCGCACGGCCTTTGTTGGCTGAAATCGGGTTTTCAGCGAGGAAAACATTCCTGAATTAGTCATTTTCCAATGTTTTACTTTATACTCAAAGTGTAACGGGACAGATTGAGTTAAAACTGATTTAAAGAGGGTTTAACGGAGATGGTGTGTTACGATCTCGAGCCTGGCTTGGTGCAGAGCCTTCAGCACAGCACACATCCCAGCGTGGATCTCCATCCACACCCCGGGACCGACCCGTGGCTTGGGAGCCAGCCGTGAGGTTCACAAGGAAATACAAGTTAACGCCGATGGCGCACGTAAATCCTGGCCGCGCTGGAATCGAGCGTGTGCGAGGACTGCAGGAGCAGGCTACGTTTCTAAACCGAGTCAAAATCATCTCGTGTTCTTAAGAGACTCCCCACTGGTTGGCTGCTTGGCATCTTGGATGTAAAGTTAAGGGCATTTAAGAAAGCATCTTTAGAATGAAAAGTATTAGTTCAGTATCAGAGGGCAAAGGATGGCAAATCTGGTTGCATTTCTACGATCACTTTTATCAACATTTTTAAGGGATTTATTTGGATTCAACAACATTGGGCTGCCAGAAAAAAAAACCCAACCCCTACCTTCTTAAGGAGGGCTGTTACGTGGTAGATTTTAGCTGATGTTGGTTTTATGCTCCCGTGAGAACAGAGCAAATTATTGACAGTTTTTGTGTAATATTGGGTTGATCTTTAAAACATGTACTTCATCGGGTGTTTGTCTTTTCCTGTGCCTGCTGTCTGCAAATGCTTTAGCAGACAGAGATATCTGTGGGAACACTGACCACAGCAGCATATTTTATTTGTTGAAAATCAGTTTTGTATTGTAATAAAGAATATTTGCTGTGGCAGCCTGGGTTTGGTTTTGTTGTTTTTGGTGTTTTTTTTTGAGACTGATTTATACCTGTCCAGACAGCTAAAGAAAAACGCCTTAAGACTTAAAAGTGCAATTATATTATCCTAAGTATTGACTATCAAATTCTTACAGTGAACTGACTGTGAATTTCTAGATTGAAACTGAATTCTGATTAATTTAAAGTAACAAAGGAAAAAAAAAGGAAAACCGTGAGCTGTGCCGCTACGTGACGGACTGGAAGGGAATGGCCACCCGGACACGTGGCTCTGGCCTGCGGTAGAGCCAGGCTGAGTCCCCTGGCAGGTACGGTCAGGATCTGGTAAGGCAAGAACCAAAGGCCACGGTCACAACATCATGGAAAGCGTCTTCCTAAATTGTCTTCTTGAAGATATTTCTCCTAGGAGATGGTGTACGAGTCCGGTTCAGCTAGCCTGCGCGGCTGAGCTCGGGGATGCGAAGTAGGTATGCCAGATGTAATTGCCCGAGGAGAAGGTGGTGGGAGGGACCGTCATCTATGGATGGGCTCGTGGATGGGGAAAGGACAGAGGCAAGGAGGAAATGAGGGAACGAATGAAAAGCAATAAATGACTGAGTTTGGAAACGCTGTTTATATTCTTTGGCAGACAGTTAACCTTCTGATGATACTTTCTTCTTATATCTGTCTGACTGGGACCCATTTTCTAGCTCTGGCCAATTTTTCCCACTGAGATAGTGTTATTTATACCCCATTTTGGTTGAGTTTGTAATCGGCAGCTTAGCACGCTGGACTCGGACCAAGTTAACCAGTTGTAGACACAACTGGGTTGGTACTAGTTTAACTTTCCTAGCGGTGGGTACCGTAACACAAGAGCAGCCAAGTACTGCCCGAGGAGGAACCTCCCGCCTTGGCTGGCTCGTGGCCAGAGGTGACCTCCAAAAAGTGCCCGAGAGTTGTGACATCCAGTCTCCTTGTTCACTCACCGCACACACTCCTCGCTTTCCCTGGGCTTGTAATTCACCCTCACCTGCTCTCTCGGCGTGATTTCAGGGGTGGGAGCCGTTTCGGGGTGCAGGTTCATACGGAGTTGGTACCTGCACCTGATAACGCCTGCACCAAACCAGGACGGTTATGTTAGCTCCTTGAGCAAAGCATCATACAGGAAAGGAAAGGAAAGGAACAATGATGAATTACCCATTAAAACCGGAAAAACATGAAAAGCACACATGACACCCTGGACACAGCCCGTACGAACCGCCAACGCTTGTCACCCCCTTTTTGCTGTTCCTTATTTGTGCTGAAGGTGATATGGGAAAAGCAAGTGGTGGAAATTGAAATAGGTGACTCGCATAGGCAACATTCACTAAAAAGTAGTCCTCAAGACCTGTTTATTTTCCCTTTTTGTTGTTGTTTCTAATTCTTTAATACAAACTAGTCATTTCTAATTATTTTAGATACAACCAGACACTTTTTCTGATTTAAAACAGTTACAAATATAATTTTCTCTTTGCAAACTGAATGAGTCCCTAAAGCAGTTCCAGATGCCAGGCATGTACATATGTAACATTCCTACTGGAGGAATAACTTCTGATATTTAATCAAAAGAAACAAGTTTAACAAACAATGCACTAGCACATAAAAAGATAACATGGTGAGGAAAAAAAAAAAATCTAGGCTATAAAATCTAGATGAAACTTTTCCAACTTGTAAAGGGGGTTTTACAAACTATCTAACGGTAAGACTCAGAAATGAAGCCTGAAAAGTATGAAATAACTGACTTGAGGAGAAGACAATAAAAGGAAAGGAAGAGGAAATGGAAGAGAATAAAACCAGTCAGCAGACAAATGGGGACTTAAAATGCAAAGAAGAAAAAAAAAATCAAAAGAAATATCAAGAAAGAATATTCTTGACAAGACAAGAATAATAAATTGAGTTGTATGAGAAAAAGTGCAAGAAATACCACAAGTTACAATATTCTGAGAAAAAAAACCTGTGAAAATACACAGGAGAAAAGAGAAAAAATGAAACCCCTCATTTTTGTATTAATTGTCTTCCCCTTCAAACAATGCTGGAAAAACTCCTGTATTTAGATTATTGTTTACAGCAGGTTATTGCTCAACTGGCTCCTACTGAGGCTGGCTGTATTTGATCCGTCAAACCTTACGGTGAAGCCATTGAGTCGTCACCTGAAAATAAGGACTTAATCACATGAATGCATTTGGAACAAAAATTCTCATTATAACACCAATTTTCCTACAGGCCTCGCGCGACAGCAGTGTGATTACGCAAAGCTCAGGCTGCAGCTGTACAACGTATGGCCAATGACAATATATCGACGTGTAGGCAGTTGGGTTATTTCTTGACCTTGAGTAGCTTCGGCGTTGTTGTAGGACTCACCAAGAATTTCGCCTTCGGTGCAATGCCAAGAAATACAAATAACCTAACGTGAAATGCAGCCCAAATGTGAATGCGCGATGGTAACGTCCCATCCGTTATATAGGTTGTTGGTAACTTGCTGCCCTCACAGAACGGCCAATCGCTGCACTTTTGGGGAACAGAACGTTGGAAAATAGTCATAAAAACCCAAACAAGCAAATACGACCTAAATAATCACAGGACCACACCAAACAAGCAAGTGGAAAATGTTGTGTGTAAATGTTGTTACAAAATGATTTAATTACCGTGCATTTTAAACGAGTAGGTTCCCACATTTTTCATGTTATGGCACTATTGTATTAGGCACTAAAATCGGATTTTAACCTCCTTTCACGTGTTCTTCCTTTGCCTTCACGCCAGGGCTTGTGCAACCGTTCTCTTGGCTCCCACTGTTTCTTTTCACTGTTCTGCAATTACAGTAGCTGGCTAATGGACCGTTCCATTGATAAACTTCCTCGTTACGAAGAACCTAGGACAAAAACCGATACTGGTTCTTTAAAAGTTTATCCCTATGGCACCATCGTGTAAGCATACATATGGGACAGTAAAAATGGAAGACGACACATTAAATGACATTATTATAAAATGCAATACTCTTGGAATGATCCCTTATTAAATTAGGCTCTATGATCTGAGATGAATTTCCCCGATCCCTAATCCATCACTAGAGAAATATTAAAAGATAGGTCTCAACTGGTATTAGAATCGCACTCAGTCTCTACTTTCATTATTTTGAATTAGGGTGCTACTGGGGGGAAGCCTCTTAATGAGAATTAGAGTGATTCACTGGCCTTCTTTTGGATTTTGACAAGTAAAATATTAACTCTTCAGTCACAGCTGTCGGAATTAAAATACTTGGCAGCCACAGATGCACAAATTAAATTGGCCTTTATGTTTCCATATTGCTGACCTCCTTAGAGGCAAAAACATCAAACCCAACAATAACAGAAAACCCACAGTATGTCATTTCTTGGAAGAAAATATATTTATCGAAGTTTTTATATTTGTTTCAGTTTTAAGCACATAATTGAACAAATACAGAATATTTTTGCAAAAAGCTATTATTTTAATTTTGCATTTGGTAAAACTTCAGCTACAAGTCAGTTACTCTGAATCATTAATCAGGCAATAAAATAATAAATGAAGTTATTTCGGGGATTTCTTAGCTGTTTAAACCAACATAAATCAGATTTACGTGCGGTGCATCAGTGAAAACATCTTAATGGCTTTGACTGGCATTTTTTTTAGGGTGGTTCCTTTGTAAATAACAGATTCTCTTTCTCAGAAACAATATATGAAAATGCGTAATTATTGCAGAAGCACAGAACTTCTTATTACCGGAGCTCCAGTTTGTAACAGCAAAACAAGTCGAAGTTTAGCAATGGTGAGAAAACATCCTTTCTGATCTTTTTTCCCTCCTTTTTAATTTACTGCTGTGGTAGTGGCGGTGGAATTTCAATTAGTCTCAATTAAGTGTTTCTCAATTAAGTGTATTTCAATTATCATGAATGTTTCCAAAGTGGAACTTGCAGCATATAAAAGTCTCAAATAAAGGTTATGAGGCAGAAGTGGCTTTTTTTTATTTTTTTGTTTTTTTTTTTTNATTTTTTTATTTTTTTATTTTTTTATTTTTTTATTTTTTTTTTAAAGCTGTCCTTAAATTATCTGATCCCTCATCTCCAAGCCAGCACAGGGGTTTGTTATTCTTTTACCCGTCTCTGGTCACCTCCAGCATCTCTCCCTCCTCCCCAACGATCACTCATTGATCTCAACTTGTGATCGGTTGAGAACTACTTGGAGAGGGACAGTGATGGATGCGTTTTATCCATTTTACCCTTCGCATCCAATACTGCGATGAACTCCCCGGATCCGTGGCATGGGGGGAGGACCGGGGGGCTGTGGCGATTGTAGGCGTCTGGGGGGTGAAGTTTGGCTCCGGCTGAGCGTCTGCTCCTTGGGAGAGGCTCTTTTTGCACATGGGTGGTTGCAAACCACCTCCACGTAATTTCTTGTAACACACGTCGGACCTTTCTGCGTGCTGATGTGGAACGGAGAGGCCGCAATGTCAACATGATGAAGCACATTATATTTTATATGAGGAAACAGAGTTTGTTACCCACTTTCTGGTTGGTTTTTTTTTTTTTTTTTCATTTTTTACTTCCAGATAAACAAACCCATACTTTGCAAGCGGAGAGCTATGCCTTTTCTGCTTGCGCCCATGGAGTTTTGGAGCTGATAGCACAACATAACCCCACATCTCAACCAACCCACCTCAATATTTTGAAATATTTTGTTGTTCGCTGGCAGGGCTCTTGTCGGATGCATTTGCACTGCAGCACCCTTGTCCCCCCTCTCAGCGGGCTGCGGCGAGGCAGCCGCGGGTACGGGAACATCTTTGGAGTGAGATCTGCGACACGCTTGCCGTACGTTGTCTGCACCCCCAAGCTGCTGGCACTGCTCGCACGGCCTGGGCACATGCAGGAGGAGCTGCCCCCCAAAGCGGGGTTTGGGGAAACCCTGGTTCCCAGGGAGCGAGTGAGCTGGGGACGGCGGGGTTGCCCTGGGGCCGTGATAATTTTGGGCTGCGACATCCAGCCCCGCGTGGTGCAGGGGGCACGACCACGCTCAGCCGTGCCGGGGGCGGGGGGGCATCGTTAAATTGTGTTTAAAACCCCAGCAGTGTTGGTTCACAGTGCTAAAAGGCAATATTGTGGATTAATGACACCAATGGCATCACCCCACGTCGAGTGGCCCCGGGGGGGTCCCCGCGCTGCTCTCTGCCGCGCTTCGCCTTTCCCGGCGTGCTGAGCTACGCCGGGCACACGGGGAAGGCATTCAGGGCCGTAAATCTACAGCTTTCCTGGAACCGCTTCGGCATTATTTTTATCCCTTTTATCAAATTGTCTCAAGCTATGCAAACAGCTTGTTGCACGGGAACTGGCGTTTTCCTATGAGCGCTCTGTCCTTCCTCCTGTTTGGTGGTGAGGGAGCACCCCGAGAGCCATCAGCTCCCGTCTGCCTCTGGATTTCCCCGTCTGGACCGGGGCCGCTAACCCACGCAGACAGTTTTCCAGGATTTGCCGTTTGTTCACCGGTTTCTCGGCCGGCTGGGCGCCGGTCGGAGCCGGGAACGCGGCGGCATTATGCAGGCGGATGGCGGGCGCAGCCGGCTCGGCGTGTGAATTAGTTCTGCGCAGAACTACTTAATACATCTTTCCTGGAATTAAATGTGCGCGGAGAGCTGCCATAGGGCAAGCCGAAGGGTGGTTTAATTTCTTTTTTAGAAGACATTAGCAGAACTCGATAAAGGGTCAAGTAATTTCATCCAAGTTGCCACTAGTTAGTTAAGAGAAAGCGACAGGGCTGGAGCCTGACGTCGTTACGTTCCCGCAAATATATTTTATAAAACAGGAGTTTTAAAATTTCATTTTTTTTTTTTTTTTTTGGTTGAAAGAATGATTGCCGGAGAAATGCTTCTTAACTTTAAAAGATTACCTGGCCGGTAGCTAAATAGGGCGTTTTGATTAATATTTGCTATTTGGCGAGCGGGCTGAGACCCGAAATGAGATGGTTACTTTTGCGACAGGAGCGCCTTTGGTGCGAGGCTCGCCGAGCTCCCGGGGAAGCTGCCCGGGGAGTAATTTCGGCGAATTGTAAGCGGACAGTGAGTCCGCGGGGAGCGCTGGCAATCATGGCGGAAACAATGTTTGCATCGATCAGCTGTCACGGTGATTTATGGCTTCATTTTGCTGTAATGGAGAATTAGTGGAAAGATTATCAGGGACTCAACACTTTGGCTTGTTACCCATGTCCAGACGAGCAATTTGTCTCCCTGAAGCAGTGAAATACTTGTGACAGCTCCAACACTTGCCCTAATTCAATCAAGAGAAAATGTTGGAATTAATTTGTTACAAGAAAATTTAAATATGTTCAGCAAACAGTAACCGCAGAGCAGCAGGCTGATTTATTGTGCTCGGCAAGATATCGATCCGCTTCGATCTGGCCCATGTTGAGGTTTTAATGTGTAATAATTTCCAATTTAAAGCTCCTTTTCAAGATCACGGGTTTAAAGAGAGGGCAGGCTAGGTCTCAAGACCTGATTAGGAGCCTGTTGCAATGGCTTTGTCAAAAGCCTGTTTGAATGTAAATTCATAGTTATCTTTTGCACTATCTTTAATATTCTTGACATGGATTTTATTGTGTGTCAAACCTCAGGCCAGCTGCCTGCCACAACCATTAATGAAACATCTTAGGAAATAAATCTCAGTCTTTATACAATATTTTTAAAAACCTGAAACATTAGATGTCAGCGAAGAAGGTTTAACAGCATCCTTTTTTTTTCTCCGCACAGTAAACCATCAGAGATATAGCAGTTTTACAGCATGCCTACACAATTAGATTGAATTATTGTGCAAATGCTATTATGCCATAAGCTTAAATTCCAAAGGTTGCATGAATATTTTAGGTACATGTACAAATCTGTTATCTTCATTGAAGGTGTGACAGCTTATTCTACCTATACATGTACATAATTTTTAAGGTTCTCATTATTAAAATGCTCTTCCCTAGTGCGTATAGGATAACACCACTCGAGAAGGTGGCCAAGGCATTGGAAATTTAGCCCGTCATAATTCACAGCGCAGCCACGGTGGTCTGCAGAGCCGCGTCGCTCCACGCCAGGCTCCTCTGCCACCCAACTACAGCAAAATGGTGTGCAAAATGAAGTTAAAACCAAATTATTATGATTGATTAAAAGGGAAATCCCAGCCTCCAGTGCTAAAAAGCTTGTATAATAACCTCCCGTGTAGCTCCAATTGCAAGTTTTCTCTAACATTTTTAGAGCATCAGTGGCTCACATAATTAGAGAGCAATCCCGTTCAACCTAATCAATAAAAAGTCATCACCCAATGTTGGAGGCAGCCATACTGAAGTATTTTTTTGCTCATTAGCAGAGCTCAGGCATTAGTTTACTCGAGTTATTCTTAGTTTTGCTGCCGTACTCTGAGACCAAGCACTGAAAAATAAGCTCTCTTTATTAAAACGATGTTTTTGAAAAACTTTCTAATAGCATCTGGGTCTTCAAACGCAGAGTTGAGGCATCATTGCTCTGTCAGCAGCTCTGCGGAAGGGCGGGTAGCGCCGTGGTCTGCTGGTGTAAGGCCTCCCAGGTCCTCTGAGAAGAACCCACGCTGGGCACCTGGATTTTTCTGGAATGGCTTTGGAGTCATCTGTTGGGTGACAGGAGAGGCGTTGTGAGCACCTCGAACCCTCGGATAATCCCAGAGCGGCTTTGCACCTTCCTAGCACTGGAGAAAGGACCAATGTGACCCAAGCCATGGAGAATCGGAGCTCATTAACTCCCCTGGCCATCAAACCACCTGCCTGCCTGATAGCGAATAGCTCTGTCCATAAGTGTATTTAAAATGTTGTTTTGAAGGATGAAAATTATCTTGTAAAATGTTAGCTTCTTGCCTGGCATCTGGAGTGACAGGAGCCACTTTCTGAACTCCTGACTTTGAGAGCTTTGGAGAGGTCAGCACTTCTCACAGAAGTGAGATTTCACTCTGTAGGAGCTTTTGGAGACAAAATGTGAAAAATCCCTGGCCCTACCCTCAATTCTGACTGGATGTAAATGACCAGAAGTCAAAGCAGGATCACATTCACTCATTCGGTAACAGATTAAAAATGAGGTGAATCTGGATAAAACAAAGACTCGTTGCTCCCTGGAGAAACTGGTGCAGGGGTGATGAGCTCTGTGAGGGGTTTTGGTGGCCTGGCAGCACGGTGTCCCCTCCCAGTGTCCCCAGCGAGGGGACAGGACGCCGGCCATGGGATGAGCACGGTCGCTGTGGTGGGACACACCGCTCAGATGTGCCTTGCCCCTGCCTTGGCCTCCTGAAAGACCAGCCTCTGCAGAGTGATCTGCTGTGTCCTCTGCCACCACAGAGGATTCCTCAGCAGGAGAAGACGTCAACTTCCAAGAAGTCAAAGGACCGTGTTGATCTTTGTTGGTGTTTCTGCTCCAAGGACTTAATGTTGCAGTCTTTGCTTGGTAGATGTGATCCCATCTCGCTCCTTTCTAACGTCTTTACCCCTTCCTGAGACACTCTCTATATATCCTTTCACATGTGTGCACTCACATGCCTTTGGAACAGTAAATACCATTTTATTAAATTTTTTGCATGAGTTAGATCATAAAAAAGAAGGATTCTGGACATGCTGTATAAGCTTTATGAAGTGAGGTGTCCCTGTATTGTCAAGATGCACATTGACTGGGGGCTTTAGCGCTGGGAGTTAGCTTTTTTCTGCAAATGCCACGATGATATTGTACTCGCGCTTGTGCAAATCCATAATTATAATTCAGTTTTTCATTACAAACCATAAACATAAATATTTCTGTGGTCATTGATGGAATTTAACTTCTGCAGTGAATAATATCTACACATATGTTTCCTATCTTGTTCTTAACTGTATAATAACATGCATGCTACAGCTAGTAAAATACTATTATAAAACTCCCTTTGCTGCAAATCTTGACCAAAAAATATCGAGTTGCTATCAAACATATGGTCCTGGGAGTTCATGGGAGTCAGCAGAGTTCACTTGGTACGAAAAGCCGCGGCGGTCAGGGTGCGCAGGAGCAACGCACCGACCTGCAACCTCCTCCTTGCACGGCCGCGTCTTCGGCTGGTGTCGATGGGGATGTCCCATCAATGGGGTCCACCAGTTTGCACCGGGCAGCTCCCCGCTTTGGGGGGAGCCAGGCTGGGGCTGGCTGGCTGTGCCAGCTGGGACCATCCCGGGACCCCGCGCAGGGCAAGGCTGAGTGTCCCGGGACCCCGCAGCAGGCAGGGACCTCGGCGCCTCCTCTGACACCATTTTGATGTGAATTGGAGGAGAATCAGGCCTTGACATTTAAAACTGAGTGAGACTGATATTTAAAACTGAGATAAACTGACATTTACAATAGTCCCATGCTCTGTTGTTTCATTTTTATTCTTTTGTTTTTCGTGGTTTGGTTTGGTTTTTTTTCATTTTTCACAGACCGAGCTCCACCACGTTGTAAGCTGCTCATGGGGGGTCCGATGCTGGATCGTGACCTGCGGGGACTCTGTGGCTGAGGTCTTGCTGTTACTCCGTCGGCACTTGCAAGCAAGGAGGAGCAGCCTCCTGGCTGGTTCCAGTGAGATGCAGGACATCCCCACCCGTTAACGTGTCGAAATACCACCACCAAACCACCTCGCGATAGGCGTCGGGGAAAAAGTCAACGTTCCCAAGCCGTCAGGAGAAGTGCCAGGTTAAATTGTATTTAAAAAACCAACAATGTTGGTTAACAGTGCTAAAAGGCGGTATTGTAGATTAATAATACCAAGAGAAATTTTAAAACCTCATCTAATTATCGGAGCCGCGTACTTTGTTTGCTTTTCTCATTCTCTGCTTGAACAGCCAAGAAGTGGTTTGGTTCACTTCTGCGCCTCGGTGTGCCGGCAGAAATGTGCTTCTCCAGCTCCCACTCATCAGCGTGGTCCTGCCGTCGTGGGCTGCAAATCCTGCCGGGGGGAGGTTTGTTTGTTTGTTTGTTAGTTAAAAAGTCCTATCAGAATTTGGATCTGCTTTCTGCAATTGTCTTTATTGCTGAAATAAAAGTTTAGGGGCTGTTCATGACTGCAAACATAAATGTTGGTAGAGGTCTGAAAGAATGGCATTCCTTTCAAGTCAGATTTGCACAAAGCAAAAAAATCTGAAGAAAAATAATCTTTAAATAAGTTACCAATTGTGAACTTCAGAATGGTGCCAGCTATTAACAATAGACTCGTTCGGGGTGGGTTTTTTTCCTTTCCCATAACAATTTTTCCTTTCTACAAGGTCATTTTAGGTCTTCAGTCTCAATAATAATTTGCTCTGCGAGCCATTGTAGACAGAGCTGTCTTCAGCCTCTCAGCTCGGAGGGAGAAATCCGATCGCGCCTTGGCATCCTTCCTAAATCTCCACGAACCAAAATGACTTTAATTCACCCGGAATAAGGATGCTGGTGGGCTGGGGCGGCTCCGCAAGGCTCCGGCACCTCTGCTCGATGCGGGGTCGCAGCCCGGGGCAGGAGCGTGCTCTTCCTTCGGGGCGAAGCCCCGGCCGGGCTTTTCCAGAGTTCCCATTGTTGCCCAGCTGAATCCAATCACTATTTGTTTTTCGAAACAGGGCTCAGCTCCCTGTTGCTGGATGATATTTTCATCCGCTGACATTTAACCGAGCTATTTCAAAACGAGTCGAGAACTTTTCTAGAATTCCTCTGAAGTTTGGCATAAATCGGCTTTTAGTCGTCTGTTAGGAAATACTGTTAGTAAACAGCTCCGTTTGCAGAGATTTACACAAGGCCTGTATCTGCTTCGGAGGCTGCGCGCTCGCCGGACCTGCGAAACCGGCTCTAAACTGCTCCGCACGTCGCATGGTTTGGGAAACAATGCTATTTTTCCAAAACCGCAGAGCGATCAGATAACATTCAAGCCCGCGTGCTGCATCTCAGACAATATGTCTGTGATTAACTGTTTCCTCCAACATCTGAATCGTGGTTTCACTCTAGAATAAAGGTAGAGCGAAGCTATTGGAAGAAGAAATAGCCTCTTCCTTGGAAAATCAGCAGCTGGGCTCTCCTGCCGGGGGGGAGCTCTCAGCAGGAGGAGATTTCAGGAATTTCCGAGCATCCTGTTGCGACGGAGGGTCATTATGTGGGATGTATTTTATGAAGATTGGGAAATTAGTTCTGTTTGATTGTGGTTATGACTTTCTTCAAATGATCTGCCAGGACTTCAAAATGCCGAGGAAGGAAGGGGATAAGAAATTCAGATCTTCAAAATATTATTTTGGCCTGCTGTGCTGTTGTGTCTCCCTGCCACTGCCACAAAGGGCTACCAGATGCCACTCTTTCATTTTCAGAAGTGTTTCATTAATTTACGTTCTCATGAAAAGGAGAAGTCAAAAGACTGAGGTTGACTCATGTCTGCCGCGGCCACGGGCCTTGCCAGCTTGCCAAGACCCGTCGCCACGCTCAGCCCTATAATGACCGCCTAATCGTAATTAATTATCAGCAAGCGGAGGAGTTTGGCCATTAAGTCCATAATACCAGTTGGCAATTCATTTATTTCACTCCCAGCTTAATCCAGACTTGACTCTGGTGTAGGTTCTGGGGCATTTCTCTCTTGAAGAAGACAACCTGTGTGCCAAGGCCAGAAGGAAAGGCTTGCCGAAAAGTCCCGAGGTTCCTCGTAGAAAGGGAACCTGCAGGAACAGCTTTCAGTAAAGCATAAATCTGTATCCCAACAGCAGGTCCCAGATGAGATGGTGAAATTTGGATACTCGCTTTCTGATGAACAAGGAAGTTTTGAAACACCCATGACCTTGGGAGAGGTGAGATATGGAGCTTCCTTGCTGTTGCATCTCAGGATTGTAAAGCTTCTAGTATTTTTCAAAAGATCTGCAGGAAATAGGCTATGCCAATACCGAGGACATTTAGAAGATGACTGCACTAAGACGACTGTTTGACTCCCACCTGGCAGTGATGTTCTAATCAATTTACCTTATCAAGCTCCAGAGTTTAATTAGAGGCTCTCGTGACATCATTCCCAAGCTGGGTGCAGCTCATCCTGGAGGCGGTGTAGCCTTTTTATTACTTTCTACAACTTAATCACTCTGTTTTAAAGACATTTTCTCTGAATTGCTCAAAGGTTATCCCCTCTGTCAATTTAAGTCAATATCCTCTTCTTTTCAAAATTAATTGCTATTAATTAATCACCATCTGAAGCAGTTTATTGGTATTGATTTGCTCCCTTTTGTATGTTTCTATGAGATCTCTTATTGGTCTTCCTCACTGCGTTTATTTTTCCCCCAAAGTACAAAGCCCCTGCAGGTGAGCGTTGGTTGGCAGCCAGGTCCAGATGAACATCCAAATCTCGACAGCAGGCCTCCTGCCAAAGGAGAGCCATGGCGTGTGTGCCTCTGACTTTTACGGTGTTTTTGTTTTCTGAATTTCCTGATTCACTTAAACCCCGAATAGCATAGCCATTATTTCAGACCTATTCTTAGCGTTCTGAAAATGAGTCCCGGTTTCATGGCATCATTTTCCCTCTGTGCATGCTATTGAGGAGCCCCATCTACTGTCCTACCACCCCCATTTCAGTGATCTGACCCCTGGGCACATCAGACCAGAGCACAGACTGCAAGTATTTAAACAAGACAAGACCATGGCAGTAGCGATAACACACTTTTCCCTGCTTCACGTGCGGTGTGAAGGAGAAGGAGAAGACATCGCCGCAGCATCTCTGCATGATGCTCTACTTCCCATTGCTCTTCCATGGTGGCGGGAGGTGGAACTGTGATGACGGAAAAACATTAATTTGCTTTCAAGTTTTGCACCGTTATTGGCATTTTCTGTCCGACCTTTTTCCTAGTGTAATCAAATAGCTACGATCAATACATTAAAAGCCAGATTTTCTTATTAGCTTCTTTGTGCAGCCATCAGCGGTCGACATGTAACAATCAGTGCAGCATCCTCTTCCGATTCAATCTCGTAAAGCTGGAGTTTTGTGGGGTTTAAAGAAGACACCCCAAGTCACGTTGGGGGCAGGGGGACTGAGCACAGCAGGGAGCGAGGATGGTGGCGTAGGAAGAGGTCACAAGCTGAAGGAGATCCTGCAGAATAACTTGCCTTTCACAGTCCGCTCAAGGGCGCAAAATGAGCACCCATTTAAATGCATCTTAGCCTTGAGATTAGTTTTATTCTAACAGACTAGTCAGCAATAGGTCTAGGATACTTCAGACCTCATCTCCTGGCCTTGGGACACCCTTAGGATGGTTTAGGCATCACACCTCTTAGACCTGAGGGGAGGAGCAAGCCACGTTTCTCACCCAGTTAGCAGGACCCACCTCGTTTCTTTCCATGAAGATGAATGAGGAACGCGTTCTAGAGCAGAGTTTCCACCGGACCAGCGCGCCGTTATACATTAATGATGGTGTTTCTAGCTGACGGGTGGGTTTCTCATCGCCTGCTGGTCCCTCTGGCTGGTGACACCGCATGGCGGTCGTGAGCCCACGGCATCAGCACCGTCACACTGTGTTTGATCCGGGACTCCATGAGACACGTTGCAGCCTGCCAAGCACTGTCATTTTTCAGCCTCTGAAAAGATGTAATTTCTCCTCTCGAAAGCTTCGGGAGGTCCCTGGGGATGTTGTCAGCTGCTTTCACCGCCTTGAAAAAAATGTCATTTTTCTTTTTAAAGAGTGCTACAATTATTATCACCAGGCCTCAGGGCACTTCACCCCAAATCACACAATGCTATTTCGGGTCTCTCTTTTACCGCAAATGTTCAAAACCAGCTGCTTAAATCCGGTTTTCAAAAGTGAATTGGGCATTTAGCAGCCCAAGAGTCTTTTGGCATCTCTGAGACGCTGCAGCGGCTCTCCAGCCAGCCAGCCAGGAGCACCCGGAGACTGCGTCCCGAGGCCATGGACCACGTCAGGAGCATCCTTCCGGGGCCCTTCGGGGGGACTTGGGTTTGCTGACAACTTTCCTCCTTGCCCTGCACTTGGGGACGCCCAGATGTGAGCAAGCGGGACCCAGCTGTGCGGCGCCTGGTCAGGCAGGGTCGCGCTCACTCGCCGGCTCAGCTCCACAGAAAAAACGGATTATATTTTGTATATAAGGCTTTGTGGGATTAAACATTGCTGAATTTGAAAGGCTAATTACTTCTCGGGCAGAGCCTACAGGATTTTTTTCCCTCTGAAGTCTCTAATGACCGTGTTTATGGGTAAGTTTCCCTGAGTACCTCCAAGACTGAAAGCTTTTTTTATGAGACAGATGGAGATGTTCTTTCCAAGAGTGAGTAATATTTAACCTTAAGCACTTTCAAATCCGGCCTCAGGAATATTGAGATGAAAGCCTCGTGGCACTAAGCTTCTTTCAAATGGATATTGCAGAAAAGCTGCCTGGACATTTGTCTCCCCGAACCTCTGCTCTGTTTAGCATGCTGCCGGTGTGCCTGTTTTCCTCGAGGAGGTCCGAGCAGAATAAATACTTGTCTTTCGGATTTCATTTTCAGCAGCAGCTCTGCTCACGCTATTGTGTTTCTTTTGAGCACCCGTTATTGGATTTGAAGTTCCTGATGGTGTCGGTGAGGATGAGGCGAGGTGCCTTCGTCCTCTCCCCACCCGCAGAGAGGGCAGCTCCTGCGGCTGGGGAGGGGGGCAGGTACCGGGACAGGTGAGCATCCCCTCGACGGTGGGACCCGTCCCCAGCGCCGGGGCTGCATTTCCCACGTGGGAAGCAGGTTTGTCACACGAACACCCGTTGAAGGAAAACTGGCGCGTGCGCCATTGCCGGCAGCCCCAGCCTCAGCTCAAGTGAAGCGGGATCTGTTTTTGCCCAGTATTTTCAATTATTTTAATACAAAGCAAAGCTTGCCTCGTGCCGTGCTCTGCATCTCCTTGTTTAACTCATTGAAAAAAACCCTAAAGTATTGTAAACTAAATCAGATTACGTCTATACACATCAAAATGGCAATATTCAATCAATAATCATAGAACCATTAGAGAATAATAACTGGAGAAAAATGAAATAGGAAGTACAAATACGTTTTCAAGAGCTTTTATTTCTTCTCTTTCCCTGTTGACTTGATTCTTTACGGAGCAAATCCGCATCTCAATAGAGTTACGTCCCCTGATGCACGGAGCACTGCCACTTCTCGGTTTTTCTTAAGTTTTTGCAGCAGTTTTTGAGGGAACCCCTCTGCGGCTTCATCCTGCTGCGGCGGCGGGCACGCAGCCCTGCAGCCCGTATGCAATCTGTATTTGTCTCGATCAGGATATTAAACTACAATCGTGCACAAAGCAGTGAGGTCCCTCTGCACTACTGTTGAACTAAGAAATCATTATCATCAGACAGAAGAGAAGTATGGATGATGGATAATGGGTCTCTCCACTGCCCAGCGATCATTACGCTCCTGCCGATGAGGCAGCAACTGTTTTAAGTCCCATTAGCGGATGATGGGCTGTCTGGAAGAGGATGCTCGTACCTGAGCAGGCAGCTGTCTCCGGCTGCGCTGCGTTAACCCCGGCGCGGTGGGACCGTCCCCCTCCCGGCGCGGTGCCGCTGGCCAAGGCCCCGGGATGCGGGAAGGGGTGAAACGGCGTGTACGCATCAGCACGTGAGGCAGAAAATTGCAGAAGCTGAGAAACTGGAGCTGAAAGGTAAATTGCTGCTTCCTGAAGGGACTGTTGGGCAAGAAACACATTTATGGGAGCGTTAATGAAACTCTGACATGAATTTGAGAGTTTATAAGTGAGTCATCTGCTGGTAGCTTTTACATCTGCTTAACCCGGTGTGGGTTAAACTCTTCCCATACCCGCGGTCTGAAACATCTATGGGCGTGCTGAGTTTGGTGGAGCAGAGGGAGCAGAGATAGCAGAGTGTCATCCTGATGGATGTTCATGACTGTCCGCACTCCTGTCAAAATGGCTTTGGGCTGCCTCCTTCATGGGTGGTGGTCAGCCAAATTTGAACAAACTGGACAGCAAAACTGCACTTTTCTGCAGTGAGAGGAGGTGATGTGGGACCACCACCCCTCCAGGCTCAGCTGAGCTCTGCACCGCCTCGCTCTGCAGGGGATGGCTCTCCCCGTCCTCACCTCCCCGGTAACGCAGCCTGAACATCGGTAGCCCCAGCTGATCTACTCTGATTTTACCAAGCCTGGACAACAGCTGTGGGTGACACCTCCAGAGCGCAGGGTCCTTGTCCGAATTAAACCCCACATTTGCTGATGTTGCTGGCTTGCGGCCCCTGGTCTGGGCTTGATGCACTGCCCAAGTCTGGCCATGTGCAGGTGGAAGGACTCCTCATTACCCGGACCACAGGTCCCAGCTGCTGTTGGCGTGGCTGACGTGTAGGAGAACTTGGGACATTTGCTCTTAGGTGTGAAAGATATCATCTACCCCATGGAGAGGATGTTAATGGAAACTGATGCTCCGTGATGCCAAGTCACTTTCCAAAGAGTCTCTCCTGAGGTGGTCCAACAAGCCACGGCTGCACTGGGTAGTCACGGGCTCAAATAACCTGAGAAGAAAGCGAGGATGGGATGTACAGTTGGGGACTGCCAGCCCGCGTGAGTATCACCCTGCGTTTCTCCTCGAGTCCAGCTAAGTGCACTGCCAACATGCCACAATCACTGTGGTGAGATACTGTTTATAGTCCGCCGTGTAATGTATGGCTCTCACCGGGGGCTCGCACGCATGGCTTGTACAGTCGCTTTTGCTAGCAGGCGGAGGTTGCAGTAAGCGTGGGAGCAGCTGCACTGAGTTACAACGGCGGGAGCACGACGCGTCAGCCGGGAGGACGGAGCAGCAGGAGGCAACGACGCTGCCGGGTTTGGGAGAACAGCTCTACGGGACGTTTGAGCAAACCTATGGGCTCCTGGCATCCCTCATCAACGGTGGCTGAGAAACACGGTGGGAAGGGCAGAGGTATCTCTGGACTCTGCAGACCTGGAGAGGGCTTCCCATCACGGCCCGCTCCCTTCTCTTCTCCTGTTGCTGGGTGCTCCCTGGGTCGCGCAGCCCTCGGTGCCCCCGCCCCGTGTAGAGGCGTGTGCGAAGGCGAGCAGTTTTAAGTAAACTTTGAGAAACTGGATTTTAAGTCAGCTCTAAACCGGATACATCCCCATTCTGCGACCTGGGTACGTGGCGATGACCAAGCGGCATCCATCGGTACCCGCTGGGTCTCCCCCGGGGAGCAGATCTTCCCTCGGCAGCTTTGGTTTAGATTACACAGCCACCACTGCGGCTCCCTCGGCGTGATTCATCCTGACGTGATCCCTGGTGATGAGAGCGGAGGACAGGAACCTGTGTTGAGCTGGAAATAGGTTTAAAAATGCATTCTGGAGGTTTTCTTTAAATTATTAAAGAACAGTAATTCACCTTTTAAACTCCTGAAGACGTAAAGCACTTTGTGGACTGCCTTTCAACTCGTTTTGAAAATCTGCAGATCCCTCTCTTGGTGCTCTCATAACTATTTAGTAAAACAGTAATAAAACCGAAACCGATACAAATGTTATCTGTTGTTTAGAGAAGTAAATATCCTTGGTAAGTCTTCACAGAGCACTTACAACAGAGTGGTTTGGATGAAGTCCAGGCCGTTCAATGGTTAATATATTATTCATATTAATAAAATAATGTTTGGAAAGGCACCAAGAGTCCTAATATGCGTATTAGGCGCCTTGTCAGACCTCAGCTGGGCGCTGGACGGGACGTAAAGTTTGCAAACTTTAATGGGTCCCCTGGAGCGGGACGCCCACGCGCCCCTCGCCCTGGCCGAAGCCCTCCCCGCGCTTTGCCGGCGGGAGCAGCTCTTCCAGGAGCTGAAGCCCTCTTGCCGGAGCAGCAGCAAACACAGGAGCTATTTGTAACCCTTAATTTAAACAGCTACCGAAGTAATAGTATAAATAGTATAATGCAATTGCAACGGCTAATGAATTATGCATACGGCCTCTTCCCTCTCTGAATCTGCGTGAGGCAGGAGCTCGAGACGCGGCACGGTGCTGCTGCTTTATGGCTTGCTCAGACCCCGGTCCGAAGGGGGGGCTCGGGGCACACGGACCCCGGGTCCGCACCGTCCCCGACCCTCATGGCTATCACGATGTTGCTCCGAACGCGCCGATAAATGTCTTCTGGCGTTGGACAAAACCTGCACCGGAGCTTGTGCTCTTCCACCATCAGCAAGCCCGAATCAAATATCCGAGCCAGCTCCAGCTTTTCTAGCCTTTGTACTGCCTGGCTGAAAAATCAGGAAAATATCAAACTAGTTCTTGAAGCTGAAGTAAATAAATTAATTTCAGTGACAGGAATAAAGTGGATCTAATTAGAAGTCCCTCTGCAGTGCCTCATTAGCGTGGTTGGTAAGTAAATGAAATTTCAGCAGAAGTGAGTTAGACTATTTGTCTTTGGTTATTTTTAGGATTTACAAAATGCCAACAACGGGGTTTCCTCGCAGAAAATTTTCTTCCTCAGATGTCTAGAGGCCTTGTTCATGGACCGTGGTGCAGCCGCTTCATTTACATTCCTTGGGCACTTCCTTCGCTCTCTGCAGCTCATTCATAAATTGAAACAAATCAAAGCAATTTTTGGAGACAAATGGATTTAGCTGTCTTATTGCATGTACGTAACTGTAGAGTAAGGTTATATCCGAATACTTTATAAACTTAATTTTCCCCCCCCCTGTGAGTAAATGACTATTTTTTTTTCTTTCTGCGGGTGCCACCATCCTCCAGCACGGGAGAAACCCACACGTCTGACGGTAATTTTATTGCAGGCTTGTCCCGGGAGCAGGAGCACTAATTTGTCAGTCTTATTCAACTTGAGTCAGCTGTTGGTAACCCGCACTCTCCGGCAATCCCGAATTGTCAGTCAGCAACGATTTTCCGTGACTTTCAGTGCTTATAAAGTCATACATGGTGGTAATTTAATGAGCAGGAGATAAAAATTCTGGTCATACTCATCCAGCGACGGTCCTGACATACCATTTAGCTAGAAACCCTCCTTTCAGGACAGAGCCCTCTCTGATTGAAACCACAAAGTTATTCCCGTTAATTATGTCCTCGATATACGAGAAACCCCAAACACGGGCAATTCATGCGGTTTAGGTTTCTGGATGTGTTGCCACCTACGATCCGGTTGTTATTACCGTACCACGAGCTGTAGACGTTGGGAACTCAAAGGACTGGCGATACCGGTCTGGAGCGGCAGCGAAGGGACACGTGCCGTGAGCAGGGAGCGACCTGCCGCCCGGCTGGAGAGCTCTGCTCCGTGTCGAAGGGAAGCCGGGAGATGCCGACAGCTCCGCTCGCCGTTTGCCGCTTTCCAGGGTCTGTTTGTTATGCAAAAGGAGGCGCTTTTTTTTTTTGCAAAATAAGGTAAGATCGCCGGAAGGAAAACGTGCAGGTTTGCACCAAGTGTCATCGTCTGCGGGTTGCATCTGTGCACGAAGGCACTTGGGTGCTTCCCGCCTGGGCTTTCCACCGACACGTGCTCACAGCCTCCCCCGACACAGAGGACGACAATAACCGGGAATAAGAGGGGAAACGCTTCCCCAGAACTTCCACTTCTGTTTGTAGGGTTGGTATAAAAACCTGCACGAGCTTTTAGCTCCTTTGCAGCCTGAACTTTGCTATCCAACCACTAACCGCAGCCCCCGCAGCGTTTGGAAAACATTCGGATTGGGATTTAGATGGTCAGCTTCCACCTCCAGAAAGGCTTGAGTTCAAATACTGTATTTATAGCAGATTTTAAGCCCGATTTTAACGTGAGCTTAAAGAACTAGCACAGGCTTGGGAAGTACCTATTGCAATCAGTTCTAACAGACCATCAGTTTGTACAGGGTTGGGTTAGCTGCGTGGACTACACAGGATTGGACATATAAATTGCTGTAAAGTTCTTAATAGGTTTTAAGCCAATGGCTAAGATTAGCATCTTTATTTAAAATTATTACATGGATTAAATTCAGACACTGCATACTTCCATTCTGTTTTGCAGTATTACTGACTAAGAGTTGGGCCACACAGGCTGATTCATAAAGTTTAGATACCAGAATCACATCTTAAGGCAAGAATAATTTGATTTCCCCCCCCCCCAAACGTGTTGTCATAGGTTTTCCTAAATCTTTTACAAACAGTAATTAAAAGCACATTGTGAATCTGAATTCCCTATGGGCAAAATGTTTTTGCGCTTAACTTTCATTTAATAAAAAAAAAAAAAAAAGAAAAAAATCACATCTGTTTGGAGTTGCAGCAGAACATGGGAAAATCGTACCCAGCGATCACAACAGCAGCGACGCGAACCCGCGGATCGCCCGTGGGCACCGTCCCTCGTCCCCTTCCTTCTGGGGTGGGGCAGGAGCCGTGCGGGGGGCTCAGCTTGGGACCCCCCCTCTTGGGGGGACAGCTCTGCTGGCAGCGGTCGGGCCAAGGCCAGGCTTTGGAGGGGCTCAGCCCTTAACCCCCCGCCCGACGTGATGCCCCCCAGGAGCATCCCTGACCCGCTGCACCACGCGTGGCCCTGCCTGCACGGTATCAAAGGGCAGGGAGGTGCCGGGGGCTGGCACAGCCGCCTTACCGCAGCCATCCCCAGGCATAAAGAACATCCCGGCATTCATTTCTTGCGCCCCTCTTAGAGGTTTTAAAAAAAGGCATTTATCAGCTTTTGGTATTAAATAGACCGTAACTGAGTAAATATAAGGGAATTTAAAAAAAAAAAAATCCGACATCCCCTTTCAAATCTCCCTTCCCCTAACGGCACCGTACATTTCAATGTCATATTCCTGTACGTCGCCGCCCTTAATCTGACAGTGTCAGAGGGATCTATCTTCATTTTCTCACTCTTTTCATAATCTAATCCTCAGCTCTAACATGCAATTAGTGCCCTCCTCGCCCTCTGCATACCAAGCAGGCTGATTGCTACAGCTTTCACTGTGCAATCCATTTAGCCGTGCGGCTCGTAATGAATATGTACATTTTGAGGACCTCGGCGCGGAGGGTCACAGGCAATCAACCTTGAATTCAATTACGCGAGTCAAGGTTAATGACTCGGCGCAGTGGTCAGAGGCATTCAGCCTCCTGCAGATTAAATCAGGCTGTCACAGCTGACAATGCCGCCGCTCGCGCGAGGAGCCGGGGATCGCGCCGGGAGAAGATGGTGTCACTCTGCGGCCGGGGCCGCGCGGGGTTCTCCCCGGAAAATCGGATTGTCAGGCTCCCCCCCGACCCCTGATGCGATTGTGCGGCAGAAAGGTGGGGAGAGCCGGGAGCACGGGGTGCCCCTGCCCCCCCGGTGCCGCCTGGGGAAGGAACGTGGGACCAAACGCGTTCCCACCGTCAGCGCGAGAGCTTTCACCTCCAGCGCTGCTCTTGGGTGAGGAAGGGAAAGGCACAACCAGCCCCAAACGCCGCAGCCTTCTCCCGGTCTGGCACCCAGTGGGACGCCCCAAGCACCGTGCTCCATCGCTCCACGGAGAGATCGTGGTGTTTTAGGACAACTTCACAGCTGATATTTAAACAGCACCTATGTCTTTTCTTTTTTTTTCCTTCTTCTTTGTGCAGCTGCCCCAGGGGCTCTGTTTCTAGCGGTGCTCTAGGTGTAATGACGCGGTGCTAGAGGGCTTAGGATAGGTTTGAAGTGGTGCTGTAATGGTGGACTGCAAACGCGCTGGTGCATGTTTCCGTAACCATGAGGGCTAAATTGCACGTCCGGCAGCTGCTGCCCGGCTCCAGAGCGTGTCCCAGCCAACAGCGGGATTTCGGCAGGTCTGCCTTCGGTTCAGGGCAAAACGGGTTTTTCTGCAATGAGTTCATCCCGCACAGAGCCAGCGTCCCCAGGAATCCCCTCCGGAAAGTCCGGCTGCGGGAAGGGGTCGTGCAGGCGGCTGCTCCGCAGGGGCTGGCGCTGACCGTGACTCCGTGCCCTGCGTGGGGAGCCCGGCCAGCGCAGGAGGCACTCGAAGCCAGCTGGCTGCTGGGACGTGGGACGACCCTCTGAGTGTTTTGGCCCCATTAAAAGCTGGTGCAGCACGTAGTGCGTTTGTCCCCAGGAGCAGGATATCCAGCTGGGGCCGGGGCTGCCAGCCCCGTCAGCGGCTCCAGCTCCACCGACGTGATGCTCATGATGAAGGGCTGCTCATCAGCGCTGACGGTTTATGATGCACTATGTCAAACCTGCACTTATTAAAACCTCCGTAGCACAGATTGATTTTTTTTTGTCCCCTGCAGTGGCTGTGTTGGAGGTGCTGGTGGGTTTTTCCTCCCACGGTGCCACGTGCAAGCAGGACCGAGCCCCTCTCTGCAGGCACGCTGCTCGCCCATGCCTCGACCCCTCGGTAGGTTTGCCAAGCTCCGGTTGAAGGTACGGGCTTGGGTTGTCCTCTCTGGGCGACGCTTTGCTGCGATGACCCGGCAGCAGCCCCACCAACACCCACCACTGGTGGTCTCCTGCCCAACTGCTTATGGCACCTCTCAGCATGAAAAAAAAATAAATTTAAAAAAAATCAGTATATCCAATACCTGATTGCGCAGAGGAGCGGAGATGTTCGGTACTTGCAGCTTCAGCCGTTCCTGCCGGCTCCTTGGGCTCGTGCTCCCGCCTGGGCATCCCGGGCACTCGGGACACCAGAGGCTGGAGCTGCGGACAGACCCCCCGGAGCAGCCAGCACCCGCGGGGGACGGGGCCCCGGGGTCTCGAAGGTCTCTGCCCGTCGAAGGCTTCACCGTGGGGCTGCACGCTGAGTAGGGAGTTATTTAGTAGTGCGGACAAATTAAAAGCATAAATAACATTGGACTGTCTGAATCTTTTCAATAAAAACAAATTATGAGGTTTATGTATGTAAAGCAGTACCGCTTGGTGTGACGAATCTTTTACACGTGATTTATACTGTTATTAAATATGGGGCAATTTTTAGAACCAAATCACTGCTGTAATTTCAGGACCGTTACATTGTATTTAACACAAATTCGTAACGAATGTATTTTTCAAAATGTCTTTCCAATGCATAATCTATCGGTAGCTTTTAAAATAGAAAACCCTTATTTTGTTTATTTTGTCTTCTTTTCCTTCCTTTCCACTGGGCGGAAAAAAAAAAAAATAAAAATTAGAGGCAAAATGGGTCAGCTTCAGTTCACATAACTCGTCTTGCTGGAGATGCAGTGCGAGACCTAGCAGAGCCTTGTAAATATAAATAAACTGATGGGTGCTTAGCGGGAAACATCTCCTCTGCCCGGGTGGACACCCGTGGGCCCCCCCGGCAGGCACCCGTCCCCTCCCGCACTGCCCAGCGTAGGAGCTCCGACCCGTGCTCGCCGTGCTCCTGCTCCTCGGCAGACACTGAGAAATCTCCTGCGCTTATTGTAGGGTTTTTCTCAGCGTCTTTACGACCGGGTGCTCAGGACTCGGATGCGCAGGGCTCGGGGGGCACGGCCACCCCAGGACAACCTTGGGAAACGAGTCTCAGGAAAGAAAAAACAAAACACATCTTTCTATTTACATCCAAGTCCCGATGGGCACCAGCTTTCTCCTCTGCGTCACTGCCACAGCGGGGGGAGCAGGATGGCCCCCGGCCCCCCCCGGACCGCGTGTTTTGGAAAGAGGGTCCAGGAGGGGCTCCGGGCCGGGGGTGCTCTGCCATCGCCCCCGTGGCCCCGCGGGCACCGTGGCCCCGCTGCAGGCTGCTCACCCCAAACACGGCTCTCCGCCGGGCTCCAGGATGCTCGTAATGGCGTTGGTCATTAGCGCAGTAGTTACGAATCGTTCACTACCATTAGTGAGAAGAAGAGAGAGGATAAAATATGGATATATAGGCTTGAGCTCCCTTCCTGTCACTTAGAAACAAGAGAAAGTTTCTGCAGATCCATTCGGCTCTTCCATCATCAATTAAACATTCAGAAAAACAGCTCTCCTGGGCAATAGAAAAGCGCTTTTAAGTGCTTTAGCTCCGCCGTAACACTTTGAGACAGACTTAAACTTTCAGTACGTTGAATGTAATACTTGTAAGAGACCCCGTGGTCTCTGCCCCACGCCAAGGGATGCTGTCGCTGTAGAGCAGCGGCGATAAATCACCCGGAGGGGATGATGCAATGCAGCGGTGCGGGGAGCCCGGGCAGGGGAACAGGGTGATGTACAGCAAAACCCAAAGAAATATTTGTCCGCACCGGCGGTGCCTACAAAAGCTGAGGAAGAAGGGATGCTCACGCCCGAAGCCTGGTTCAAAGCCACCGGCTCAGCTGCCGGCCCACGGGGCAGCGCTGCCAGAAAGTGGGAACTGCGGAAAATCGCGGGGACTGTCCCCAAACGAGAGCGGTTTGTGGAGGTGGGCTGGTGGAAACTTCAGCGTAAAGATTAAATAGGAGAAAAATATGAAACTGCCGGCGGTGCTTCTCGTCGAGGCGAAGGAGAACGCGGTGGAGCGCAGGGGAAGGTGCCAGCGAGCGTTAAGGGAAATGTTTGTTGGTGTCCAATGTCATTTGCCTGACATACAGATTTCTTAATATCGCACGGCCATGCATTTCAGGCGTTAGGAAAATTTGCACGTGTCTGTTTAGTGGTCCGGGGGAGCCGCTAACGAGAATTCATAAATCCTCCGCTCTGACTTTTAGCTGGCTGAAGCCTTCTTTTATTTAAGCTCCTTAAATGCAATTTTGGTAAAACCATAACATCAGATTAGGAACAAACAGCAAATTGAAGCTTGTTGGAGAGGGGTAGCGTGACAAGCAGGAAAATGAAAACTTATGAACTGCCGGCAGAGCCCCAGCCACCAGCCGCGGCGTGCTACGGGCTTTCCGGCCACGCAAAATGACCGCCGGCCATCGCTACCTCGACACAGCGGAGAATTCACACGGCTACGTAAACTGCCTGGCAATTTGGCTGTCCTCATCCCGGACACTTTCAGAGTCTGGGGAAGGGAATATTTTTAGTATTATCTGATTAGAAGCATTTACGTAAAATTGCTGTAATTAGATTACTGACCGTTACGGCCACAGAGGATGCTGTTGGTGTGAATTAGCTATGTAAACAGTAGGTGATCAATCAGAGGAGACTTTTAATTGGTCTAACAAGTTTACTTACCAGAATATGCGATCACGTCTTCCAGGTTTCATTTCAGTTCCCTCCAAGTACCTAAAAAGCCTTGCAGGGGCTGTCAGGGGTCCCTGCGGAAAGCAAACAGGCTGCTTTTCCCCGGCTGTATTTACACTATAACTGGTTTGCAGCGAAAGCGCCTGGAGGGAGAGTTTGGAAAACAAGCTGGTGTGTAGGTGACATACGTCTGACTGATAGCAGTGTCTTAAAATTTCCAAAATAAATTCAGGTGTAGCAAAAGACCTGTGGGATTAGATGCTCGGAACCAGTGTCATTATTATGCACAGTTATGTTAAATCATAGTTTATTAATAAAAGTCACTCCCAAACCCAGATTTCCGTCACAAAACGGGGCTTTCTGGGTGCATCCACAGCTTTCTCAATGAGCACTGAAAGTTAAATAAAGCTTTCAAAAGGATTTATCAGGTAAATGTTATGGATTGCTGTGATTTAATTTATGGGATTAGTTTGACTTTCAATTACCAGGTTTCACACTGAATCACTTTATATTTTGAGCTCTGTAACTAGCACTCCTTACACTCGATCTTTCATTTAGAGAAGGATTATCAATAATTAGACACCATGGCCTTATTGATCAACTAATCAATAGCCACATTAATCATCAGCAGCCTGGAAACAATTCGCTCTTTGCATGAAAAGGAATCAGTGCAGTCAAATTAGCATCCTTTGCTGTGCCCCCATTGCAGGTGGTACCTCTATGGCAGGTGCAATTTCTGAACCCATCGCCGCAGAGCGAGAAAGCATTTCCTCTTTCGTTGAACTTCTTAATTAAGTTTGGGTTGTTATTTCTTAATTGTCCACTGTTTGTTTGTCACTAACAATAAATTTTGGCTCATAAAAGGGATGGGGTATAGAGACTGAGTCTCCAAAGGTGCCGGTGTATCCACACGTGGACGATACAGAAGAACTGCAAAGCTCCTTGGTTTGAACCCCGAGGTCCAGGCGTCACCTACACCCACACTGCCCCAAAGCTCAGCGGGGGTGAGGTGCTGCTGCCTCCCCTGCCAGCTGCTCTACAAACGTGTCTCTCTGAGTTTTTCCCCTAAATTGCTTAAAATTTTCCTAGGCATTACAAATAATTATACCTTAATATTATCCAACGTACGTGGGGTTTACTTAATCCAGAGTGGAACACCTGATAAAATTCGCATTTGCTCTTATTCAGCCAGAAAAAACATTGATAGCCATCCCTCTCCATCAATCAGGTGAGACTATTAGGAAAACAACAAACCACCCAATAAAGTATCCTGATCTGTCATAAAACTGATCTTAGCAATTAATTTAGTCAATTGTATTTGACTAGTTGGAAAGTAGCCTAAATAATGTAATCACATCGGGGAGGTCATGGAATAAAACCTGAGCGCGCCATAAAAGGAACTCAGAATAACACAAAACTATCCCTTTGTTTGTCAGTATTGTGCAAACCTGTGGCTCGGGTAGGCAG
Organism: Aramus guarauna; assembly: GCA_013400195.1. Classification (NCBI taxonomy): domain Eukaryota; kingdom Metazoa; phylum Chordata; class Aves; order Gruiformes; family Aramidae; genus Aramus; species Aramus guarauna. Next base: position 261,287 of record VXBL01007269.1, read on the forward strand.
ACGGGTTCGGGTACAGCCGTAAATTGCTTTTTGTGGTGGGTCTATGGGCTGGGCGGTACCTGCTGGGGAGAGACCGGCACGAGGCTTTGCTGAACCCCGGTGGCTTCCAGCTCCGTGGGACGGAGGTGGCTCGTGGGGGGGGACCATCCGTGGGCAGAGGGGCACCCTGCTTCCCCGAGACACCCCGGGACTGGCCTGAAAGCGTTGGCTCGCTAGTGTGACTTCTCAGCCCCCACAGCTCAGGGACGATCGACGTAAACCGATGATTTTCACGGGGGTCGAGCCTAGTGGCTTCAGCAAGAGTTTTGTTCATTGAGAGTCAGACAGCGGTTCCAGATCTGTTCCGTAGCAGGGAACATGCCAGGCCGTTTCCTGTGTTCATTAATTCCCTTGATTTGCCCCTCATATTGACATAAAGATGCCCTGGAAGTGGCCATCAGTGCACGAATCCGTGTTTCTGGTGGCTGGGACTGTCCGAAGTGGGAGGAAGACCGGCACGCGCTCAACTGCACGGGCCGGGATGATGAAAACCAACGCCACACCTTCCGAAAGGGCAGTTCTGCTAGACAAGGGCCCTTCCCCAGGGACTTCTAAAAGCACCTCTACGTGGGTCGCAATCTTCCCTCCTCTTGTATCAGGGAAGTGTGGTCGATGGAGAGAGGGGAGACTTGAGCACGTAGAGCCAGCAACGGAAAAATACAAAATAAAGAGAAAGTTTCATGGAAGAGCACAAAGGTTTGCATTGAATTTAGTTTGCAGGCGGCTCATTTACTTGCAAGAATTTCCCAAGTCAAGATTATTAATAGGACTGTGGGCTCAGAAACACAGAACTGCTAATGGCAAACTGGAGCTTTCTGGTACGGTTTATGTATCCAGCTTCTGGAGAAGTCATTGGATTGTGCGTGTCCTAGTGGAAAGGACCCGTTTGTTTCCTTCCTCTAAACAGTTCCATGCCCCTGCTCCCCATATCGGGATCTGATTGTACGCTTTGAAATTTCAGCAGGCTAATGGCAACTTCATGTATAATTTAGATGAAATACGTCTACTGCAATTTATCAAGTTAAATAACACCCGTCACGCCTGTGGCCAGGGAGGAAGAGTTTTCTACAGCAAACACTGGAAGCGCACTAGTGGTGGGACGAACGTCGGAGATGTGCATGGCCATGATGCAGGGGTGCACAAGGAGGCCTTGGACCACCAAAGGGGGAGGTCGTCACCAGGACCCACATTCCTGGTGCTCCCTTGGAAGACCAACTGTGCGGGCTGGCAGACACGCACGGAGCACCCGCGCGGCTGTTTCTTGCTCCTTGCCAGGCGCATTATAATGTTTTAAAATGATAAAACCATTTCTTAATCACATCTTCTCATTCTTTGAATTAATGAAGGACTTGTTCAACGCTCTCCTCTCAAAGAAAAAAAAAAAAAAAAAAAGAAGCAATCAAAAAACTGGCAAAACAGAAGCAGAGGCGTGTGTTTCCCTGCCGCCGTCACCCGAGACCTTTGACTGATAGCGACTGAAGCTTTTGTGTTCAACCCGTGTAGCATCAACCTTGCAGCACGGGCGGTACGTGGGAACCACAGCCTGCGCTGGTTTGTTTGATGTAACAGTATGCGCCACCCTTGCGAGAGGCTTAAACTGTCTGCGTGGAATATTTTAACGCTGAGGCAGTTTGTGCTAGAAGAAGAAGTTTTTAGCTGTGAAGCAGCAGGAGATGTGGCAGGAGGGCTGCTCCTCGCCTGGCGTGGGACCGGGGCTGCTGCTGGGGGACGTGGCTCCCCGTCCCTGCGTGGGCTCGTCCTCTGTAGAACAGCAGAGGCCAGTGAGCCCCTCCCAATGCAATTATTGTTAATTAGGTGATCTCTGCATGGGCAATAATTATTGTTCAGTTGTATAATGTACTCACATGTGTATATCAATATCCATATCTATACATCCCTGATTTCTTTGCTGGTGACTATGAGCCAAGAAGCCACTGCTGCCCAACCCACCATACCCTGGCAATTCCTCCTGCTCAGTTACCTGCTCGGCGCATGACATCCTCCGACATGATGTGAAAATTGTGGAAAATGAAAAATAAAATAGAAACCAGAGACACCTTGCATATGGAGATACTTAGAAAATGGAGCGGAGGGCTCAGTCCCGGGATGCTGGAGCTGCTGGCGGTGCTGGTCCCAGCTGCAAACGTCACTGTGGGAACGCTTTCTGCTGGTTATTTTGGTTTGGGTTTTTGTGGAACTGTAAACCTCTGCGCTCAGAAGTGGTTAGAAACTTCACTTGAGACAGGACGCACAAGTGCTTGGAGACCTGCGCTTGCAGGTTTTAGAGCTTGGCTACTGCAATAACTCACAGGCTAGTAAACTACTCACAACTCCCTTTCTTATCTTATTGTCTTTGTCTTTCGGGTCAGCCAGTAATGCTGTCCCTCACCCCAACACCAGCAAAAGAGAGCTGAATGGAGGACACGGGGCAGGGTCCTGGTTCCCAGCCACACTGACATCCAGACGACGGGATTCCGTTCGCTCCGCCCTAGCACCAGCCAGAGATTTCGGCTATAAACGTTAGATCTGCAGGCGGTGACCCAGAGGGATGGTGCTGAGCTCAACTCTT
>VXBL01007269.1:274099-317767 GCA_013400195.1 Aramus guarauna
CATCACGGTGGGCATCGTGGTGGTCATCACGGTGGGCATCATGGTGGGCATCGCGATGGGCATCGTGGTGGGCATTGCAGCAGGCAGCGTGTCCAGACAAGCAAAACCAGCCCTGCAAGAGCCGCCAGGAACAGATTTAGATCAGCAAAACTTTATTGATTATCAAGAAACATGATTTTTGGCCAAGGGCACTACTCTGCAGCCTTTCTATAATAATCTGCTCTTGGTTTTGTGGGTTTTTTAATACCCTGACAAAGGCCTTGGTGGCTTTTTCTGCCCAGCATGCACTGGGCGGGTGTTTCGGCTGGGGACATGCAGTCGGGGCAGTGGGGCAGGATGGGACCCCTCTCCTCCCCCGAGGCTCAGGATGCTGTTGGCTTCCCCTTGGGACGAGAGGGACGCAGAGCCCCAGCTGAGCACATCAGGAGGCATCAGGATGTGACCGTGGCGCTGGCCGCATCCCAAAAATTATCTTTGCACAGAGCAGATGGAGCGATATCCTCCACGCTAGCACGGAGATGTCAAAAAGCGACATCACTTTGATAGCAGACATTAAGAAAAGCCCGGCACAGCAGCGGCGGGCGGCTGCCGGCGCTGAACCAGCCCCAGGGATGGCCGGAGCTGCGGGAGGGCTGTGCTGGGGGCAGTCCCCAGCGTTTCCCTCGAGCTTCCCGGGGTGCTCAAACACAGCACACACATTTCGGCAAGGTCCCCAAGCATTCCTGGCCCTAACACGTTATAAATGTGCAAAGTACAGGCTGAAGGAAGTAAAATAATTCAGCGGTTTTGCAGTTTGTGGTCCTACGTGGCAGCCGGTCCCCTGCCCCTCGCTCCATCCCAGTTGGGAGTGGGATGCGGGGACGGGCGGTGGGGCTGGGGGGGACGTCTGCGGCGGCAGCAGTTTGTGAGCCGCATCCTGGAGAGCTCAGGCACGGGCCACGTTTTGGGGAGGTTGGCTGGGGACAGGGATGTGCTGGGGAGAGACCGCTGCTCCTCTCGGAGATGTCTTGGAGATGCCTCGTCCCCTCCTTGGATGGACACCTGGTGGGGTGCCCTCGGCTGCAGAACTCCCCGGGGCAGGGGCTCCCCTCGGGGTGCAGGAGGGTCCCCGACATGAACCAGCACCAGAGGCTGACAAGTCCCCACTCCTGGGAGATGCATTTTGTCCCTGCGAGAGGAGCACGACCCCCTTCCCGCTCCATGGAGCAACCACACTGGGCCTCCCCGGTTTCGGGACCGGTGTGTGCTGCAGTGCCAGCTGCAGTCCCCATGCTGGACTCATCCTGCCACAGAAACCGGGGTCAAGGAGAAGCCAGTGGCACGTGTGGCATGTCCCTGGTGCACCTCCCCACCGCCGTCCCCACGACGGGACACGGTTTGTCGCGAGGAGCATCACGTGCTGCGCCACTTCACATCCACGGCTCCAGCAAAAACAGAGCCGCAACAGGCGGCGGCCTCTTGAAAACGTAAAGGTTTAAATGGCTTTGAAAGATAAAGTTGGATTTGTTTCCTTGGATTTAAATTGGTAAATTATTTGAATTTCTCCACCCCTAGGTGAATGATTTAGATGGCCTTGACCCCAGTCTGACTGCAGGGATTAATGTGGTATAATGATTGCTGAGGCTATCATTGCAGCAGGCATCATTAATTATCCTTATTGATTGTAGCTTTCAAAGATAAAGCATTATGCTGACTGGAAAATACCCTCTTCCTGCAAGGTCAAGGCTAAAACAGGGCAGCTAAATAATTGCATTAACAAACAAAGAAATAAAAATAACCTCTCGGAGAGCTGTGTAATTAAGATCCAATTACAGCTTTTGGCCCTGCTAGCAGAGCAGCATCGCCTGGTGCAGGACGGACGCGGGATGCGGGATGCGGGATGCGGGATAAAGGATGGAGGAGCCCATGGGATGGCTCCTGCCGTGCTCACCTGATGGGCTGGAGGGACCGCTCTGAAAATACTCATGGCTTATTAAATGAAATGGGTCAGATGGAGGAAGTGATAATTGGCCTCAAATCCAATTACGTTACTTTTGGATTGTATAGTGGAGTTTAAAGATGTCCCGGGGACGTTGCTGTCGACGTCTCTCACTCCCCCTTTTCCCTCCGCAGCGTTTCTGGCCGCACCGAGCAGCCGGGTGCTACAGGGACGCTCAGCTGCAGGTTGCTGCTGCGCACCGGCCAGCCGCTCGTCCTGCATCGCCACTCATCCCCACGCCAGCCTTCCAAGGGAAAGCGACGCTTTTAGAAACGTGGGGCAGAAACCCACGCTCCATCCATGGCGCAGAAAGGAGCGCAGTCTTGTAGATTTATTTTCCTTAACAGCAGCAGCAGCCGAGGCAGACGCTTCCAGCTACGCGTTCTCGAGCAGCCAAAGCCCAGTTTTAAGCCCAGCTTAGGCAGGAGAAGAGCAAGCCTTCGCCTGTGTGCCGAGCGGGAGCGACAATCCCCGTCTCCTCCAGACCACGTGGGGTTTGCAAATGCATTAACGCTTGCAGAGAGCGAAGCGAAGCGCTGTCCCTACACGTTAGCTCAGTGTTTTTAAAGCGTTCGTAGTGGTTTTCTTTTGGGTGCGGGGGACAGCTGGCCCCGCTGCACCCCCGACGCACGCGGCCGGGGAATTACCATTGCATCTTTCAGGAGAGTTTGCCTAAAGGTCTCCGTTTATTTTCTGTTTCGTCATGTGGTCCGTTGTCTGATAGGATGTGATGTGAGGTTGTGAAGTGCGCTTTGAACTGAAACATTTTTTTGACATCCATTTAATTATAATTATTTTAATTAAAACATTTGTCATTACAAACCAGACGATCTGGCATGCCAATTCAACAGTCCGCTTGCTCTGCGTCATTAGAAATTTTTAAACCGACGCAATAATTTATTTAAACACGAATATCACTTTCCATTTAAGCAATTATGCCACTTGATTTTTAGCCGAGAGAGACCAGTCTGGGTCAGCAGGGAAGATCACCTCCCACCATGGGGTGTCACTCCCATCTATCCCTGACAACGGGTTTTGCGAAAGCCGGATCCCGGAGGATGCAAGCAGCATCCCGCTGCCGGGGCAGGAGGTCGGGTGCTGCCAGGGGGAGGCTTCCCAGGCAGAAATGCCCGGGCTCGCCGGGATGTTTTCCCGCCGCTGGAAGGGCACTGGATGTGAAACCCAAGCAAGGGGCACGGGGAATACCTGCTGCGCTGATGCTGCCCTCCCCCAGGCAGGGACCTGCCCCTGCCCCGGGGCTCCTGCCCGTCAGACGCGCTGGTTTGCTCGGGGAAAGCCTGGCAGCCTGCGGCACCCTGGCAAAGGGTCCTGCCCCTAACCCCGGCACAATATTCAACTTATTCCAGCCTCCATACGTAGCGTCTTCCCCAGAGCCTAGAAAAAGCACATACGGCATCCGTAGGGGCACGAGGCCGTACCCTGGCAGGACCAAGGAACCCGGCTCCCATTGCAGGTACGACCTCAGGGAATTCATGGGGTTTTGCTTTTCAGCTGGTTTTCTGCTGAGGAGATCCAGAAGAGCCGGAAGATGGACACGACGTGGTGATGCTGGGAGGTGCCAGGGCTGGGTCCCGCTCCTGCGCTCCCGTGGGATCACGGCCTTGGGGTAGGAATAGCGGGCGCTGTGCTGGCTGCAGGCCAGTGCCCGCGGCAGGGTGGCATCGGCACGCTGCCTGCCCCTGACAGCTTCATTAGCGGAGACGAGTCTTTGCAGGGTTAGAGAAGTCACGTCAGGTAATTAGTAACCTCCCCCGGATATGCAGATTTTCCCGGGCTTTTCGGGTAGAATAACCTGGTGAGCGGCGCGGTATCAGCTGCTGGTGGAAAATCTCGTGAAGAATTGTGCAGTTCTTTAGAGTTATCACTCATAATAGGTTGCAAAAGGGGGGGAAAAAATGTGAAAAGGCAACTATAGGAGCAAAAAGAGTTGGCATTATTGTTCGCCCTGTGAAAAAGCAAGGTGCAGGATGTAAAGAGCCGGGGGAAAGCCGGCAACAATAGACCCCATAGCAACAACAACTTCTAAGGGGGAGCGGGCGGCACGTGGCTGCTGCAGATCCCACTGCCCACCCCTTGATCTCCCTGCGCCGGCCCTGGGAGCCAGGCAGCCCCGCGGGGACAAAGGCCCCCCGCCGCCCCGCCGCACAATGGCAGCTCCTTCTTCCCGGCACAATGCGCCCGGCGCGCCGGCGAAGGGTTGGCAAACTCCATCCCTGCACCCCGACCCCCCCCGTACCCCCAGACGGCTGCGCTCCCGCAGGGTGCACACCGAGGGATGGAGGAGGAGGGATGGGGGGGGGTGCGAGCGAGCCCATGGGGATCCCATCCTGCCCTGGCCAGCGTGCCCCGTGGCCGGCGTCTCGAGGACATCCGCAGCATGCCGTGCGAAGGCACGCCGGCTTCCCCGCTCACCGGTCCCCCCGCTGCCACCAGCTCCTCCGCTGCCCTCGCCCTGCGGGAACTATTTTTAGCTTTCGGGGGACGGCTGCTGCCTTTCCCCGCCTTTGTCACCGAACGCAAACCCCCGGATTGGAACCGCATTTCTCTGGTTGCATTAGCAAAAGCCGGAGTCATTTTTGACTCAATTTTTACATGCAAAGGTCACCATTAAAAAGCCATAATTCAGCACTGCACCGAGGGCTGGGTCCTGCCGGCGCTGTCATTAGAGCAGAATTTAAGGAGGTTCTGCCTAAAACGAGTCGGTATTTTTAGCTAACGGTATCAGGCAGAGGGAGCGGGAGGTGCCTGGGGAGATAACGGCACGGTTCAGATTTCTGCCTTTACGCTCACTGTCACATTAAAAAAAAAAAATCATAATTTTGATTTTCCACGTCCCTAAGGGAGAGATTGACAAGAGCATCCAGTCCTCGTAATTGGATCATTCCTCTGGGAAAGTTGGCTCCTCCGCTGAAATCCTTACATGCTCTAAGGAAAATTGCTCTCAACATTATTGAAAATATTTTAGGAGACTGAAGATTCTGGGACCTTTCCAATTCAAGTGCTCCAGTCGGTCACGCCAAAGGAAGACAATAATGGGAACCAAATCTGGAGAGCATCGTGCTTAATTGGAGCCCGATCCTGCAAGCCTGGAAGGCGGGTGTCTCCCGCGAGGGCTCCGGACCCTCCTTTGGTAGGGACTTGCAGGAAGGAGCCGTTAGGATCTGCTCCAAAATAGATGCCTGAAATGAATGATTTAAAAGGTTTTGCGGTTGTTGGTTGTTTTTTGTTTTTCCCTAATGAAAAATTCGAGTGTTTTGACACGGGTAAGCGCTGTAGACGAGGGCTGCGAGGGGCCGGTACGAAGCCTCTCCTGCAAAAGCCTTTTCCCCGCTGCCGCAGGGCCGTTAACATTTTGGAAACAACCCTTCGGGCTGCGTTTGGGCAGTGGTTTGCAGCCCCCCGTTTGCATGCTGGGGGTGCTGAGGTCCCTCGCAGAGATGCTCTGCCATCCCACGCTCTCGCTGCGGAGTCAGGGGTCGTCACCAGAGACTGACGGCTGGCGGGTGGCAGAGGCAGCGTGGGAGCAGAGAGGGCGAAGAAGTTGGTTTAGCACTGCCGCCATACAAATTACTGCACTTTTTTGATTAAAACCTGGCCTCACGTGAAATTTGCCAGTGGCGGAGATATTAAAGACGGGAAATATTCATAACACCGGGCCAAGGCGGAGGAGGGCTTCGAGGAGCTCCTGCTGCGCTGGCTTTACACGAGGGCACGCGTGTGCGAGCCATCTCATTATTTCCCCGTGGAAGAGAATACGCCATTTAGAGCAGACGCCGTCTGTCGGCACCCGGCGGGGTGACGGGCGCCTTGGAGGGAGACGTTGGAGTCTTTCCACCATTTCACGTGAGAACGGTGATGCTGTGCATCCCCGGCAGGAACAGCTGGCTTTTCCCGGCTCGCTTTTGGAGGATGGGGTTAAAATGGAAGATTTTTTGATGAGATATAGGCTTCCCTTCCTTCCACATAAATTAATTGTACAATTTAATAAACTAACAGGTGGTTCCACTTCAGACCGAGCAGATGTGAGCCTGAATGAGCCGAGTCCCCTTCGCCATCCCTTCATCCCCCAGCTATTTCTTCCTTTATATCTTCCCCTTTCTCTTCGCCTCTTCCCTTTCCCCCCTCTATCTGATTTATGAGGATCTACACTATAAAATGTTTTGTCTGGGCTATATGAATATTGATGATGGGGTAGTGTTGATTTTAGCTGTATTCATAACTTTTGTGCTTCCTGGAAGCGTCGCTTCTCGCAGGGACCGGCGATGCTCTTACGTCCCTATTTATTTCACGAACTACATTTTCAGAAGGCAGCCCCATTTGTTAAGCCGGCATCTCGCATGCACATTTGTCTTCGATTATCTTCTAAGGAGAAGACGATAAGTACTTACACAAACCTACGAAGAAATTAAACACACAAAACAAATGAGCCTGGCGTGTTCACATTCTTTCATTTCCAGTGATAATGCCCGGGAGGAAACACTGGCGTGACCGCAGATGGAGGATGGGTTGAGAGCCCCAGGAGGTTTTGGGCTGCCCTCTTTAGAGGAAAGCTCTCTTGTATTTTCCATGTGGAGAGAAAAAAATGCTCGCACCGCTAATGGCTGGGGCATGGCAGTGCACCAAAGGGAAGGAGGAGGTAGCTGGGGATGGAGGGGAGACTGGAAAATAATAATGGGAAATGTTTTGATAAGAAGCGTTGTGGTCTTATACAAATATTCAAAAACTTCTGGAGCCCATTTATCACTAGATTGAACCCAGATGATAGCAAGCTGTTTGTATGGGCTGGAATGTGCCTCTGCAGACACCCAGGTCTCCGGGCTGAGGACCCGGAGGGGAGCACGGGGTGGGGGGACCCACAGCCCCGGGGGGCTCACACCCCCCTCGTCTCCTCCAGTGCCCCAAATGTCCCCGTCTGAACTCGGCCGGGCAGTTCTGCACACCTGGGACCTCTCTGCAGTCACTCGCATCCCTTCCTAAGGCAAAGGGAGAGGCTTCACATAGGGGCACAGCCCTGAAGACAACGTGAATGACGCATGAAAAGCTGCTTAGGCTTTACAAAGGCTGGGGAGGGCAGGTCGGTCCCAGCCCGCATCAAAAGCCAAAAGCAGCCTGGCACGTACCTGAGCCTTTGGGAGCCTCTGAAACACTTACGGTGAATGAGCATTTACACCTCTTGCTTGTCCAGCCTTCCTTTTTGCCTCCTCTTCCTCCAACAGGCACCACCATTTTCATTTCCTTCTTATCCTTCCTAAGCTGCTTCTGAAGTTCAGGAACAAGCGGCAATAAAAAGCGTTAAACCCCAATTACTGATTTCCTACTGGAAGCTCTGGAAGCGTGACCCTGGTGTTTATGACGTTCCCTGGAGCCGGGACCATCCAGCATCCAGCTCCAAGGGTCGCAGCACCGTTCGCTGCTGGCGCTTGGCTCCTTACGTCTGTGCGGGCAATGTTCGTAACCTGTAGTTTTATGACAAAAGTCAACAAGAAAATCCAACGTCACCGAATAAGAGCCTTTCCTTCGTTAGCTGTCAGCACCGGGTTCTGACGTCAGCCTTTGTAAAGGACTTTGGCAGGATGAACTCCAGACATTGGAGCACTCTGGCCACTTCTTTGCTCCATCCAGCAGACACCATGTCTATGAGGTCCCACCTCGACCCCCATAGCTACAGAGGTGACCCCCCCCTTCACGTCCCTCGTGAAGCCCCTTGGAGGGTGTTGGGGCACCGAGGTGCAAAAGGACCCTATGGGGGGGACCCATCACACCCCGTCCCACCTCCCCACCGCAGCGGGAGCCTCCCGCAGCTCTTCCTCCCCTTCGCCTCCACGACGAGCTCCTTTCCCAGGAAAGGCGGTCTTGGCCGAGGTGGTGGCTGCTCATTTCTTGGGCTGGTGTTTTCCCCCAAGGCCTGGGCTTGTTTGCACAAACAGCGCGTTGGCTAATGCAGAGCAGCTCCTGGAGAGCATCCGATAGCGATCGGCAACGGCAGAAATGAACTCGGGATGTGTAATTCCCATCAAGCAGGAATAATCTTCAAAGTCCTTCTGGGGTGCTTTTTGGACGACAGCGCAGTTTTCCCTGCTGTAAATGGGATGCAAAAGAATTAACTGAAGTTGGAATGTTATTGTTTGTGTCAGACTCTGTTAACCACGTTAAAACTATATATAATACTTCAATTTCCTATGTAAAAACTCTCTAATGGGCAATATTCAGAAATCAAAGTCTTATGTAGCGGTTAATCTTCTGCACGGACAGCGCCAAGTTTAAATCCAGTCCAAATGCCACTTCTCAGTCACAGCTTTAAAGGATTATAAATGATTATAATGGTATTTGTCTACTTGCCTGATACATAAGTTCATGTCAATGTTATCTTGAAAATTGACATTCGGTTTCATCTTTGAGGTGAGAGAATAAACTGTTGACTACCAGCTTCAGAGAGGAAAATGGATTAGCTATAATGTAATTAGAGCTCTATTCACAAATGATTATTTTAGTCCAGCGCACAAAACACGCCGATAAGGAGCATGTTCAGCAGAGGCGAGCGGAGGAAGGCTTTCGCTGGCATTTGCTCTTTATTCTGCAGAGGCTGACGTGCTCCGCGCCGGCGGCTCCCGTTTAAGAACACACATAATATTCGTGCAGAGCGGGCAGAAGGCGGCTCGTGCTGAAACACTTTAATTTCCCTGATTTCAGACGTGTGCGTTACCCGTGACAGAGGTTTGCTGCCGCTCTCCCTCCTCCCAGGGTCTGGCTCTCGTCGGAGAGATGCTCTATTTTGATGTTTCCCCTTTTCCTGGACCCTGCCCCGGCACGCCAACGTCAACGTCAACGCCAACGCCAACGCCAACGCCAATGCCAACGCAACGGCCTCTTCCAGCTCTTGGCTTTTAACTTCTTCCAGCACTGCAAAAATGGAGATGACCAAAACAGCTGCGACTTTTTAATGCGTTATTTGTCTATGTGACTCTTTCGCTCTTAAAAAATACATGAAAGGATACGGATTGTCCCTGAGGATGGAGGAACAATGGGAAGCAGTGATAATTTAACAAAAATAAATAAATTAATCTGTATACGCTGGTGCTAGTACAAATGCTTTCTGAATGGCATGAAAGATTTTGCTTTATTTTCAAAACAGCACAAAAATCTTTTCTTTTGCATTATAAATTCAATTTAATTTTAAGTAACACGATAAATAATGGCAAATTGAACTTTATTATGTATTCATGAATGCAGTTTAATAGAATTGTTATTTCTGGCGTTTGTGGTTTAAAGATATTCCCTTCTGACTCGACGTTATTTTTTAATGTGCAAACTCAGAAATAATGACCTGCGGTTTCCCTCGCCGGTGGGTGCCAGCGCCACGAAGGACGAGGCCTCAGCACCGGGGTGGGGTGTCGGCAGAGCCGGGCTCGCCGTACGGCCCGGGATGCTCCGAGAGCACCGGCTGCAGCGGGACTTCTGCGAGCGCCGCCGCCTTCCCCCTCCCCCGGCTCTGCGGTAAAGACCCCCGTCTGAAAAAACTGCGGGGGGAATTAGGATTATTTTGTGAAGACAAAGCGAACTCCCAGGCATGAATGTCACTGCAGTGATGCTCCGGCGCAAAGCCTTCTCCTTGGCAGCTGGGTAGCAGCGCAGCCAGCCCGGCCAGCGCCGGGGAGCGAGGGAGCCAGCACGCCGGCCCCACTGTGCCTCGCCAGCCAGGGCGCCAAGACGTCTTATTTTGGGGTGGGAAGTGGTCTGTTCCCGCGGCAGGATGGCTGAGTCCTGCTCATCCCCTGCCTGCCGCCCGCTCGGCAAGGGGAGCCCCGAGGACGGGTCTGCGGGACTCGTCCCTCCCCGTCGCCCCGCACGCTGCTCGCCAGCGTCTCCGTCACCGGCGGCCGAACGAGGTTACGCGTGCACATCCGATAGTCAGGCGAATATTAAACCTCCCCACTCCTCTGGGTGATCAGCGGTAGCCGTCGCACCGGCTCCTTAACAGAAGCGACTTTATAAAAATTATTTAAAGTGATCAAATGTATATGTGCGAACAACAGAAACGCAATTTGCAGATGAAAATTCTGTAGTTGGACTTTGGGTTTTCACGTGGGCAAAGCAGACAAGCGTTTGTGCTGCAGGAGAAGGATGCGCAGCCCCGACCACAGCTGCAGCTTCAGCGCTGGGCTGAGATTTCTTGCAAAGAGACTTTGGCCGAAAAGTAACCGCAGTGACTTAGAAAAAGTTTTCCTCTTCTTGCTGGATACCCTTTAAATTTAGAATAATTTCAGATGGACAAATTAAAAAGTACATTTGAGATAAAATACGCAGTCAGACATAGATTTAAACTCCAGATCTAACTCCAAAACCACTTGCAGCTTGACACGGCGTAATGATTTACTGCGTCGCATGATTATATCCTGTAGGTAGCAGCTCCGCAAGTAGGAAATAATTCAGCCAGGGATGTGGAAAAGAAACAACTTTTCTTCTGGGAGCAGGACTTCAAGAGGAGCGGCACAAAGCCGCAACCCCACGGTTTGCCACCCCCGGCCCCCCCCGGCAGAGGCCACGCCGTGGGGATGGAGATGTGGGCTGCGAGATGGGGATGGGGGTCCCCGCTGCACCCCCCGAGCTCCTGGGATGAAACCTCTGGTTAGCGACTTGGGGGTATTACACAATTACGGTGCGGGGTTATTTTGAGATCCTGACCCCCCCAAGTGAGCTTTTTTCTCTTGTGCTCTGTGAAAATGATACAACCGTACGTCAGATAAACTCGTCTACCCCCTTCCTCCGTGCACGAGGTAATGTTCTCTGAAGGCCCTTCAGACGTACCCTGTTACACCTTCCCAGATTTAATTATAAAAATACTTGAAATACAATAGTCCTTCACATCCAGGTCTCATTTTCTAATTGAGTTTTGATACGGATACGCACCCAGGAGACCCTAGGCTGATGCACGCCAGATGGAGGGACCGAGCCCCTGCCTCCCCGCTCCCTGAAGCACAGCCGCAGCGGGAGGACGTGTCGGATGTCCGGGCTCATCTCTCGCACCCTCCATCCCCTCCTGCCCAGCACAACCAGGGCTTGCTCGGGTGCGGCGGTTTGTCCCCAAAATGTCGCCTGCAGCGCCCGCTCCTCCCCGGGAAGGACGTACTTACACCTCCCCAGGGCTGCCTGCCTCTCCGCGAGTGGTCTGTCACCCGCACTTCCCCAGCTAGTTAGATTATCCATGCAAAATTAATTTGGAAAAAAGGTTTAAACGCAAAATTAGAAGCGGTTGCGGTGAGCGGTGTGAAGCGAGGACTTCCCGGCTCACGCGCCGGCGCGGTGCTGGTGGGCAGTACATCAAGGGCGGGATGACACCCCGGTGATGAATTACTCGCTCCTATAACGTTGCCCAGCTGGGGTGGCTGGAGCAAGCCTTAATTTACTATTTATAAACCTCTCCAGCTGTATTTTCCTAGGCAGAGCAGCTGGCTCGTTGCAGGAGTGTGAAGGAGAGGATGTTAACAGGTTGGCTGGCTGGACTCCGGAGAGCGTTTTCGGCGGCACATGGGAAGGGGTTCACGTGCAGGACAGTGCCGAAAATCCTCCGCCGGCCAGGGCCGGGCTGCAAACCCCGCGGGGCCGGGCTGGCGAGGAGAATCTGGCTATTTACTCATTAAAAGACAATATTACTCCAATAACCGGTGCCGAGGGAATGGCTCAGAGAGGCAGAGCCGAGGGCTGGTGGCAGCCAACCTGGTACCGACCATGTGAAGCGGTGAAAAACACCTCGGTTCCCTTTCCATCCTCAAGGTCCTGCTGAGCCCCCAGCTTGGGCAGCCCCCCGCCATCCTGCTCCGCCACCCGTGGGGCCCAGCTCACCCCGCAGCACCCCTCCCCGGCAGCACGGCATGCGGTCCCTGGGGAGGATGCGCTGGGACCCGCGGGAACCGGGGGGGTCCCCAGCACCTCGGCTGCCCCGCTGGGGTGAAGAGTGCAAATCCAGGCACACGGCGGTTACACACCTCCCCGCTGGCAGACGCCATCCGAGGGTTTCTGTAATTCCGGCGCTTTGTGCTGGGTGACACATCCCCACCGCTCTGCATAGGCTTCTCCCGGCACTGCTAATGCAAACATTTAATTTTGATGATTTATAGCATGGCTATAAAAAAACTCTGGATTACACTTTGGAGTCAAGGTCTCAGCTCGAGAGCACATTTTTATAGAGTCAGCATCTCTGTTTTTAAAAGTTATACCTCAATATTAAATATGACTTTTTTTTTTTTTTTCCAGCAAGTCAATAAAATCCCTTTAGACCAGATAATAAACTAATTTCTTCTGGCTGACTATTGTTCTTGCGCTGGGTCATATCCTGCAGCCTCTAACACCGCTGGCATTTCGCCTCTCTGATTAGGATTTTTTTGCCTTAAACCCCTCTCAGACGCGTGTCCAAGCCCGGCCGATGCCCCGTGGTGCAGGCACTGACCCACGAACCGGCTCCACCAAGTTCTCCCTCCCTCGTGCCGGCTCTATTCTTCAACGCAACGTGATTTTAAGAAGAAAGCCCCAAAGCCTGTCATAGTAAGTGAGTTTAATCTAATCATACCTGGATGGAAGGAGACAAATCTTTGCAGTATCTTTGAAATATTTGTACAGGAGAAAGGCGGCGTTCAGAACAAATGCTCAAGTATTTAAGTTTCTTAAATGAGAGGCAATAAGTCGTAAAATATTTCTACATATATGCTATATCCTACAAAAAGCTTCACAACCTTAACAGCAAGTGGGTCTCACAAAGCTTTTTACAGAGATGAATGACTCCAGCGTGATTCCCTGAGTCGCGGCTGGGGAACAGCTTTGCTAATACGAGTCCCCCTCTGGCATCCAAATAAGCTTTAAATAATTCGTACAGTTTTTAAGGTCTGGCCTTTGCACTGAGATGGAAACCTCCCGTTGGAAGCCGCTGCGGTATTTCGACACGGTGAGCGTCCCCAGCTGCACCCAGCTGGTGCAGGGTGAGAACCTGGAGGGACACGGGGCCGGGCAAAGCGACTGCTCCCAGCCCCGACCCCTCTCCCGTGGCTTCTCCTGCACCTCAACCCCGGTCCAGCCCGAGGGGGAGCAGGAGAGACACGACTGCATCTCCGGGGTCTCGCGTGGTCCTGCCTTGGCTGGGCTGAGCCAGCTGCTGGTGCTCATCCCTGTCCCCGTCCCATCCTTGTCCCGCTGCATCCTGTCCCCGGAGCATCCTCATCCCACCGCCATGCCCGACGCATCCCCGTGCCAGCCCTCATCCCCTCCCCTGCCCCAACCATCCCCGGGCCGTCCGCGCTGTTCCTGGCAGCGGGGCCGGGCTGGGGCCGCCGCTGGGATTTGGTGCAGAGCTCACTGTGCCAGGATCAGGCCCCGTACCTGTGCACTGCCGGGGGGCTGAGAGGAGAAAGACGCCTGCGGTGGGGGACCTGGTGGTCCCTGTCACTGCGGAAGACAATCGAATGTCACGGCGCGGATGATATTGCTATTAAAATGTTGTACAATAAACCACGACTTGTGCGTTTAAAGGAAGACAAGTGTTTTATGTTTTTAGAGCTCTCAGAATTATCCTGTAATCTTATTTATTTTCTAATGCAAGTTTCTGTGGAAAAGGGTATCATACGATAACTGGAAATTAACTGATTATAAGGATTGTCATTCTTTAAGTACATATTTATCGGACCATTTGCTCATTCTCTTCTAATATCTTGACATAAGAGTGTCAAATTAAACACTAGCCAGATTATGATAATACTCAGCACTTTTGTAGCTTTCCTATCTGATTTGAAAAGCTTTCTTCTCTGCAAATGCACTTGAAGTTGGTGCTTTATAGGGTTTGATAGAATTCATTTCAGGGTTAATAAGCCTTCTCTGAACCGTTTAACAAAATCTCTGCAGCATCCTATTCTTGAATAGGGAATAGATTCCGAATACCAAAGAGCGCTTTAATTAATTTGTCTAATTAATTGAGGGAAATGGAAGTTATTTCTTTTCTGCAAATTGTTTCATGTTAACAGCAGCAAATGTCAGCTGAATTACAGGGGTGGTACAGCCCCGGCTCCCGCCGAACACAAGGTTATCTGGGTGGTGTTTTAGCGGTACATGAAATTTGATGTCCGCGACCATCCGGGGCCAGCCGCCCGTGCGAGTCTATAATTACTTTTGCCACTTTGCTTTTGTGGAGTCATTCATTACCAGCCCGTTCTTATCTTGTCATACCTCCGTGTCATTAGCGATGTTTGAATGCATTAGTGACCAAAGACAGGTTTAGCAGGCAGCGATTAGAGCGGCGGGGCCGCCGGCCGCCTGAGTGATGTTTGAAATATTGGAATTGTTCGGCTCATTTCTATCCAAACAGGAGAGTGGGGCGGCAGCGGCGAACCCGGTGCTGCTCCGAGGGGGGAAACGCGTCGCTGTTTTATCGCGGCGCGGTCGCTTTCGCAATTAACCTGGTACTAACCGGGCTCCAAAGCCACGGTGTCCATTGAAAGGGGACACGCGGTGCCGTGGCTGCCAAGGTTCGTTTATACGAGCGAGGCACTGGGAAAGCAGCATCTCGCACAACCCCCCCGGCTCCTTACAAGCTGCTTCTGCCCATCCCAGGGTGTCTGTACGCACACGCGCGTCTCTGAATGTGGAGGTGCTCCCAGCCTCGCTGCACGCGTGTGTGCAGGATATATGCAGCCCGCCGTGCTCCCACCGGACCTGTCAGGGGACGCTTTTCTTGGGCTGAGCCCCCAGGGAGCATTAGCTGAACCCCAGCCCCAGGAAAGCCCCTGCGGGGGGGTCCCACTGCTCCCCAGCTTCCCCTCCCCCCCCGCCAGCCTTGGGCTGGGACATCACCCCTCCGCTCTGAACCCAGCGCCGGCCCCCGATCGCCATCGCACCGCTCTCATGCGAACCAGATCTCAAATCTTCCTAACACCCCGAATATTGATCTTCCAAAAATGAACTGGGCGCTGAAACGGACTTCCATTCACTAACTTTGAATTCAGTTCTTTATTAAACAGCCCGACTGCAT
The DNA here is from genome assembly GCA_013400195.1 of Aramus guarauna. Taxonomy (NCBI): domain Eukaryota; kingdom Metazoa; phylum Chordata; class Aves; order Gruiformes; family Aramidae; genus Aramus; species Aramus guarauna. Next base: position 289,108 of record VXBL01007269.1, read on the forward strand.
CCGCCCAGGGTCAGACATTATGGGAGAGATTTAAAAAGTGACGGTCTGTGTTGCAGATGCAATTAACTGCTGGCTAAAATAGTATTGTGCAGCCACTCATGCATACAGACATCTAGGTAAGGACCGATATCGCGGCATTTTCTGAAGCTCTTAAAATATCTAAGGCATCCTATATTTCTAATAAAGGCAACTTTTATACGTACGAGGTTCCTGAGCTCAGACAGCACATCTGTTGTACTTTCTCTTCCTGGAAAATAGCAGCAGATTTTACTCTGCTGTAGATGCAAGCGATTTTTATGGGAGTAAGAGAAAGTTTTGCTAGATACGGTCTTGCAGACCTACTCTAGTATTTACTAGAGGAGTTGAGCATTTTCAAAAAGGCTTTGAATGATTATGCCATGTGGCGTTAGCATATATGAAATTACTGGCACAGCTTTTGCACTCTGCTCCATTTCAAAAGCCGGAGAAATATGTCCTTTGAGTGCTTGAAATTTATTTGCCCTTAATTTCACCACATGAACTCTCTTTCTCATCACCTGGCGGTTACTGGATAGCACAGAAATTAAGCTTGATTACATTTTTCTTTGTTTCTTTGCCACGTGTAAGACTGCTCCAGTGTTTTCCCCGTAGAGCAGTCCCTAGCACTCGCAGTTGTGGAAGTGTTCCCCGGTGCCCCGGCTTTGCCGTCCCTCCCCGGGGCCGTGAGAGCGGGGGCAGATCATCTCCCCCACCCAGCGTGGACAAAGAGCTGGCACGGAGAACTGCAGGGACCACTATCAAACCCACAGGGTGAGTCAAAATGATCCTAGCACAGAAAATTCACAACCTACTGCTAAGAAGAGATCGAGAAAAAAGCCCAACGTAGGCACCTGCAGACCATTTTTGTACATTCCATAGTGTGCGAGTCTTTGGACATTGTTTGCTAAGAAAAATAACGAAGTAAATGAACATTGGGTAAAACGTACCCTGGCTTTACCAGGAAGAGATGTGTTCACTCTCACCTGACACGTACCTTTCTTGGTGAGATACGTGGTTTGCCTGACAAGAAAGATGGAGTAACGAGTCCACACCTCCATGGCACACGTAATATGGTGCCACAGAAGAGCTTGGTTAACTCACAGAGGATGGAGGCCTCCACTGGGATGAAGACCTTCACCAAGAGGACTTGGCTGGACTGGAGGAGGGAAGTGTCATATTGTAAGTCCCGTGTAAACCAGGTAAGAAGGTGCATGAAGGACCAACACCATGACCAGAAGGTGACCATGGGCCACCAGTCTTGTATGGCCGTGAAGGGAAGCAAGCAGGATTCCAGGTGGCTCCCCGGGGACACGTCCAGCCCTGCAGCAGGACCTCCATGCAGCTGTGGCAAGCCCCACGCAGTTAGGCATCCCCTCCAAGAGATGCCATCATCTCAGCCTGGCCATGGTGGAGGAGGAGGAGGAGGCACGAAGGTCTGGGCAAGAGCACGAGCCCAGGGAGGCCACGCTGGCTGCGCAAGCCCACCAGGAAAAGGAGCAATACAGGCTGAAGGACATCGCTGGCCCCAGAACAAAACACCCATGAACTGTCTGAGAGGTAACTGGCTTCGCAACAGGGTTTCTGGGTTTCTGTTTGCCGTGATGAGAAGAATGAGGTTCTGCGGCAGCCGTGCAAACGTGTGTGTGCGTGCGTGCACGGGGCCGCGCGGGAGGAGGAAAGGGAAGCAGCCTTAGGGGGGCTGGATTGGTCTTGTCAAATTTATGGAAGGGATTATATCCTGCGGTTGCCTGTGTACATAGCATTTTCTTCCCCTGAACTCAAACTGAAGTCCCTTAAGTAGAAATTGTATGCCCCTTTCCGGCTCCCACTGCAAATTAAATCAAATACTTGGACAATTAGTACAATCGTCATGTCAAGGGAACAGCCTCAAGATAGAGTAAACACACTGAACACCGAGTGAATGTTTGATATATCTAAAAAATCTTTATAGTCAAGATATTTTACACTAAGCCACATTGATTTCCCGTCAATTTTTTTATATCAGTGTATGTAATCCTGGTTCAGCGAAAAATACAATAAATACTAGAAGCGATATATCCAAATGGCATACAGCAGACATTTTGCAGTAACTCAGTTCACAGTCTCATCATAAATAAATCAAAATGAAAACAAAAGCCAGCACATAAATCCCCTGTATAACCTACACCCTTACTGAGATGTAACGTACAGGGGAAAAATACAGCCGGACGGTGCAAGGCGTTCCTGCCGCACATCTGGTAGCCTGGACCGTGGCTCTCCTTCCTTATCTGAGAATTTGCTTTTCTCCTTTAATTAAATTTTGCAAACATATTACAGCGTTTCATCTGTCAGTCCTAGTACCGAAAGACCATATTAGCCTACATATTACCTGGTTCCTGTCTCCTGAAAACTTTGATAAGACCAGGCAGAAATAGCTCCAAAAAGCCGCATAATCATTTTGCGCTCTAAGCCGGGCTTTATGGAAATGGGCTGAAAGAGCCGCGAAGGAGGAACGGGAGGGCTGGAAATTAAAAATACATAGCGAAGCGCTAAGAATAAGCAGGCAGTAATGAAAGGGGTGGGAAAGCAAAGAAAACACAGGCAAATGCCTGACCTGGGCTGAACGAAGAGCAGCAGCCGCTTGGTGCTGTTCGCTTTGCTCAGAAGGGGATAAAAATTTCTTAATTGGGATTGATACTCAGCAAACCTCGCAGGAGGGATGCTGCTGCGGAGCCCCGTCCCCGTGGCATCACATCCCCGTCCCCGCGCTGGGGATGCCGGCTGGCAGCACACCTCCCCGGCTCCCGAGCCAACGCAATGCCTGTCTCGTAAAGTAAGGGTTTTTTTTTTGGAGAGCCGCGGGAATGCAGGATAAGAATAAAATTGTCTGGAAAAATGGCTGAGGTATTTCCAGGAAGAAACTCTTCTGACATTACTCTCATTTGAATGAACGGCACCTACGTGTCCGAGGGCAGAGCTGGGCTCATATATGTCCACGTCAGTGAAGGTCAGGTTTAGGGGACAGAAAAAACGGTTTCTTTTTTTTGAGAGGGCACTTAACAGGTATTATCTAGCACTCTCTCACGTTTTTTGCAAATACATCCCATTTCGGTGCAGATAGGTAGATAGATGTCAATAAGATTGGGAGAAACACTGGATTTCATTAGCAGTTGTGGTAGCTGGTCAATACTTTGTGTTTTACCAAAGCTCCATGGAAGGGCGATGATTTGCAATACAAGCCCATCGCCGGGCTCATGTCTTATCTCCTGGGGGCTCTTCTTCCCCTCTCTGCCTGATCTAACACCCCCCGCCTTTTTGTGTAGAATCGCGTCCAACCACCGCTGCGCGAGAAAGGAGAATTTCCATTTATTGGTATTTTCAATGCAATGGTATTTTAATTGTGAGATCCCTACTAAGCTACTTAATCAATGCCATGGTGGTATATTTTAGCTGAGTTAGTTTAAAGCCTCCATATTCAGAGTTTTGTGTAATCTTTTGTAATATTTAAGTTGGTTTAGATGTGTCCCTATGGCAGATATTGGAGTTCCTACAGTTTTCTGCAGCTGTGCATGGAAGTTGTTTTTTACAATTGATTTTTTAGTTAATTTAAAGTAGCAAGACAAACAGCCTATGCGCTAAATTTAGTAGAAGCATGCATACTTTAAAATGGAGTTAAAGCAATTTTAAGTAGAGATATTTCTTCAGTCTGCCTGTAGGAAAAAAATAAAATAAAATCAGTCCTAACTTAATTGGAGACCACAAACCAACTTCCACGTTTGCTGCTTCCTACGAGGAGCACAAGAGGCTGTGTTTACCAACCGGGCCCCGAGCAGGGAGCCTTAAAGCCTGTTGCATATCGAGCAATTTNGCCACAAACCCCCCTCAAGGGTTTGCAGCCCCCCCCCACCGCCCGGCTCTGTGGGGAGGGCAGGGGTGGGATGGGGAATTGCTTTCTCCCCTGCTTAGGGAAAATCAAATATTTTCTTTCTCAGTTCTCCCGAACGTGGGAAGTTTCTTGCTAAGTGTTTTATCCACGCCTGCATGGAGGGACGACGCTTAATCCTCTTTGCATCCTCCAGATGTTACTGCAGCAGGGAAGCGGCAACGGGGCTGCTGGGCACCGGGCGCACACGNGTGGTATATTTTAGCTGAGTTAGTTTAAAGCCTCCATATTCAGAGTTTTGTGTAATCTTTTGTAATATTTAAGTTGGTTTAGATGTGTCCCTATGGCAGATATTGGAGTTCCTACAGTTTTCTGCAGCTGTGCATGGAAGTTGTTTTTTACAATTGATTTTTTAGTTAATTTAAAGTAGCAAGACAAACAGCCTATGCGCTAAATTTAGTAGAAGCATGCATACTTTAAAATGGAGTTAAAGCAATTTTAAGTAGAGATATTTCTTCAGTCTGCCTGTAGGAAAAAAATAAAATAAAATCAGTCCTAACTTAATTGGAGACCACAAACCAACTTCCACGTTTGCTGCTTCCTACGAGGAGCACAAGAGGCTGTGTTTACCAACCGGGCCCCGAGCAGGGAGCCTTAAAGCCTGTTGCATATCGAGCAATTTTAATTTCTGCTACTTGAAAAAGCCCGGTGTGTCCATGCCCCGTGCCGGCAGCCTTGGTGCTCCCATGAATTTGGAGGGGGGACCGCCCAAGCTGGTCGCTATTTCAGGGGCTCTGAATATGACCAGCAATGCTTATAAACACCCCCTTCCCCCAGACTCCCTAAAAGCCCCGTGGAAGCGCAGAAGATTATTAGTACGGGATCAATGCTCGTATATCTCCTCTGCGCCGTGTTTATTGTGCAGCCGCTGCTGCGGCGCCCGTGGGAATCGGGTACCAGATCAATGGGTNATTTCTGGTGGGTTTATTTCCTCGGCAAAATAAACCCAAACGGAGATTACAGATCTATCGCGTGAAAACCGAAGTGCAAGAGGCAAAACTTTCCACCTCATTATATCCACACTTCCAGACGTTGTGTTTCAGTTTGTGGAGCAAGAAGTGGGACGAGGTTTCTCCTTTTCTCTGGAGGAGAGCAGGGCCAGCAGCGCTGGCTTTTCTCTGGTAATGAGGAGCAGCGGCACCGCGCCGTGTCCATCAAACTGCTTTTTGAAATGAAACTCACAATATAAGCGCAAAAAAACCAACAGGCCAGGAAAAAAAAAAAAAAAAAAAAAAAAAAAAATCATATTAGTGCTGGAAATTCAACTTTCTACTTTTCTTCCTATACCAGAATTTAATAAACCCCTGTCCGGTCCCAGCGCCGCTGAAAGCCACGCAAGCCCCAAGCAAGCAACCTAACCTCACGGGTGACCACGCTGCGGAGATGCCACATCCAGTTTTTATTAAACCCAGTCCTAGGAAAAAAAAAACCAAAAAAACAAAAAAACATATTTCTGCAAGACTGAGTAACCAAACAGGAGACGCAGAAGCTACAAACAAAACCCCTCCAGAGATGACTGGCTTTTTTAGCAAGTCCCATCCGCTTACGTGCAACTGGGAGGGAAAGAGCCTCAGCGGCTCAGGCTGGAGGCGGCAGCAGCAGCAGCCGGAGGTTAGGCAAGGTGTCCCTGCCCAGCCGTGGTGGTGGCTTCAGGGTAGACGTAGGAAAAGGGACCGAAACCCAGAGACCACTCCAACGGGGTGGATGTCAGCGATGCCAAAATTCAGCTTTAAAGACAAACCAACTCCCCTTCTTCTTCCTCTTTCGGGGAATTCCTCTGGTTTTTTTTAGTTTGTCATTTAAACTAGTATAGGCGTTTATGAGGGTTCAATGAGGGAAGCACGTTGTCCTGCAGCCAGCAGCAGCCCTGCCCCGAGGTGCTGGGTGGAGGGCGAGGGGCTGCTGCCGCGGAGCCCCCAAGCCCTGAAGCAGATCTCTGGGGAGAGGAGCCCAGCAGAAGGGTCTCTTGGGTTTGTGTTGACATGCACATTGCCCCACGGGAGGCTGGGAGCAGCATCAGTGCTGTCTGTTTAATCTGTCCTCTCCGTGTTCACAAAATCAGGCCGTGAAGGAGCAGGAGGATGCTGAAGCCCAGGGACAGGTTGCACCCGCTGTTTGTTCTTCCCCACTGCAAGATACACAGACACAGTCGGCATTAATGCTGTGGCACACCTCCAAAGCCTGGTCTGGATGAGGTACCCCAGAGGTGCTGAGGGGTTTGGGGTTGGGTTAAAGCTTGAGTTTGGTTTGGGGTTTGGGTTTGGGGAGGGTTTTAGTTGCATTTGAATTGGGGCTGGGGTTGGGTTGGGCTCGGGTTTGGGTTTTGGGTTTTGGGTTGGGTTTGTGTTCAGTTGGGGTTGGGGTTGGGGTTGGGTCAGGGTTGGATTTGGGTTGGGTTTGGGTTTTGGGTTGGGTTTGGGTGCAGTTGGGGTTGAGTTTGAGGCTTGGGTTGGTGTTGGGTTGGGGTTGGATCTGGGTTTTGAGCTGGGTTCAGGTTTGGGGTTGGGTTGGGCTCTGGTTCAGGTTTGGGGTTGGGTTCAGGTTCAGGTTCAGGTTTGGTTTGGGCTCGGTTTTGAGTTCAGATTTGGGTTTGAGTTCACGTTCGAGTTTGGGTCCAAGTCTGAGTCTGGGTTTGGGATACGGGTCCGGGCCCCTCCCCAGTCCCCAGAGCTGCCCCCCAGCTGAGGCTCTGAAGGGCAGAGCAATGGTGAGGAGCAGGCTGCACTAGCCGAGGGTCTGAGAATCCAAAATCTTATTAGGATGAAAGGTGTTTGCTGCCAGAGCAGAACTTTCCCAGGGCACTTCTGAAGCAGTGCCTGTAGGAAGATGAGTTTTCTAAATGACTTTTCTAACTTCTTTTTTGGCTCACATTGGTAATTGGTTCATTTCCAGGTACTAGCAAGAATGTAAATATGGAATGAATCAACTTTTTCCACATTTTCTTTAGCAGCTCTTTTATGAAGAACAGATTTTCCACAGAGGAAATTAAAAAGTACATAAAACTGAGAAACCATGGTGTTGTTGAGAACAGCATCAGCTTTCAATGTCACTTTATAACTGGCAGCACATACTGTATTCGAATGGCATTAATATAAAGTACAAAGTTTGTTTCAATTAGCTTCGTTTTTCTTTCAGAAAAGGAATTATCATAAATCCTTGAAATAACATTTGTCCAAAAGAGATGTGTATCATTACTCTAGAAATCTTTTATGTCTGTTTTTAAATTACACTTCCTTGTAAAAATGACTGTACATTGATTTAATAAATATACTTGATTTGTGTATATTGCTTAAATTAAAAAAAGACGCTACATAACTCCGATTTCCTGTACAAGACTGTCAAATAGTTTTTTTCTGTAGTAAATTCAGCGAGAAGGCTCTTGCCGTGCTGTTCTGCGTACGGGCACGTTAGCGAAGGAGAAAGAAGGGATTGCGTTAGCATTTGGTTCGTATTTCTTTCTGGGCAGAATTCTTTTGAACAACTTCTACGGTAATCTTCCTTCTCGGCGCATCTGGGAACATCTGGGGTGCTGGGGCTCGGGGGGAGCACGGTGGATGCGGACAGCTCGGGGAGCGGGAGCGATGGTCGGGATGGCTGGGGTGCCATCCCAGCCCCACGCTCGGACCCTGGAGGGTCCTGCTGCTTCAGCCTGGGCGAGAGGGCTGGGAGCGACCTGCGCTGTGCCACGGGGACGGATACACGGCTGCTGTGTATGTGCCTATAGAGACATGCTGTTATGGATGTGCATGTGCACGTGTGCGGAGAGAGAGAGGAGGAAGAGGTGGGTTACAGGCGTACGCTAACACCCACCCGTACACATACAGGTATTTACACATCTGAGCCCAGCGCTTTTTCCCTGACTCTCTGCGCAGTGATATGCGGGGGGGAGGTTCCCGTGAGCTGGGGAACTGGGGGGTCCCCCGTCCTCTGCAGCCCCTCCGCCATCCCAAATGGACATCAGCCTTCTCCCGTTTCCTGGAAAGCTTTCCTGGCTCAATCTGCTGGCTGCTGAAGAAGCATTTGTGGACGCACAGGTCCCCACGCTGCGTGCCGGCCGGTGCCCAGGCCCTACAGCACCTCTCCTTCACGCTGCTGCTCCTACACGTTCCTAAACATACCGATGTAATGACTTTTAGGATGTTTGCACCACATCCCCTAACGCTCCAGGAGCTCCACGCACCTCTTAGCAAATCCCGTGGGATAGGAGATGCTTCGTACCGCCTCAGGGCTGGCGGCTGTTCCTCCCCGCGCCGGGGGAAGGGGGCACGATGGGGACGGCTGGCGGGTGCTGGGCTCGGTGCTGGCCATGAGGCACAGCCATGGCTCAGCGCTGCGAGAGGACAGGGAGCCGATCCGGGGAAAGCTCCCAGCCAAACGTGTCCCAGCCTCAGCATCCTCCAGGCACCTTTGAAGATTTGGAGGAACTTGGACCCAAACCTCATTAAACCCCTTATAACTCATAAAATGTTATAAACCTCATGAACTTCAGGAGTCGCACCTGAGTCCATCCCTCCCAAAGGCCGCGTTGAGTTCCAGGGCAGTTTTCGGTGTCCCGCATCCACTCCGGGTGCAGGACCTGGCCTGTCCTTGCCTGTCCCCCCTCCCGGCTCCCACCGAAGGGGTGATGGCAAATGGGCCCCAGAAAATCCCCGGGGAAGTGCTGGGGCAGGAGGGACAGGGCAGGGGGTCAGGGCTGGGTACTGCCTCTCTTCCTGGTCTATGGGGCCACGAGCAACACCGAAGCACACGAGCGATATGAAAATCCAGGTACTCTTGGGCACCCATAAAAGCAGCACGTTCACAAGAGATGCTCCATAAATTTTAATTAACATGAGCGCTAAGTGTCTTGCATGACAGTCAGCGCGCACCTACAAAAGCGTCTTGTCTCGTGACCGTTTTTACTGAAATCCAGGCTCATCCCGGCAGCTTATTTACATTAGTAGCTAAAAATATTTGTCCTCTCCTTGCCAGTGTGACACACGCCTTGGCTCTCCGTGTCTCAACAACAAAGGTTTTCTGAACCAGACAAGCTGCATCATAGTTAATATGTACGGCTCATCATTGCATCATGCAATGCAAATTGCAGGACATGCTGCTTTATCGGCTGAGCCGTATTTTAATGTTACTGTCACATTAAATATTTGTTGCTTCAAGTCAGCAAATGACAGAGCCATAAAGCGTGGTGATAGCCAGCATCTTAAGTGTTTTTGATGCCTAATGTGGATCATGATATTGAAAGTAAACCACATGCATTTAGCACTAATTACATGCAAACTATGGCAACAGATTTATTTTACAAGCGCTGAACTGTGATCCACAGCTGTAATAACAAGCTGGGGAAAAAACTTGCCAAGATGAGTGAGTATGAAGTTGTGAAGGCGACCTGAACTTTAGCTTGGCGCTGGTTTGGGTGGTTCGGGGACGGTTCCTGGGGTCTGAGGCCCCGTGAAGTGATTAAGGAGCAAGAGGCTCCTAACAGGGAAGGTCCAAACGGCGCTGGGGTACCAGCTACGCCCCGTGGTTCTGCTGGCCACCATTAAGCCCAGGAATCGACAGAGTCATTCGCAGGACTCGTGTGAAAGTGGCACGTACGGACTGATGTGGGATCAGTGAAATGCTCACTCGTGGTGGTCAAAAACGTCCTTTTCTAAGAGTCTCTGTTGTCCTCTGGTTGCAGATGGGATGTCGGGCTCAACACCTGCAGCAGGGTACGACGGATCCATGCGCCGGGAGAGCGGGACACCGCTCCGTTCCTATTTATGGGGACTGAATTGCTGAAGGTTTAAGCCATGGAGCTGGAAATAGTATTCCTTTAAGAGTATAAACAAAACTAGCTTTCCTGTGGACTCCACGTTTGGGAGAAAGCTACAGCGTATCTGAACAATTAAAGATCATTTTTATGCAGGTTCGTTATATCCATTTTGGCGATGCTTTAATAGTAAACGCACCCTCCGAAAGTGGTGCCCATCATACCTAAAATATTGCATACACTTTCATGGTCTTGTTTCACACGAAACAAATACAGGTACTAATTTTTGCTGTGCATGAGATAAACATGAAATGTGTGGTGTGGGAGGGGGATTCGATCGTGCGGTCGCGGTGTTGGTGACAGCGCTGGAGGCTCCCAGCTCCTCACTGCAGCTTTGGTGAAGATGCACGCCGGGCTGACGGAGAGCGTGGTTTTAATTAAAATATCACAAAGGTCTATACATGCAGCTGACAACAGATATAATTTATCTTGTCAGCTTTCCCCACATCAGAAGTGTTTTCTCTGAAGTAATAGTAATAATAATAATAAAAATCATCCCTGGCTACAATGCGAAGCAAGTTCTTGCTGCTCCCCTGCCTGCGCCTGCCCGCCGGGTGCCGTGGGCTCGGTCATCCCGCCTGTCCCGGGGAAGGGAAGGCAGGGAAGGGCAGCGCGGGGCAAGGAGCAATGCCCGAGCCCAGCAATTGCAGGGACTGACGAGGCTGATGCTCACCAGCCGCCCCGACACGGCGGTGGTCCAGGCTGGTCCCACTGCCATGCATGAGCCCACGGCGTTTGGGGATGGAGGTCCCAGCGAGGCTGAACGTGGGGCTGGGTACCAGCCCTGTGCCCTGCCGGGATGGAGCCCTCTCCCGTAGCCCACGCCGGGGGAGGTGGTGCACCGAACGGAGTGGTTTTGCACTGAACGGAGCGGTTTTGCACTGAACGGAGCGGTTTTGCACTGAACAGAGTGGTTTTGCACCGAACGGAGCGGTTTTGCCTTTGCCAGCAGGAGGTGGGCACAGAGAGCAGGGAGGTTTCAGCCAGCGACGGTGACCAAACGACGATGCAGCAGAGCAGCGGTGGCCACGCTGGACCTGCTCCAAAGCCGGCTCAGGTTCCCTCTGCCGATGAGACAGAGAATTTTTTTGTGCATTTCCCTCTCATACAACTATGAATCTACAAGGGGAGTCCAGAACTGGCTCTCCCAGAAGACCGGAGCAGAAACGCACCTTGTCGATCCTAATGCCGGCATTGCTCGTGAGCGTTGGCTCCTGTGAAACACTCACCCTGCCGCCAGCCGGCGTGACGGAGCTGCACCAGGACGAAGCAGCCCCGCGTGCCCGCCACGCGTGGCCCGGGCATTGCTCCTGGGGAGCCACGTCGGCATTTCTGCTCCAGGAAAAATTGCCTTTCCCAGACATTTTGTGACTTTTTTTCAGAAGACCATCCTATATTCCCTCCACGCATGCTCGCCATCCCAGATGGTCCTGCCCCACACCGAGGTGCTCTGCTGCTGCCAGGGGAAAGAGCGATTAATTACACAGGACAAAGACAATTGCAGCATGAAGCAGATCTGATCCCGTTTCCTTCCATTCCCCAAATTATATTTCCTACTCTGCTTTTGCACGCTATTCAAATCACGTCTTGTATGCAAAGTCTTGCACGCGCTGTGGCGGATGAAGAGCAGAGGGGCCCCCCCCACTGCCCCCAGTAACCTGACAGCACCGTGCTGGGTGTGTTTCTGGCAGCGTGTCCGTAACTACCTCACGGCGCCCGTCATTCCGGTGGGGACTCGGTCGGGGTTCGTGAGGAGGAGCGGGAGCCCGCGTGCGGGAGCTGAGCGCTGCACGCGCCCGCTTCTTGCTGGGACACACAACTCGGCAAGGAGTGAGCACCTTCGTGGTTAAAAACAGTAATTAAAATATACAAAGTAAGTTAGGGCAATTCAGCGAGGGCCTCTCAATGCATCAGGGAGGAAAAGGAAAAAACTCCAGAGGGATGTCTAAAACCCGACCGCTTGGTGTTGTTCTCCTTCACAAGGGAAGAAGTTAAACGCCTCCCTTCGTCAGCGCCTCTAGAAAGTTTTCGAATTAAAATGCTGATTGACGTTCCCGATTTCCTTTCCAGCGGGAGCGCTTGTGCCGCGTTTCACACGGGCTCTTCCAGGAACACCCCGGCGGCTCAGGGCTGCGGCTCCAGCCCGCTCCCCTGCTCTGCCTCCATCGCCTCCTCCCGCCCCCACCGCAATTATCATGCGAACCAGCACCTCGCAGCCTCCTTAATGCCTTTCAAACCCGAAGTTCCTTGAAGTTCCGAGGATTTTAAAACACCGGTACCCATTAGCAGCGTGATTTCCCGCGACACAAATGCACGCTACGCACTGGAACGCGCTGGAAACAACGGCGAACGCCGTGTCGGGAGTGTTTACATGGCTGTTGTGAAAAACGCCGCCGCGCTAATATATGCCTGTTCCTTAAATTCTGTTAGCAGTTGTAAGACAGTCGGATCCCACCCATGGGAGCGTGTGCCCTCATGAAACACAATTACAATGAGAATATCTCATTATCTCATTGGCTTTAGCTTACTCTTCTGTTACCATGGTTTCAAATACACAGAGGAGCCTGAAACTAAGAGCGCTGCTAACAAAGAACATCTCCTTGTACAATGACATCAGATCGTGTTCGACAGAATAGACTTAATTAAATACCCCCCGACATAGGGCAAAATATAGAAGTTGCGGATACTTTTAAAAATGGCATCTCCCGGGTGCCGTGTGCGGCTGGAAAGCTCCGCCAAGGACCAACCCGGCGGTTCCTGACGGTACCGAGGAGCGGCAAACACCCGGACGTAGTTATGGCGATAAAATTGTTTCTACAATTGTCTCTCTCTCAGCCCTGAGCCCTCTCCCACCTCTCCGCACCCCCTCCCCTCCGCCCGACCGTGGCACTGTCCCAATCTGTCTGCGCGACGCTGAGTGACTTTGGGTGATGCTCCGTGCAGGATGGCAGGACGTGGGTGCCGTCGACCCGGCCAGGCTCCGTGCCGCCCCAGCCCCACGCTCATTTGAGCTTTTCCCCCTCATTTTCACACCAGCAGCAATTTGGTGCCCGGGGAAGGGCAGAGATGTGCGGTGCTCAGACCCCCCGGCCGGCCGGTCCCGCCACCCATGCGGCTCAGCTTTGGGTTTCCAGTGGCAGCATTAAAAATTCCACAAATCATTTATTTACCCTGGAGTATATCCGGTGACATAATGTGACAATAATGACATCCCTAGTGGTGTTAATTGATTTTGTCCTGGTAGAGAGGGTAATTTGGCGTCCACAGCAGCTTCTAGATCACGGACTTACTGATTGTCGTCCTAGGTAATATTACTGTTAATGAAGAGAAAACATGCTTTCCTCTTTAAAAGACAGTGTGCTAATTATGACAGACAATAGAGAGTCAGGGGTCATTTATTATTTTTAAACAGAGACTTAATGCTAAACGACTGGCGTGGAAGTGCAAAACGACTGTAAATTAATAAGTGCAATTCCTAGCTCATAAAATCCAATGTCGCTATTAAATAAAAAGAAGAGCATTCATGAAATATTCTAACCATATGAATACTTGAAGGTGTGAATAATTAACAGCCAGAAGTTAACATCCACTAGCTTGTAAAAGGTCTGATTAAAAGCAGTGTTCATCATCCACTGAACTATCACAGCTCATTGGGTCAACATCTCCTAATTAATGATTTCTTATTAGAGAGATAAAACGTATTTTCTCAGGATAATTATTTTTAAAAAGGAAGGACCGTTTTGAATGTAATGTGGGGAATAATTAAGCCTTGTTTAATGGGGATGAGACTCGCTGGGTTTCTAAGGGAGATGCTGGCGTGGGCACCGGTGGCCGCTGCGTGACACCGTTGGTCGTTAGTAAGGTCCCTGGGCAGATGGTTCACCTGGAGTCTCCTGCTCAGAGCTGACCTTTGCTAAAACCCGACCCAAAAAGCCCATATGTTCATCTTTCCTGGAAAATATCACCCGAGCAGCACCCAAGCCAGCAACCAGCTGGAGGTGATGCTGCAGCAGTCTCTTATCTGGTCTCCCTCTATGGGTGACCCAAACCTGGACCCCGGGAATGGAGAGGACACCTTTTCCATCCAGTTCCCGGTTTCTGTCTCGACCTTCTGACGACAGAAGGAGATAACGTGCCACGTGTCTTCCACCACGGACCAACTTGGGGAGCTGCTCTTTGGCGACAGATTCTGGATTTGTGGGCTGAGAAGGAGCGTGGAGAGGTGCCAGTGAGGAGGTCTCACTGCAAGGCAGGAGCTGGGATGAACCAAACCAACGCTCAGGAGATGCAAAGGGGAGGTCGTGTGTTGTGCAGTCATCCTCTGGTTCCGCTTATTTAAGTTGCCATCACAAAAACATGCACTTCTAGAGACTATCCCAAGAGCCCGACAATGAGTGTTAGGTTAGAGCGGAAGGAGAGATTGGGCAATCTAGATTTCGGCAGCGACCGCACACTTACAGACTTGTCTCTATTGCTATATGCATGTCATTTCAATTGGTATTAATAAAGTATTAGCTGAATCCAGTGGAAGGGAGCTGACCTTTATTGCTCTTTGTTGGAAAACTTTAAAAAATTCATTATAGGCCATCATCGGAGGTGTCACTCTCACCTTCATCTTACTCTGCCTCTCCTGTTCCCATCTCATCTTGGCTTGTGCTTTATGTGCAAAACCGTAGCGCACCGGGTGCTGCCAGCTCCAGACCTTGCAGAATCAGGGGTCCAGCTACCCCACGTTCACAAGACTGATGTTTTAGGTAAATTAGTTGGAAAACCAAAATATCGGGTTTGGTTTTTGGTTTTTTGGTGGTTTTTTTTGGTTGTTTGTTTTTTTTTTTCTTTTAGCTTTAGAAGACCTCCTGGGCACATTTTTTACCATTTTACAGCTTTTCTCCACCGCATTGAAGGACACTTTTTGGATCTGTTTTAACCTCAGCAGCTGAATTTGTATATTTTTGTGTCTCCAGATATTGGGATTTTTTGCACTCACTTCACCTGCTGCAAATTCACGATAGCATAACGAACTGGCATCACATAATACTCAGGATCACCACTGAGGTGCTGTTTTCTTGACTGCTACTCTTGGTGCAGCTGTGTTAATATGAATAAATTTTTTTTTTTTTCCAAAATCATTTTGTTAGTGGCTTCAGGAATGGGTTTAGTGTTTGAGACTTGTGTTTAAGGATAGTGGTTACAACACCACACAACGTACCCTTGATACAGAAATAGCCCATTTTTTAAAAATTAAGAATATATCCCTGGAGGGGTGAAGATAATAGCCCATAAATTAGGCGTATTGGTCGCTGGGTTAGCGCGAACCATGTCAGTCTGCATGTTGAAGCGCAGGAGGAAATAACTATTTTAGTGCATTAAAAGTTCCTCACGGGTTGAGTAAATAGGACCTTCACAGAAAAGGATGACTATGTCCTATTTAACTCCCTCCCAGGGTGATAGGGCAATTGTAATCCCATAAATACCTAACTTGGAGAGATAGACTGAGACTGGTGCCGACAATTCTGCTCCCCCTGTGAAAGGGGGGACATCGCTGGGGCTGTAAAGGTGCTGTGGGGGGCAACCAAAAAGAGTCTCTGTTTTGGGACATGAATTATGAAGGAAGCTGGAGACACCCACGTCTGGTTAATCTAACAAAAGGGAGAGTAAAAGGGTAATCTCCGAGAGATACACACTGTCCTGAAAGGGAGGGAATTAATGCGGATGAGATGTCAAAGACAGTTAATAATTTAAAAGCCGCAGGTAATGGGCTGACAGTGTTTTCTGGGGATAGATCAGCCGATACGGGTACGGCAGCAGCAGCCTGGGGTTTGAAGGAGGTGGGCTCGCTTGTTGGCGTTGCTTTGCTTTCTCATTTTCTTGCAGACAAAGGTCAGCGTTGGAAGTGGGGACAGATGCCCAACCCCGGTGCTCCCAGGCACGTACCGCGTCCATCCTTCCCAGTGTCCGGCATTTTCCCCATCATCTCCATCGATGCACATGGCTCGGTGCCTCCGCTCGACCTGTCTGCTCCGGGGGAGTCATTGCTGGGAGGAATAAATGACACTGCTCTGCAAAATGCTCGATGAGCCCGTGTCCATTGGGTTGGGAGGGGGGTGAGCTGCTGTCTGTGTGGCCACCAAAGCCTGGACATCGTGACCTTGGGGAGGTCCACCTTGCTGGACCAGGAGAGGAAAACCAAGAGGATTTCCCCAGGGGAGCGCCAGCACCAGTGGTTTTCATTGTACCCTCAAACCAGCCAGCGTCATCCATGATACCCACTGCAGCAAGCGATCAGAGGAAAATTAATTGTGACAGACCTGGTAATTCAGGTCTGAACCCCCCAGGGGGAGAGGGGTGCTGGTTTTACCGCGGTCGTGGTGCCACGTAAACAGCAACAAAGCACGCTGATGACAGCACAGTCCCTAAGGTTTGGGGGCTTTGTTTTTAATTTACTTTTTAAACACGGATTTCTAAGTGGTGACCTGCATTAAAAGCATCTCCTGGTGCTCATTTGCATTTAAAGAAGAGTCATTCCAGCTCTTAAAACTCCAAATTCTGCATGAAGTGGGGGCTGAGGAACCAATATTTACACTAGGTTCATTTTGGTGACTAAATGGCATTTTAGCTCTTGTTATAATGAGGGAGCGCGGCGCACGCTGCCTTGCTGGTTTTGACTTGCTCTAATGATCTGGAGGTGTGGCTATGCTTTAATGATATGCTTTAATAATTTATCAATAGAGTTTGTAAGTGCTAATTTGCACTTTTAGGTGCACATTCTCCTTTTGAAGCTGTTGTACAACCCCCCATTAATGTTAATAGGAATTGTGCTCACATTAAAAGGAGATTATACCCCTTAGGTGTTTAACATCTGACTTATCTAGGTCTTAAATTGCATTGCTGAATGTCACTTCTTTCATTTATTAAGATGGCTTTTTGTTGTGCTGTCACCACCCGAGTGCAAAGGCAAAGACTACTTCAAGCGAGGAAAAAAAATTGGGAAGTGGTAAGTCAGTGCACTAGCCTTGACTTCTTAGTCTTGGGCTTAAATCTAATTTCAGCGCAAGGTGGAGCGAGGTTGGCAATAGATCAGATCCGTTTAGATGTTCACCACCAAAGGAGATGGGATAATTCGCCACGGTCGCCACGTGGCCACGGGAGCTACCGAGACGTATGCAGGAGGTTAATTTATGCCCAAGAAAAAGTAGAAGAGCAATAGTCTGGCAGACAGATTTCCTCCCCCAGCTAAGAGTTTAAGAGAGATCCCAATCACTTCTGGGGGCAATTTTTGCGATAGCACCAAATGCCAGCATTTATGAATTGACATCTAATTAACGGGAAGTAGGTGAAGGCCCATATTTATCAGCTGACAACGAACCACTTAGGTAGAAATTTAAATCCTATTTACGTCACTGATTTGATTAAACTACACATTTAAAGATCAACGCAGCGAGTTTTCACCTCTTAACCCTTTACTAAGCTCACAACAACTAATAACTGGGATTTTGGAAGATAAAGTGAGAAACGGAGAGTTGTTTGGGTGCAAGAGCAAGGCAGTCTGATTTGCACAGGGCGGCACCAGCTGATGCATAGAGGAGTACGCAGTCCGTAGGGAAGAGGATTCATCAGCTACTGAAACCCGTCTTCCCCAGAAATACGTAGTCAGAGCTGGTCCCGGCTCCACCGCTAGCCTGCATCACCCTGCTGTGGTCTTCGGATTAACTCTTAATTCCTTTGGTGGGTTTTTGTGAGGGAGCGGGTGATATTTTAAAGCAGGCTCGGTGTGAGCAGAGCGATTGCTCGCCCGGCACCTCGCGAGGGCAGGGCTCAGCAGAGCATCCCGGCTCTGACGCCGCCTCCTTCAGAGGACCCCGTCGTGCATTCAGGTCACATAGCACATTAAAGCAAATGAACACAAGTGAAAAATTCGTGTGTGCATACAGAAAAAGCTCTTGTCAATGTACAGCTCAGCGTTGCCTGGCCAGTGGGTGCGGGGCAGGACCCCCTGCAGCGGGTGCACCTTGGGGATGGGGCTGCAGAGTCTCCTCCCACCATGTCCCTGCAAACACCCTCCTTTGGCTCACTCCGTTCACCAAGAATTTTTTTTTTTTTTCTCCAAAAAACTGATGGGTGGACAATTGGGCATTCCGAGGACAGCGCATTCGACCTGCACGTACCCTCCTAACCTGCCAGAAATGAAAGCAGAGCGTCACACCTTGCGAGGACGGAAAGATGGCAAAAAGCAAGAGGTTTCTGCTCCAGATGTGGTGGTTTGTTTTGGCACTGGAGATCTGGGTAATGCTCACAGGCTTCACAAACCAGCCACAGGGCCCAGCCTTTCTTGGGCTAGGTTTTGTGTAGCATCCTATTTCATGAGCAGCATCGCTCACCTCCAGCCCCTGGGGCTGCTCAGCAGCCCTCTCATGGACACCGCTATTTTATGCCCACTGAATCATGCCCTTTAGGATGCAAACATAAAAATGTTTGCATTTTGGCAGTAGATCAGTGTGCGTAAAGAAAATACTGGTAGCGTATTTGGTTCTTGACTAGGACCACCCATGAGGCAGGAGAGCAAGCGCAGGAGTCCTCCGTTTGCATGGAAAAAGCAGGTAGAAGGTCTGATTTTGTTATTTTGGATCGAAGACAACAAGGACTGCACCAAACCTAAGAAGATCTGTCAGATGCTGGAAACAGCTTGATAAACAGTGGTTCACAGGTGGGACCATGGTTGGTGAAGCCTGCGGAGCTGGGAGAGCAGATGCAGAAGGATGAGGGTCGGTGATGCTCAAGGGTCTTGCAGCTTGAAGTTATCAGTGTCTGTCTTTATGTGTTGAGCTTTTGGAAGAAAAAGATGGACAAAGGGGTCTTCTATCTGTCAGAGATGTAACGGGTGAGGAGAAGCTCCATTAGCATGGGAAGATACTTAATTCTGCCTGAAAAGCAGAGAGTAATGAAGCGATTGTGACACTTCTGGATCAGGCACCACGTTTCCTGGCCCCGCGGTGGATGCTGTCAGTAACGAAAGCAGTTTCTTTGGCCAAGTGTGATCTCCCTTCAAGAGCACGCCGATAAGAGGGTGAGATGACAAACCTGAACTTGGGGACCCAAAGGGCTGCTGGCTGGTTGACAGCGGCTATTTTGCTGAACCCGTGTGTGGCCGCGGCAGGAAAAGCCCCTGCCTCCTACGGCGAGGAGTGCCGGTGTCCCAGAGTGACCAACCTCTACCACCCAACCCCAACCCCCCCCCGGCACACGGCGGGGGTGTCGCAGGGCTGGCTGGCTGTGGAGCAGGTCCTGCCATGGAGCGGGATGATTTTCTATAGCCCAGGTGCTTGGTATTCATCTGCATAACTTCCTACGCTCGCCTACACACCGGCTGAAAAATATAATGAATGCCTTACATGTTAATCATGAGAGAGACAGAGCAGTCGGAATGTGCTAGCTGATGAATTATGCATTTTGCCCCACCTGGGAGTTAATATTTACCATATCTTGCTGCAATCCATTAGGAAGAACAAACATTGTATTTATCCGACAAGCTGCAAACCCATTCGTTTGCACTGTTGCCCGTGAGGAGGAGGTACGAGGGCGGCTGCTGGGGCGAGCCGGGCTCCAAACCGTGTCGTGCCTTGGTGCAATCACCTCCAGAAATGGAGGCTGAGCTCCTGGAAAACCCTCGGCTGCGCACATGTGGGAAAGCCCCGGTGCGGGATCTCTCGGAGATCCCTACAGCCCGGCGGGCCGGGAGGAGGCTGACGGTCAGCCCCAGCAGTGCAGGGCTCAGACCTGTGCCGGTGCACCCTGAGCCGCCGCACCCCGATTTCCAGCAGCGCTTGTGGTGTTGAGACCCTCCCTCTGCCCCGTCGCCCTCCGCAGTTTTCCATCTTCTGCTGCTTCCCCTTCCTGATTGCTTTGAAAAGTACTGTCTTGGCTTTTTTATTTTTTTTAATAAATCATTAGAAAAACTCCCTTAAGATAAATGTTCATTTCCCTGGGGCACGTGAGAGATGTGCAGCTGACAGCTCAGTCCTGCAAACCGCTTGCACGAGTGCAATCCTGACCTGAAACCAAAGGACTATTTACCGGAGGAAAATCAGTCACCTAACGCAGACGCGAGTGCAAGACGCAGCGGTGAAAGTTTTGCACGGACAGGCGACCACCCGGGGCAGAACGGACGTCGTTTTACTGACCCATCTCTCTGGCATCAGTAGATGATTATCGTTTTCTGGAGCAGGAAGCAGAATTCAACGGTGCGGGAGCCCGCGCTGTGCCAGGCTGCTCGCCGGGACACGGCCGGTGTGCCCAGCGGCACCGCCACGGGGACACGGTGCCCCCCGTTATCCGGAGCCACGCTCAGCTCTCGCAGCCCGACATCCCCACGGGCACCCCCGCGCTGCCAGGGCTTGGCCACGTGCTGCAGTTTGTAATTCAAACCGCAGAGCAGCTCCTGGCAGGACAGGCACGGAAGTCAAACCCTCCGCCAGCGCTTCTGCAGGTGGGGAGAGCCGAAAGGTACCGGGGATGCACGGCAAGGTACAGAGAAAATCCAGGGATTTAAATCCTGGGCTTTGGAAACCATGCGGTGATGTGCTCGTCCCTGTCCGGACAGTTACGGTTTTTATTAGGGTTTGGTACGGGAGGTCCGGGCTTGCACTAACTCAGGGGGCAGGGTCCCGCTGTGGCCATCCCTCGGCGGGGCCAGTGCCGCCACGGGCAGCCCTCCCGCAGCAGGGAGCCCTGGGGACCGCGAGGAGGGCGTGCAGGTCACGGCACTGCATCCGTGTGCTCCTAACTTGGGGGACGGAGGGCTCCTTTAGGGATTCACCTTCCTGCGAGCTTGTCACCTCGTGCTGTCACCAAACGCCTCTGTCGAGTTCGCCCAAGCTGCTTTGGAAAGCGGGAGCAGACACGTGGTGCTGAAGAACCTCACCCCAGAGGCCAGTTACTTCCTAAGGGACGAGAACCACGAGGTGCATTTATCAAAATGACTCTTTCTGTACTTGCTACCAAGCCCACGGGCCACCGGAGGAGGAGGAGTGGAGAGGGACCAGCAAGTCCTTCTGGGGTATCCCCAGCACTCCAGTACCCCAGCATCCCCAGCACCCCAACACCCCAGCACCCCAGTACTCCCAGAATCCCCAGCATCCCCAGCATCCCCAGTACCCCAGCACCCCAGTACCTCCAGCACCCCCAGCACCCCAGTATCCCCAGAATCCTCAGCATGCCCAGGACCCCCAGCACCACAGCACCCCAGTACCTCCAGCACCCCCAGCACCTGAGGTGGCCGATGCCCGTGGCAGGGCGGGGGGGAGCGTGGGCTGGGAGCCCCCTCACTGCTCGCAGAGCCTCCTGCGCAAGCAAAGGACCAGTTAGAGAGGCAGGGAAAGCAGAGACATCACATTTTTAAAGAAATCGATGATGGGAGGCAGAGGAAGGAGAGGACCGAGCTTCTAAGGAGCGGAGCATATTTCATCTCAGCTGCCCGTCCCAGTCCCTGCAGGACTCGCGCCGGCTGCGGCATCCGACAAACCGGCGGTTTCAATCGCAGCCGCGCCGCCTCTGCCGGCACCGTGTTTGAAGATGTCATGGGAGAACGGGGCTCTCTGTGAAGCCCGAGTTTCAAGAAAATAGACTGTTCCCTGCCCCTGTTCAGAGACGAGCTCTTGAAAGCCTTCAGAAACTCCACCGAAACGGCATCGCTCCCCTTCCCGAGAGTGCCGACGTCCCGCTGCACCAGGACTGCTCTCACCTGCCTGGTTTTGTGCTTCGGCAGAGGCAGACAACGGTTGTGGGGAGGCTCAAGAGCCTGTAGGAGCACTTAAATAAACCTTTCCCGGTTTCCTTCCTATTTAAATGGATAAGAAGAAAACAAAAAGAACTTCTTTCCTTTTTTTTCTGACAACGTATTTGAAGCAGTCACAGCGTTTTCTGCACGGCAGAAGCTCCAGCATCCCCCAGGGTCTCCTGCTGAGACAAACCCTGGGCGGTCGGTCCATGCTGGGGTTTTCCCGTGTGCTGAGCAGGCAGGTGGGGCAGGAGGTGAGAACCCCCCCCCGAAACCACGGCCAGCCCTGGCAAGGGGCATCTCCCACAGCACCCACGCTGCCCCGCACCGTGGGGGGACAAGGCACTTCTCCCAGTTTCATCCCGGTCTCCTAGCAGCACCAAACCTCATTAGATTTTTTTTTTGATTTTTTTTTTTTAATAGCAGTAAAAGAGATCATTTACGAAGCTCGTTAAGGTGAAAATTTAAGTTGGTGTTTGCTTTACTCCGGTGGGGTGTGAAACTCTGCATCCACCCACCCCACGCTGAGGATTTGCCTCTTCCCTAACGACTCCGGAGTACCCAGCACTTCCCTCGGAGGAAGCTCCTGGGTGGAAGCTGCCCAGGGAGATACTCCGGTCCTACTTTGGCTCAAATATTTACAAGGGGGAAAGGAGGGAGTTTTACTGAACCCAAACAAAGGAGACTTTGCGTCAAACTTGCTCAAGAAAGCGAATGCAAATTTTGCTAGAAAATTTGCTATCCGCTAATATTTTTTCACTATTCATTAATTTTTGCGTAGATGCACGTATGACACCATTGGTGAGTAAAGGGCAGTTAATATCACTTAATGACGTTGCACAAGAGACAATAACCACCCCGAGCTCTCAAGAAGACGACAGCCGTGCCGGGGTTCCCGGGCTGTTTCACCGTCAGGGCAAGCGGAGCTGCCACCGGCGGGGACGGGGACCGAGGTGCCTCACCCTGCAAACCCCTTTATTTTGCCCCCTCCATGGCAGGATGGTGCCCAGAGCCCTGAAAATGTTTACACGAAGGTCTCAGCAGCGGAAAAAACTCGAGCAAAGGGCTATGGCTAGAGGGGGCTGAGGCTGGGCTGAGATAACCCCCGGTGCTCAGCAGCCCGGGGATGCTCTGCCGTGGTGGGATGAAGGGCGAAAGCAGGAAAACTCCTTCCTGAGTACCAGGGATGTCCCGCAACCGAGGCGGGGTCTATAGTCACTATATATTCACAGTATTCACAGTGGGAATACTCGGTGTTCGCGAATATTGAACCTCGTTGCGCCGTGGCTTGTGCAGATTTGAAACCGGGTGAGAAAACAGCGGGAAAAGTACCCGGCAGTGCGAGAGACTGGGCAGCATCGCCGTGCGGAGAAAACCACTTGAAAACTCATCCGAAACGTAGGCGTTTGGCAGAACTGATGGTTTTGTTCTATTGGCACAGGCTGGTTTGGGGAGTTGATCATTTTCTTTGTATTTTCTTTGCTTTTAATGAAGATGCTGTACCTTGAGCTCTCTCCCCAGGCCGGCAGCGCTTGCTGGGGGCTGCTGCAGCCCCCGTGTCCTGCCAAACTCAGAGGTTTGGGACGGCGGCCGGTGGAGACGGGCTGGGAGCCGGTCTTTGGAGCTGCTCAGTATTCAGTGGCACGAGTTACCTAATGCACACGGATTTAATTCATTTCCGATTGATCCCATAATTACAAAATTTGTTTAAAGCTGTTATATTATCTCCTTATTTGACACAATATGGCACAATTTTGTTATAGTATTGAAAACCAAATAAGACAACTGCGGTTGGTAGCATTTCAAAGAGATACTCCCTTTAAGATGAAATCAATCCTGTTTCAAGTTTATTCCCCTGCTTTATGATTGAGGCTCTAGGGGTGTATTTTGCTGAGAAACGTCTTTTTGATTTTTCAGAAATTCTTTAGATTAATATGCAGCTGTCATTGCAAGGCAAATCCAGACCCGCTTTCATGTGCCTCCTCTCTCCCCAGGCTGCGGATGTCGGCGAGAGCCGAGCCCTGTCGGGGACGCAGCCGTCGCGCCGGCGGGCAGCATCGGGCATCGCTCTCCCCTCGCCCTGCGTGCCCGGCTCTGCCCCGGCTCACGCTTGCCACCCCGTTTTACAGCAGGCGCAAAGCGGGACCCCGTAATATCAAGAGCGTTGTGGTCCTTTGTGTCTCCCTTGGCGCGCCTTTTGAAAACTTGTTTCACTTGCAGATCATGCCGAATAAACTTTCTAAGGGGATATTTTCGAGTAAATAGACGCTGAAGGCCGTAAGCAAAGTTTAGATATTTATATCAATATTTAACCGCTTATTCTTTCGTCGGCGTCAGTCAGCGCGGCTGGGAGGACACATCCACCTCCGTCTTTGTTTAAACCATCTCCCGCGCACGGAGCCGCGGTGGCGGCGGGGATGGAAAGCTGGGGCAGCTCCGACACGGAGCCGTGCGTCAGCAGGATGGCCACCAGCACCCGCGGGGCCTCATGCTGCTGCTCCCCCAGCGCCGGCAGCACCATCCGTTGCCTGTCACTGGTGAGTGGGGACGGGTCTGCGCAGCCAACAGCGGGGTTTGCTGCTGGAAATGGGAATGCTGGGCCGACGCGGCGGCGTGGCGATGACGCTCGTTTGCTCGGGATGCTACTGCTGCCTTAGTACGGTTAAAGGGGGGACTACCCCGTGGTTAAAGGATGGATTTGTGTTCCTTTAGTCATGTGAGATGGAAAGTCACTTCCCGGGTAGCTCCGTTAAAGCAAATTATGAGCCAAAACCCAGCAGGGAGGGAGCCAAGCTGGGAGGCGGCTGGGACACCCCTGTGTGCCCCACGCAACCTTCAAACGCCTGAGAACTCCTCTCAGGGCTTTTAAATTTATACCAAAATAGCATCGATCAGATCGGCGGCGTCAAACGCAGCCCTGTGTGCTGGTTGACGGCCAGGGCTCACCTCCCACGCCAGCAAGGTTCGTGCCGGGGCTCCCAGCACGCGCGTGGCACAGGCGCTGCGTATAGAGCGTGTTAGTCAATAGCAGGAGTGATAAAAACCTGCGAAATGTGGTTCTGGTGCATCACAGAGATCATTTTCAGAAAACGCCTCTAAAACAGAGTCACTGTTTTCACGAAAAGCTCTTTGGCTTCCCCGCGGTAGGATCCTGCCCATCCACCGCTGCCCTGCCTGCGCAGTGAGCGGCTGCCCGGAGATGGCACGCGTGGGGCCCGTCGGCTCCTGGCACTTAATTACTTGTTAATGAAGTTCTTATGCAAATGAGGCACCAAGCATCCCTTCCACCCGTGACAGCAGCGGGGACGCGGGGTGCACGGTCGGCTCGGGGGAGAGGGGACGCGGGTGCTGCACGGAGCAGGAGCGGGTCCTGGGCGGGGGGAGCAAAGTGCCAAATCACCCTGTGCGGCTTTCCGTGCGATTTCACCGGAGATTAATAAAGACTATCATTTGGAAGAGCTTTTGCATATTTTATTTTCTTATCTAAACTGGAGTAGCCCAAATCAGGCATTTCTACTATTTCAAAGAAGGAGAGATGCTGGTAGGGAATAATACATTAAGAGCTGAAATGCCACACACACTCGCTTTACTAAGGCTTTTTCTGCACTAGTTGAATAATTCTGTTGATTCCTCCACTTTAACATAAAATTTGTATTTGAACTGCTTTCTGGGAAGCCTTCTGCCACAGCTGGAGATACAGGATGAGTCAAAACAAGCAGATACCAACACAGAGAGCACAGGAGTGGGAGCGTTGTGTGCAGAAGTGCTCATCTCTCCCTGAAATTTGGCTCTTCATTTCTTTGTACTCTGTTTCATCTTTCCGTTTTCCTTCAGGGCAACTGCAAAGAGCTTGGCTGGGGCAGGGTTTATATTGAGTACCAGGAGTCCACGTTCAGCGTGGTTGGAAAAATGCAAAACCCATTTGTCGTTTCGGAGAGCAAACCTCAGCAATGTGCGTGATGGAGTGCTGAGAAATTTCCCCAAAAATGCTATCAAGAAAATTCCTTGACAAGCCTGAACCCAGATGCTCAAAGCCATTTATCTCGTGGCCGCGCCTGCTCCAGCAGAAGAGGGGCGGAAGGGCAGAGCTGGCTCAGACCGACCTTCCCCGCAGCTCCGCGTTTGGCACGGTGCTGGGCTGAGGTCCCTTACCCACGAAGGCATTAGCTTATATCCCAACCGGATTTACATCTGTGGCCCTCCGAGCCCACGGCGCCGCATTCCCCAGGAATGGCAAAATTAAAGGCAAACCCTCTCCTAAATGCGTTTCTAACTGCGCCCTCCGTCCCGAGCAAAAACCAAGCACCCAAACCCCCAGCTGCGGATGTGGGAGGGCTGCACCCCAACAGCCGCACCGCCAGCGCGATGAGAAGCAACGATGCTCAGGGATGCTGGAAACATAACATATATTGCATACTTTTTCCTTTCCTGGACAATATCAGGGGAAATTTCTTAGTGGAAGCTCCTGCCCACCACCCACAGAAGGAGTAAGTGTGTACATTCGCACAGCTTACACCTTTTCCTGCCCAGATGAGGTGTTTTATCTAAGTGTTCAGAAGGGGAAAGGGCGAGAGGAGCTTTGGCTGGGCATTGGGATGCCCACTTGCGGTAATTAAGCTCAGACTAACTGAAACATAAGAAAAAGAAATCGAAATGACTGTTTTCTGTGCCGACACCACAGATTGCACATCAGCCTCAGGGGAGCCCCGGTCCGTGCCCCGGGGCCACGTGTTTCCAAAGGTCCTCCTCCTCCAGGTGTTTTATCGACTCTTGTCTTATTATTTAAAATTATTTATGATGAATTTTGGCTGATGCTCTTCTCTCAGCAACACTTTCTAAACATTTAATAATTATTCCGACAACAAACCTTGGATCCGGGAGCGGCCGTCGCTTGTGCCGTGAGCGGAGACGTGCTGCGACCCCGCTCCTCCGGCGGTGTGACGCCGCGTTGCTTCACATCCCGTTGCCGTTTTCAGTAAAAAACCTGCAATCTGCAGGTAACGCATATTCGGAGCGCTCCTGGGGTGGGGTGTCAGCAAGTGTCAAGGCTTTCTTTCTGAAATCCCTGGAGGATGCTGGTTTACCGGCCAGGGAGAAAGCCTTAGCGACCCAGACTCGGTTTACAGCAAACTAATTTGGGGTGCGGGTACCGACGGGGATCTGGTTGTGTAACTGTTCAGCACGGACTGAAAACACGAGCAGCGTTGCAGCGTTCCTGCGCCGATCGTCCGCGTTTCCACCGGCACGGGCGCAGTTTTTGTTTGCTGCGGGGGGCGCGGGAATGCTGGCGATTTACACGTGTTTCGGATGAAGGATAGTCACGTGCACCTTGTGCTCACTACGGTTTACGTTACTCTAGATTATACATCTGTCATGTTAGTTGTTGAGTCGCTGCGGATTACATTGCCTTGCCGCTTAACAAGGAGATGTATTGCAGAGCAGGGCAGTGCCGTGCCTGTTCCAGCAAAGGACATTGTTTTCCCATATTTCTCTAGGAAGATCACACATTATAATCGCTGTACACAGTATACCATGTAAAATGATCCCCATTTATTTCATACAATAGATACTGTGTCATTTAATTAATTTAGGCTAAAGAGGAATGCTCAGCATTCACTAACAACTTTTCCTTTGGGACTGGAAATGAAAAACCCTCATTCTGCTCAGCAGCCGGAGCCAGGAGAGCGCTCCTGGAGAGACGGCTTGCATGGAGACGAAAACCGCCCCGGCGCCCCGTTTTTCCTCCCAAATACGTAACGGATTTATAAAATTGATCTAGAGCATCTAGCTGCAGCCATAAGGCTGGCCCAGAGAAGAAATGCCGAGGACCGAAGGAAGCTCCGCACAGCCACAGCCGTGCACTGGCGGAAACCAGCCTGCGCGGTGGGGGAACCCGCACGGGCAGTACGGCTCGCGTTGCCCCATACTCGTACTTTTTTAGTGGCTGGTTTTTTGTTCGCAGGCCCAGCGTCACAGGAAAGCGTAAAGGCCGGCCTCTAGTGATGGGGTTCGTGGTGCGCGGAGCACCGCACCAGCGGCGATGCCGCCTCTGAGCGTTCCTGTCCCTGCGGAACCCGTTTCTGTATTACGGAGATTTCTGCAGACCTTAGGCCATGAGTATTGAACAGCCCTCACCTCTCACAGCTTCTCATTCACCCAGAGTACAATACAGCCTTGTTTTGAACATAAAAGCATCATTGACAACCCCTAGATTACCTCAAGAGGTTGTTTACCCGTGTGCTACAGGAGACTTTGAAACTTGCCGCTAATTAAAGTACGTTACCGAGGCCGAGCCTTCCCTTAGAAAGTGATCACAGGTCCTTGCTCGTTGCTTCCGCTGCAGACGATCTCCTAATCACGATTTCGCTGGGTGTGATGAGCTCTGGGGTAGCAGAGCTGTTTCTTTTGCCCGGGGCGCATCCCCCGCTCCGTGCGAAGGGGATGTCACCACCGGCAGACCCGGAGCCGTGCCTGCAAACCGTCAGCGCATCTTACACCTCGCTCTTAGTGCTTCCACGCACATTTACAGCTCCGTGCGTTTCCCTCAAGCGCTATTTTCAGCGTACGTTAAGTGAACTATTTTAACCACGAGTAGCAGAGCTCCTCACTCCAAACCAGTTTTTTCTTCTCGGGAGAGATGATGCGCACTGGAGGCACGGGTCAGCCTCTGCGATGCTCCTCGGTAAATTAGCTGTGGAAAAGTCTTTCATCGCAGGCTTTAGCAGTTGGAGTATTTAAATATAACCACACAGCTTTCATTGGAGGTGATAAAAGATTCTCATCCGTATTACCGGGTTCGATATAAGTGGTTCGCCTCTCAAATGTATTACAGTTCATTTCATGTTTAGTGATACAGTAATAGCTTAAATTGTGCACTGAGGTCAAGGACAGGCATTGATCTGTTTAAACAAATCCTGCGATTAATTAGAGGTGGGCTCGCGCTGAAACACCTGGCCTGGGTGGGACACTGCAGGCACCCCCGAAGAACTGGCCTTGGCACTGGCCGTCCCCAGACTGCTGACGCGGGGTGGACCACCGCGAGGTGAACATGGGCAACCTGCTCCCGGGACGAGGAAGGGTTTCCCAGCTCTGCCCCAGCTCAGCCCAGCTCAGCCCCAGCTCAGCTCAGCCCAGCTCA
>VXBL01007269.1:320410-346887 GCA_013400195.1 Aramus guarauna
CTCCCCTCCCTGCCCGCCCTGCCTGCCTGCCCTGCCTGCCGTGACGCCCACGGGGGCACCAGGAGAAGGCAGTACGTAGGCACGGGCGAGTTACACACACAAGAACCACGTGGGTTTCAAGGCCAACGGCATCTTTGGGGGGGTCTTTCGTAGCAGCAGCTCGCCATCCAAATATTTTATTGCAAATGTTTGGCTGAGATGCATCTCCCAGGACAAGCCGTGGCTCCTGTCCCGCTGCCGGCCAGCTCAGCTGCTCTGGGGTCGCACTTTGCAGAAGTTGCTGCAGTTTTATGGGACGGCTTCCTTGTTTTCCTTCGGAGAGACTTTGCCCCGGGCAGGAGCGCTGCCCGCCGTCCCACAGAAGGTCCCCACAGCCCCACCGGGAAAAGCACGAGGGACATTATCCACCAGGAGAGAGGGTGAGGCATCCACATCTGTGCAGGGAGAGGATGCAATAAATAACAAATGACTTTTGATTACATGACATAATATTACTTTCAATGTAAAAATGGATTACGCTGCGTGCAATAATAAATCATAACTTTACGTTTCATCAGCACAGAGCCAGTTCTGAACTGCAACATCTGGAGCTCAGGCTGAGCCTTCCAGCTTTTGAAGATACTTCTACCCCAAGCTTCATCTCCAGCAGGTCAGATGAAAACCTTGAGCCTTATTATCCTGAAAGTACCTGCATGCGGGACGATGACATCATCAGTCCATGGCAATACGCAGCCCTTGCAAGAAGGCCAGATGGGCTGGGAACAACTTTTTTAAAGCAATAGCAAAACGAAGCCAAGAAGCCCTAAGCCTGGCAATTTGAACCGGTTTCCCACTCCCGTTGCAGCAGCACAGGAAGGTACCGGGCAGCGACATGTGTGGGGCCAACACCACGGGCTGTCCCCCGGGGAGCAGCATCTCCCTGCAGCCGGGGCTGGGGGAAAGCCCCCTCTTTCCTTCACAGGCGTCAGAGCCACGAGGAGCACGGGCGTGGGATGGGATTCAGGGCAAGCTGCAGGTTAGATGGGTAAGCCCAGCACTGACGTTTTCCCAGGCCCTCGTGCAGCCCCGGTGCGTGGCCGGGCTCTGGCTGAGCACGCCGGGGCGGGTGAGCGTGGAACGGCACCGTGGGCGTCCCGTCGGCAGGGACTACCACCCTCCGCAGCAGCTCCCCTCTCTGACTCCTCAGGAAAATTTGGGTAGGGAGGGCTTAAAAACCCTGCTGCAGTTTGGCATTATTCCTTCCGTGCCTCTGCTAACAACCATGCGCTCAGCAAAACAGTTTT
The DNA here is from genome assembly GCA_013400195.1 of Aramus guarauna. Lineage (NCBI taxonomy): Eukaryota > Metazoa > Chordata > Aves > Gruiformes > Aramidae > Aramus > Aramus guarauna. The sequence goes on from VXBL01007269.1 coordinate 321,694, forward strand.
GCAAATGTACGGTCACCACAGACCCTCTGCGGCGGTGCCCGGTTATTCGGCACATCGCCAGGGTGCCTCTCCTTACCCGCCTGCTGCAGCTCTGGGGAACGCGCCCAGCGGGGTCAGATACCAGACCCGGGTGCACCGTGCCCATGCCACATCACGGGTGATAGAATCATAGAATCATAGAATCATCTAGGTTGGAAAAGACCTTTAAGATCATCAAGTCCAACCGCTAACCTAACCTTGCCATCCCACCACTAAACCNCAGCGCAACATCCTTCCTGTAGTGAGGGGCCCAAAACTGAACACAGTCTTCGAGGTGCGGCCTCACCAGCGCCGAGTACAGGGGCACGATCACTTCCCTACTCCTGCTGGCCATACCATTCCTGATACAAGCCAGGATGCCATTGGCCTTCTTGGCCACCTGGTGATGACCCGGTCTGATGCAGGACGAGCTGCCGGCTCCATGCGCCTCGCTCCCCGCGTCCCGACCAGCTGCCGGAGCTCTGCCGCCGGGAGGGTGACGGCCGCACGGGCCGCGCGCTGCCCGCTCCCCCCCGGAGAGCCTGGGAAAGGCACGCCGGGGGCTGCAGCTGGGTCTGGGTCAGCTTGCACTTTTTGGTGTGGCACGGGTTTTAAGCACCTGATCCATGCATTTGGCCACCCTGGGTGAGAAGAGGCAGTTTGCTAGAAAAGCACCGGTCCCCCGTGTCGGGTCTGTACTGTGAACGGCAAAGTTAGAAAAAACGTGGACAGAGGTTTGGACGTGCTCACAAGGCAAGGAGCTGCCAAAAAACACAGGACCAAATCAGAGGCAGCGCTTCAGCTTGGTTCTCACGGCTCGGTGACTTGTATTCCAGATTTCCATCCTGGGAGCGAAGCCGAGATCAGCCTGGGCGCTTGCAGGGCACTTTGCGAGGACACGCCGCAGGGTCCCTCCTCGGGCCGGGGGATGCAGCCCCTGGGGACCCCGCGGGGTTTGGGGTTTCACAGCTCCGCAGCGCTGGAACGGCAACTGCTCCATCTGGTGGGAACGGCTCCGTCCGGGTTGGGACGGCGGGCTGGCAGCTCCGTCCTGCAGAGCAGGTCGTGGTGGCCCGGCCAGCGTCCGCACGCCGCGGGTCTCCCAGCCCTCTGCCGCCGCACCACCATCGCCCGCTCCGGGCACCGGGTGCCCCTTCCTGACGCTGCAAGGACGGACGATGGAAACGTACTTGTTGATAAAGGACCTGTGTAAAAGGGGAGCAGAGCGCCGAGCATCGGCCGAGGGCGAAGCGTTCGCCCGGGAGTTGCGCTCGTACGCTGCAAAGGGGAAACCGAAGCGGACGCGCCGGAGAGCCGGGCTGCTTCTGCCGAGAGCCCCAGCGATGGGGGCTGCCCCGGGGGGTGCGGAGCGCAAGGCAGCACACAGCATCCGCGGCAGCGAGCCGGGCCAGCCCGACGGAACGGGCGTGCGGCTTCCGTGACCAAATCCCTGGCGCGAGGGAGAGTTGCTGGGGCATGTATCCTGAAATACACCCGGGGCCCGGCCGGGGACGGCTTCCTTCTGGTCTGAAGCCTACGACATTGCAAAGGTTTACAAGGAGGTCTCACGGGAGCGTGGCGCAGCCTGTGTCGGGCTCTGCCGGTGTTTGCTGATTAGTTGGACAATCTTAATATTTAGGAAAAAAACCTATGGGCAAAGATAAAAGTGGAAGGAACGGCTTTCACCGCAGCTGTGGCTCGACAAAACAAGCCAGTCGTGACGCGGTGGTGTGGTCTGGCTCAGCAGAGCGGGGTCCGGCTCCCAGCTCGGCGGCAGCTCTGCAGCTGCCGGTGATTCACGCGCCGGTTACCATTCCATCCTGCCCCAGACACTTCTTGCTTCTTCACCATAAACATATAAACAGGAGAGGACTGCAGCACCCCAGGACCTGTAGAACGCTCCCAGCTTTTGTACTTTAAAAAAAGAGACACAGAAATGCAGAAAAAATATCTATGTTCAGCATTTAAGCTTGCCTTCCGTAGGAGTTTTTGCTTGCTCACAGCCCAGGGAGAGCGCTGAGAGACGAGGCTGTGCTGCAGGACTCATCTCCAAATCAATGCTCAGAGACCTGCTCAGACGTCGTTGGCTCCGGACACTTGCCCAGGGCCACCTCCAACGAGCCCATGCTGCAAGAGGGGTCAAACGGCCCCGCTGCAGGTCCTGAGCCGTGCCGTGGGAGAGGTGGCCCGAGCCCAGCCCCGCCGGTCCCGTGGGTAGGGGCTTCTGTACCACGCAACACGCCTGGCGTGCCGTGTGGAGACACGCGGACGGGCGGAGATGCGGGGAAAAAAAAGGGGAAGAAATCCTCGCTTGCTTTCTGTGGCTCTTTTGTACCTCAGCAAAGTGGCGTAACTCCAGCTGGCAGTCCTTATTTTACAACGTGGGCATTTCTCTGCTGGAAACGCTACCCTCCACTATTTCCTTGATCTGAAAGCTGCGAGTGTCGATCCAGCTGAAGTCGGCTGAGTGCCTAGAAATAAGGCAAAAGCCAGTGACCGCCAGGCTGCCCTTGGCTGTGCCAGTGCAGAGGAGAGACGGCTTTTTGCAACTTTGATTTACTGGCAATTGTTGGAAAAGAAGCAAGCAAGAAATGAAAACCCAATATTTCCATTACAGTTTGCTTAATAAAAAAATATTGTAGGAAAGTCAGACACCATAAAATGCCCATCTTCCGTCTATATTTACAGGATCGTACAATAACTCGAGCCAGACCAGGAATCAATTTAAAAAAGCCATTGCAATCGCAGGCACAGACAAGTGAGTGTTCGATACCCCGCAGCGAACCAGCAGCCCCACTTCACCGGAGCACCCCGACTACGGCCGGGCTGCGTTGCAGCAAAGGGTGGAGGGTAAAGCACCGACTAAAAGGCTGCTCTGGAGCGGGACTCCGGATTTCCAAGAAGCCGTTTGGAACACCGAGCAATTTCTCCTCCAACGTGCCCAAGAACTCTTCTGCATCATCCATTCTCCCCGCTTGCAAAACACCTTCTCTCGTTGATACGGAGGATATTTTTAACATCAAGCTCCCGCGTTATGGTGAATCCATTAGGCAGCAAGTGCTGCCTGTGGCAAAAAAGATAATTCTGGCTGGGCGGTTTCTCCTCCCCTTCGCGTACACCCCCCTCTCCTCTGCCCCAACATTACACTCCCCCTTCCTTGGCCTCTTCTGCTCATTACCTTCATTTACTACTGGTCCTGCACAAGTCTTTGGTTTTGCTGTAGGTACCACGACCTCCGTGCTAGGGGACAGTCCTGAAGGAGAGGGGCTGTGGAGAACCATGTCACCCCACCCAACCGCTCTGCTCCAGCGATCCCCCCACACCATCCACACTGGGTGCTCTGCCCCACGGGCCGTGGTGCCTGGGGGAGTCCTCAGCCTTCCCTGAACCTGCACTGGTTTCAGCCCGCTGTCCTACCTCCTGCTGAGCCAACATCTCCTACGGGGACGGCGTTAGTCCGTGCGAGATGCCCGGCCCACGGGCTGGTGGGTTTGGAGCTGCCTCGGGTCCATCGGTGCTCCAGCTCCGACGCTAAGGCTTCGCTCACGCTGCGGTCGCAGTAAGTGGCTGAGGCAGCTCCACATGTTCGGCTTCGTCATAAAACGGAGTAATTTCATGGACAGTCACTTTGGGCTGTAGCTACAAGAACTTGCTTTAAGAGGAGAAAGCTCAGGCTGCTGCTGAAGGAAATGCAGAGAGTCGCGGAGGCCGCGCTGAGAACCAAAGGCTGATTCCCAGTGAGGACCTTTCCCGCTGGGTGTGAGAAGACCCTGGCAGATGTCCTTCAGCTGAACAACGGCTTGGGCTCCAAGCGGGAGCAGGTACAAGCCTGTGACCCATTATCACGTCAGACAAAAGGATGCCACGCTTCTTTCTTCCTGCAGTCTGTGGCCTGTCCTCCAAACACATTTAAAGATAAAATGTGCTGTTTACAGTCGGTAATTTTGCTAATTGCTGATTCTGAGCCACGTGATGCTCATGAAGAGCAGTACTGGTACCTGCCTGAACCTCCACGTAGCGGCAAGAAGCGTGGGGGAGCAGGAGGGGCACTGCTGTCAGGTCAGCCCAGCACTTGTGCCAGAGTCAACCAGCGTTTCTTATTTCTCAGGCAATAGCTTAATCTATTTTAATGATTATCGATACTGATGTTGAGTGTAATCACCTTGTCCGATACAATTGCTAGAATCTAAAAGTCAACTTGATTTTAATGGTTTATCATTAGGGGTATTATTTAGTCGGATTAAACTGGTGTTAATTCCTCCACAGTCACCATTTAAAAGCTGCGTGGAGCACATTATGGTGACCCCCCCGCTCACAATATGAATCAATGCCCTGTCTCTCTACCAGATATTTTCAGCAGCATCTAGCAAGCGGCCATGTGGGTGGACACCGAAGTACTTCAGGATGTCAATCTTCAGGGCTCATCCCTACCACCATTAACATTTCTTTAAAACGCCTCACAGCAGGGGTCGGCTTCACCTCTCCTGGTGGTGATGGGGCCCATCAACCCCCGGCTCTCAGAAGAACGGCTGGGAAACGCTCGCGGGACGGGACGTGGAGGCGAAGCTGGAGCAGCCCTTGCGCGGTACTGAGGTGCTTTCAGGCGACACGTCGGACCTGTCGGAGGAAGCGCTGTGCTGCCAAGGCGGCTCTGGCTGCATCCCCATCACTGGCCAGGGCCGCATGGTGCCCACGGTGGCACTGCCCGGCAGCAGCCGCCGCTCACCCAGGTGTGGGACGTGGGAGCTGGGCTCTGCCGGCGCTGCCCCGAGGGTCCCCGACCCAGGGACCACCAGCCTCCCGACCGGCGCGGCCACCGTAGGGAGCGAGGACACGGCCACAGCCAAGAGCCGTACCAGCAGCTTCTGGAGCGAAGCCTCTGCGTCTCGCCGAGACCATGGCCCCGTAGCAGAGGCGGCTGGGAACCGAGCAGGGCTGCGTCACCGCTCCATGCCCGGCAGGGTACCAAAGCCGCATCTCTCCTCCCTTTGCCTCCTCTCCCCGCTCCCCTGCTCGCAGGGACCGGCAGCCCTGCCCACCCTCACCCCCGAGGCTGACGCCCTTCATGTGCCCAACATTCATTTCCCAGCCTTCTGCTCTGCTCTTCGAACCAGAACACAAGGTGGCTTTTCTTGGTCTACATTCTTGTGGTTTTGGTACAGCTGTAAACAGCCCCCCTCCAGAAGGCACCGTACTGAAAACCTCGTGGGAGCATCTTCTGGTGCTTCCATCGATGCTGCAAACCATGAAAGGAACCAGGGACCGAGATCCGGGAGCAACCAACAGCAGCAGCTTTTGCTCCATGCTTCCTACCAGATGAAACAACCTTGTTACCTTGAGACTAATAATACATTTTTTTTGTCAGCAAGAATACAAGCATGAATTTAGAAAAAAAAAACCACTGCCAAATTTACAATTTCCATGAATAGAAGTGGTGAATTTAGTAAATACTTTTCTTATTGAAACAAGTGATCAAAACTGATGTATGATGGCCAGGAGTAACTCCGTTCCTGGAAGAATCTTCCGTGGATGATGGAGAACTGTTAGCTAAATTATTTCATTAATTTGTATAAAAATTAAGCCCTGAAGATATTTTAGATGTTTCCTTTAGTTAATGAGATTTCCATGATAGTTAAAAAAATGAAATTAGAAAACAATACCGTTAATCTTGGATTACATGCAGCATGGGAAGAATTAATAGCATAAAGCCAGAAGATTAAGACACCCTGCTTTCCAACAAAACCACCGCGGTAGAAGCTACATGCTGCGTTTTCCTGCCTGAGATTACCGAGGAGGTGCTCGGGACCTGCCCCTCCGTCTCTCACCTGGTATATCCGGGCACTGCCTGCTCCTCCTGACGGGCAGGGTCTGGTCCGGAGCAAATAATCACGGGCTGAGCGAAGGGATGACCAAGAGCTTCCGTACATCCCAAGGGGGGAGAGCAAACGGCACGGACAAGCCTTTGTATTTGATCTGCTCTTGCAGTCAAAGCGCTGATCGGAAATAACGTTTTCTCAAGTATTCGGGTAACCCATATATTAAATATTACATATATATGAACTGTCAATAAATAGCTATCATTGCTTCACATTTTAAAGGTAAAATTATTTTCCATTCAAATTCTCAAATTAAATCACAGTAACTTTATATACCCTGCGTTTGGCCGTTCTAATAAACAGCAGTATGAAACAGGGATAAAAAGAAATCCCAAAACAGGATTACATGCAGCAATAAAAGGGGAAATGATCTTTGAAGAAATGATGTAAGAACAAATTCTAACTGCATTAAACAGCAACAAGTCGTGGTCTCAATCACCAGCCGGGCAGGAGTTTGATAATCTCACAGGTACAGCATATAAACCTGCGAGCACGACAACTAGCATTTTAATTTAATTTACCTGAAAAGGTTCACTTCCAATCCCCTCTACTCGCTTCGGAGCGCAGGGAAAACGCGTTCGCCCTACGCACGCCCCAGTGCAGTAACCGACCTGGGATAGGTCGTGCGTAACGTGCTGCCCAAACCGAGGGGCGAGGGGGGATGGTCACGCCGAGGGGAGGGTGGGTTTCCAGAGGCAGCAGGAGGGCGCAGGTTGCCCCCAGCACCCCAACGCCCCCGGCCCCGTTTCACGGGGGTTTATGAGGGACATGGTGTTCTACAGAAGTTCGGAGAGAAAAATGCTTCATTTTTTGTGTGCGCTCCGGGCAGTGATTTAGTTGCACTCAGTTTCTTTCGCTATTTAAAAATAAGTTTATTATTTATTAGTTTTTATTATTTAAAAACAAAATTCATATCCTTACCCTTTAGCATCGGATATCAAAGGGAACAAGCTTCCTAAGCCCACAGATGCATAAACTGCTCATACTGACCTTTACAAAAAACCACCTCTTTTGTTCACAAACTTATTTATCGAAGAGCAAATCATTACATATCCAATAAAATATTAACAAGAAGTTTATTCTTTGAGATAACTTTATTAAAGTTTTCTTCAAACACCACACAGTATTGCAAAAAAATCCGCAATTGCAAGGTACGGTCTCCGTAGCTTCTAATTTTTTTTCCCGTGATACTTATCTAAACCAGAAGCTTGCCAAGAAAACGCATGTTGTAGGAAAACATTATATGGGGTATATGATGACATACAATAATTATGTTCCTTCGAACACACAGGAATTGATGTATAAATGCTTTAACTCTTAAAAATAAGATGTATAGTGATACTGGGCAATGAGGCTCCTACCAACTTACACCAGGTTTCAGATTTTGCATCAATAATGGATCCTCTGCACTGAAGTTACTTAATTATAGGCTGGTTTTTTTCTTCTGATGCCTATGAAATTGAGTACGAATAAAAAGAGACCAAATCTTACATACAGTGCAACTGGAGTGAGCAGTCTGGAACCCCGGGTTGGGTGCAAGGCACAGGGGTAAATCTCATCCACTGTTAACTAGATGCACGAGTTCATCTAAAAATAGAGAGTCATCCCATCATATGCACCGCATCTTTATGGCAAACATTTCTACAGCACACTTTGGGGAGGAAGAGCTAAAATGGGGGGAAAAAAAAAAAATCAGGAAAAATGTTGTATCTATCCTGAAACAACACAGTAAATATTAAATATTTTATTATGTCATTTGCAAATAAGTAACAACAATGGCAGAATAAATAATAAAAAAAAAGTAATAAATTTGGTCCCTAAGCAACTGCCATCTTAACTGTTTGTCAAAGTCACCCGAAGACAAAACCCAGTGAAAACAGGAGCCGAATCCAGGCTGGCACTAGGCGGGCTCCTCGCTCTCCAGCAACGGTTCCGCTTCCAGCGCCACCAAACCGGATTGTCTGTCCTTGCGCTGACGATACAGGAGGAATTGCAGAGTCACCTGTTATCTGGGGGTAAGGAAGTGATTAACCAGGATACAGAGGTGGCAATTGCAGTACTTGCTTTCAATTAAACCCAAACTAAGCTGTGCAGAATAAAAGCAGCCATCCATTTAGTTCTGGCACAGGCTCTGAATGCCAGAGTCCGCAGAGGAAAGCTTAAAACTCGCTGTATCTAATTCATGTACTGTAGTGTAAGGATTATCCATTTACTTAATCCCGACTGTGGAATTTTCTACATTAGCATATAACCTTTTCCAAATCCTACTTAACGCTCATTTTCAGTACTTCTTTGTGGCAAAAAGTTTAATCATATTTTACTTGCAACGCTAAAGAACATATGGAAAAATTCTAACTCAAAACTTCAGATCCCCTTGGTTACATGGCTCGGATACACAGGAGAATGTCCTTTACTACCTCTTCCTCAGGCTTGCAAGGGTCCCAAGCGTGAAATTCCTTAGAAGCAGAAGAGGAACAAGGTTCACCTAGGAACAATGTGGAATCAAACACGTTGCCCGGTACCGCTCCAGCCTCAGCGGGCCAAATACTGCAGGTGGATGCTGGTGAGGAGGAGAAGTTAGTAAAAACTATTCTTAGCAATAGATCAGGAGGGCCCAATCCGAAAACAAAATTCTCATTTCCTGCAAAATTCTAGCTGGTTCGGTATTTACAGGCACTTACATGCAGCTATCACTCAATATTTAATGCTGGTTTCAACACAGAATTGTGCAATTAGACACAATTATTTATTTCTATTGTAAAACAGACCACTGGAAACACTGCTAATCTGAAAAGAACTAACAAATATGGACTCGTCCTTCATCGTGATGGTTCCAGCTCTCAAACAAAACTGTTGACTTTGAGCATATATGGCCTTTAAATAAAAAGAAATCTCGGCTGTGCATCTACAACAGACAGGAGAAATGTCTTACTCTTCAGTATTTTTGCTAGATAGTTGAGAAGTTTCATACCCGAGTACTGAACTTGATACCAACCGCTTTGCTCTCCGATAGAAATACCACTTTCCGATGGAAATACAGCATACAAACCTATACGTAAGGGAAGGGCATAGCTGGATTCTTTCCTATTCTGTTCTAGGAAATCTGCACACACCTGACAGAATAAAGATTCCCCCAGTCCCAGTAAATCCACACAGAAATGACGTGAAATGCAAAGCAGCAGGTCTGCAGAGAGGCAAAGCACAGCAGCCAGCAAAGCGGCCGTACTCTGTACGGCAGGGTTCACGGCTCCTACTTTTTTTGTTCACTTTGGGGACTATTTTTTTTTTTTTCTTTTTCTAAAAGACAGCGTGATTCCAGCAGCAGACTATGCTAAACCCAGCATGACTTGCTATCCGACTCTGATGAAGAAAGTTTTCAGGACATTAGATGGGTGGAAGGAGGTGAAGTAGATGAGGACAAGTAGGGACCTCCAACATAAGGATCTGTAGGAAAGCATGTGTAAAGGCACGTGGTGTAGATACAAGCGGCCGCCAGGTACCTGGTACAAATCCCAATGTATGCTCATCTAAGTTCAGCTTTCACAGAGCCTGGGTCACCACTACTGTTACACGTAAAATCCCATTTTAAAAATGAAATGGTTTCCCTGGGAAGAAATCTGACTTACGGAATTCTGGCAGGAACGCTTTGGATCAGTTACAATAACCTGGCTGGTGGACGATGGTTGTGAGAAGTTTGAGGCTAATGTATCTAATTATTTTTAAAAAGAAGAAGGGCGGGGGGAAGCTTTCTGGGAGGCCTGGATGAAGGGAGAGGAAACTCTCTACATCTTAGACAGAGCCTCAAGAATTATCCCACCTTCCCAAAGCCTTCCAGCATCCCACCTGTGAGGACCCCCAGCTAAAGACTAGACAGGATTTCCTTCCGAGAGAGCAGGCCAGCACTCCTTTGCTAGTCTTTCTGCAGTGTTATGTGGGGAACGCTTTCTTCTGAGAGCTTAGCAAATTCATTTTACAGCACATAGAGCTACCACTTAAGTTTCCTGCCTTTTTCTTTTTTTTCTTTTTTATAGGCCTTACGGAACTCACAGCTGAGCACCTCCTCTTAATAGTTGCACTGGTGGAAAAAAGACCCTGTGAATTGGGAATCAAATTTACTTAAATCATACTGTGGGCTTGGGACAAGCCTGGGCTGTAGCACTGTGCATTACCACTCTTAGCCACCAAGTTGGCCACAGCAACAGAGCTTTTAAGAAGGTATAAATTATAAACACAAGTTCTGTGGAGCTTATCAGTGTTTCCAGAATATGTTTTTGTACTGTGTGTACTCAGCTGGTCATATTTTTTAAATAAATGCTAAACTGCCAAGACTACTTAATATAGAAACTAACTTGCTGCTCAAGTCTGACTTTCTGGCGGAAACTTTAAGACCTAAGCATGCAGACAGCCCAAAGTGGAGGAGACAACCAAACTGACTTCTCAGAGTAAAGTTTATGGCAGCCACCAAGCGAGCGTATCAAATTTCTTTCATTAAATTAAGCAATTTAATGACAATTTCACAAAAACAAAATAGTTTTGAGACAAAAGCAGGTATTAACGGGAGGGCAGAGAAGTTGTACGTTTGGCTGGGAAACTCTCCTGGCTGAATTGTCAGGTCAGGCTTACATTCTTTGCACAGGGTAATTAAATTACAAAGTGTGATGTTTTGTAGAAGTATATAATGGATTCCAAGTGGTTGCCCTGCAGATCACAAAAGGTGCAAGAGAAGAGTCTGCGTATAACAGCTTGGCTCTTGCTGGATGTATTTTGGCTATCTAGTAACAACCTGGCTACACTTAATGAAAAGAATTACATGGGGAGGATTTGAACACAGTTCTCTGACAATAGGGTGATGTCAAATAAAAAAAAAAAAAAAAAAAGGCAAAAAATCTTGGTAAAGGGCTTTGTCTGAACCAAACACAAAGCAGAGTTGTTTGGTTTTGGTGGGAGCATGGGAGGAAGGAAGCGGGGTGAAAGAGGGTACAAGAGTTACAGAAAACGACAAAGTTTTCTGGAAAAACTTGCACTAGATTCAGTCTCTTTGAAACTTAGTGATGTTTGCTGCTAAAACTCTAAAGGCAGAACTGGTCATCGGCTGATTTAGTATTTTAAAATACGTAGTATTGCATCTTTGTGTACAAATGAAACATGAAGTAATCATGCACATCAGATAAAGCTCTATTACGGCCCACCATGGAACCTTAAAACAGACAAATCTGGACTTTGCGTCTGACCCTCAAGACGCCCCATCAGCCCATTTAAACCCTGGGCTGCCTGGTTTCCCGAGAAACTCCAACCACCTTCCCCTGCTGCAAAGCGCCAGTTGGAAGGAAACACTTCCTGCAAAAGAAAATCGTGTCCAATTTAGAATTCAAATGTGCAGTGCTATGGAACTCCTCTTAAAATGAAAAGGAGGACAACTCATACTCTCCAAATAATTGGACACTTCCATTATTTGTTGAAAATAACTGGCTTACTGTGCAACCAAATAACTTTAACTGGAGACACCAGGGGAACAGGATGACCGTGTTATCCTGTTAAACCAAGCCAAAACGGCTCCGGTGTAATCCTGCACTAAGTAACGCTGGAGCTGCTGTTCCAGCTATGATCAGGAGTCCATTTGTTTCTAAAAATAGTCACTGCCAGCCGTGTCAGACGGAAGCAAAAGAATACTGCAGCAGACACAGAGTAAGTGAACTCTTAATCCTGGTTTGGACCTTGAGAGATGAGAGTTTATTTTCCCGCCTGATGAAAGTCTGGTCACTATCAGGAATAAAGTCTACTAGAATTAGGCAATTTCTGCAACTATGCCTCAAAACAGAGGCTGTCTGTTACGCAAATGATCTGTGATGAAACACCTCCCTCTTAGAAATTATGACTTTTTGGGTTAACTCCTCTGTTTTCCAAAACCCAGGTGATCCTGTTCATAGTTTTCTGGTCTAACATGACGTATCAGTTTGTCAAATTTTGCTATTTTCTTGCTTGGCAAGAGACAGTAATGAAACTCTCTTTTTAAAAGCATTGACTTCCTTACCTTCAGGGCTTCTCAAAGCAGGAGGTCTGCTTTTGTTTTCTCTTGATTACAAATACTTCATACATTTTCAACTAACACTATATACTTGACTAGATTCCTATAAGCTCCTCAACCTGATTTGGAAGCATCTGTTTTCAATCTAATTTGAACTGGAGGACTATTAGCAAGATTGGATTCAGACTCCAATCAAGACGGGACCCAGACATGAATGTCATGTGCACACTGGCACTGCAATCCTGGGGCAGGGCTCGGGGAAGGGGAAGGTTTGCGGCCAACATAAAAATTCCTTTTCAGAGTTCATCATAGAAAGGCATCTGCAAATATGCACATAACGTACTGTAAGGGTCATCAAGATCAAGTTCTAGGGGTTTTTGGGTAAATAAATACTGGCTGGTTTATGTTTCCAGCTGGGGGTGGAAGGAGGGAGTCACTACTCCGTTCATGGAACAAAAGGGCCGAGCTCAAACCAGCCATGGGGGCTAGCAACCCTGCTCCCCGCCGTCCACTCAGGCCAAAGAAACAGGGTTGTCTCAGACAAGATAAAGCTACAACTTACTTCAAAACGGGCCAGGAACCACAGTTTAGTCTCACTGCTGTAGCAAAGTATTCTCTTCCCACATCGCAGAATGTTTTACTAAACCGCCCACTTAAATCGCCATGGCTGGAGACGCACGAAGCACAGATGGCTATTCGGAATGCCAGGGTAATTTAACAGCCCATCCAAGGGCCAGGGTCAGCTGTCCCATCCCTGGTCTAATTGGAGCGGCTTATGAAATTACTTTAATCAGAAAGACAAGACTGATGCCTGGGAATCATAACTTCTGGAACTGTTCCAGGTAAATCTGGTAAAGAACTTCCTTTTAATATGGAACGGATTAACACAACATGCTTCAGCATGGTCCTGAAATCACTCTTCATTTTATCCTGTTTTATAGCTTGAGTTCATGGAGCTAAGTACCAAGGCACAAACCTAAAATTCTGACTGCAGGGAAAAATCAGAAAATCTCCTCTTTATACTTATTTAAGTGAAAATACAAGCTATAGTAACAAGACAGGTGACTACAAACCTACAGTCAGACCAAGTACCATCACACTATCATTCACTAGGCTTTTAAGGCCAAAGTACCATACTGCTCTAAACATTTTGCTTTTCATTTCTTGATCACAGAATGCTGATGCTCAGTCTAGAGACAGCATGACTAACAGTAACTAATATACTGTGGGCATCTCATGTATGTCCCCTGAATATAAGAAGGAAAAAAAAAAAAAAAAATTACACTGTTTTAAGTTTGCTCAGGCCTTTCGAGAAACTGGCATACTAATCTAGATAACAGTGTAGTTGGTTAGCCCTTAGCACGTCTCTGTGAGCACAGCCACTGGTTTTCAGAGGGACTCAGTGTCTCAACGCATCTGCCTTTGCCCGGAATCACAGAGTTAAGGGCAGCTGCAGCATTGCTTTGTTAAATGCTATTTTCCCAAAACTAAGTTTGCCAAAACCTCATTGTTTTGTCTCTGAACTTAATGCAATCTTGCAATAACACTTACCCAATTTAACCAAATTCTCAAAGCTGTAATTCTATATTTGCATTTAAAAACAAGCAGGTTTAGGGTTTGTTTTTGGTTTGTTTGGGGTGGTTTTTTACATTTATCAGACAGCAAACCTAAGAAAAACAGCACAATGTGAACGCCCCCCAACTTTTAGTAGACTACATATTGCTTACAAGATATAGATCAACCTCTGCAATGCAGCTTTAATATAGGTATTTTCTATAAACTTACTATTCTTATCAAGAAATATTATAAAAAGCATACAAATTACTGTTCAGAAAGAAGATCTTATGATCAGGTTAGAATCCTAGAAAAAAATTTTGAATTAAAAAAAATCCACTTAATTTCTGATCTACTTATTAACAAGCCTATCCTGGGAAACTCCAGCTATAACAGGAAAAGGATACAAAAAAGTCTAGAAACAAAACTCCAAAGCTGCCAAGGAGCCATGGAAGATGGTGTAAGAAGTAGAGGGTCCGGGAGGATTCGGTAGCTGGCATCTTTAAAACAAGGCTCAGTCCGTATGTACAGTTTCCCATCATGGCTAATGCAAAGAGCAGGTAAGAGGTGCCTTCTGTTGATTTTCTTTGGAACTAAACACAAAGAAGTTTTTACAAATACAAAGAAATGTTAAAACATGTATCACAGTAGGCAGTTATAGATAATTTTGGCATTTTGTACTATAACACGTTCAAAGACTTTCAGTCATTCTTGCCCATCTCTTCCTGGGCTCTGAATCCTCCAAGCTTAGTACCTGCAGCACATATCACCAAAAACTAATTGTCATTGTTAGAGTTCTTATAAGCAGCTCCAGTTAATGTAATTTTTAAATAAGTGTGAAGCAGCAAGGATAATCTGTTTCCAAATTATATTTAGTTCTTAAAAAAATCTGTTATTCTATCAGTCTTTTTGAAAATATTGTGGTATTCCAGCTGTGAAGGAAAAGGTAGAGGAGGAATATAAATAGGCTTGGAAATGAACTAATCATTTCCATAATCGATTAAAATGCCTGTATACAATTAACAATGTAAGACATTCAGGTCGTCTGTTGTTTCAGGTTCGGGGGTTTTTTTAATATACTGATAGTGAAGAGGCTGTGAGAAAAAAAAAAAAAGTCAATAATGGCATCTGGGAAAAGGGGCTAAAATTATAAACTAATTTTGCTCTAATTCTAATTTTTGATCCCACGGTTGGTTACTTAAGGTAGAATATTTTGGAGAAAGAAAAGGTGAGATATCACTTGCTCCTGATAACAATCACAGCATGCAGGTTTCTGCTCATATCTGATAAATCCAACTGTAAACACTTCATCTTCCCTGGCCAATCAATCCTCTTCCATCAATCAAGGACCATCATTTTCCTAAAATTCTCACCACCCTCCTCTGAATGGGGGGGGGGGGGGGAGCTTTTTTTTTTTNGTTGTAAGTAGTGCTTTTTTTTTTTTTTTTTTACCATTTTAGATAGTCACAAAAGCAGAGCAGGCTTTCAAGTTCAAGAGGGCTCACTGTTAGGGAGAATCTAACATCTAAAGCAACAGAGAGTATTTTGTACAAGTTTACTTAGTCAAAAACCTACTTACATTTTTATATAGCTGAGGAAATCTACTTCCCAAGTAAAACACACAGGATATATAGCCACAAACGAAGCCTGACATTTCAACCATATCAAGCGAGTTCTGAAAAAGAAAGGTACACATATTTTGGCAAGAATGTTTTCAGGTGTTTCAGAGGATTACACTGAGAATCCACTGGCTGATTTTCTGGACAGAACTCCTTTCAAAGCAGTTCAGTGCTGCTCTTCAAATGACCAAAGAGGGCTAGAAAGGGTTTAATCTTTCTCTCACAACAATGCACACTGCTGCGTCATAGCCATGATTGAGATCAAAACTAGCACCAGGCTTTAGGATACGACACTAATATCAATCCACTCCTCCTGCTAAAAAAGCCTAGGCATGATAATTCAAACCAAAACTAAGAACTGTAGCTAGGGCCACTGGAAAAAAATAAAAAAATCATCCTGTCTGGAGAAAGCAAAATATTCATTTTTCACAGTTTAAGAGTTGTTAGTTTTCTCACTCTAGCTGTGTTTTGAAAATAAGCTGCCTCCCCGCTGGGCAATGTTGCTGGATTACAATTATTTTACTGGCATTAGTATGAAGGCCATAAAATTGCTAGAATACCCTGTGAACTTTCCTGCTGAAAAGACAGCAGCAGCAGGTACAATTGTAGTTTTCCACTTCTATTGATTTCACTTGTGACTGTGTAGTCTCTACATGGATGTCTACAGCACTTACCACAAGCAGGAACACAACACGTATACATGTTATTTGGCAGAGCAGCACACCCTAATGACCCACGGGACAGAATAAGCCCAAAACACAGCCAGCTGCTAAAAGAAGCGATTTTATAACTTCTTTATTTTGGGATGTATGGTCCATAGTTAAAACATCCACATAGTGCCACTTTTACGGTTTCTAAATCATTGTAATAAACATCATCTGAATTTCTTTAAAGCTCAGGGTACACAGTCTTTTTGAGACACTTTCAGGTGGGATTTTTTTGGAATAGCAGCAGGTAAGAACTTACATTACTTCTTTCGATTACTGTACTCTGGTCTTGGCTTCTTAGTAACAGCTGACAGAGTAAAATAACACACAGCGCTATACACACTATGATCCAGGTTATACAGAAATTCTTCAGGGTTTTGCTGCCTAGAATGACATAAAAACAAATTAGCAGAAAAATAACATCTGCTGTTGATTTAAAGTTACTTTTTGCTTGCAATATAAATATATATGAATATAAAGGTAGAATTTCATGTATCTTTTTCTTGGCAGCAATGGAAGTCCACCTCCTTCTTCTGGGCTCCCTGCCCACCCCTGCTCACTATCATAGCTCTTGCACAAAGACACAGCACAACGGAGGGGAGCAGTGCAGGAACAGGAGGGACCCTCTTAAACGGGCATTGCTACCAAGAGAGAAAAGTTTCATGCTCGGTTCATCTCTTGTATTAGCTCCCAATAGTTTACTATTCAGTAACAGCTGGTAAACAGAAAGCTGCTAAGTCAAACAGAATATAACAGTTTCTTTCAACACATCTTGATTAAAAACTGCAAAAGCAAGGATATTTGAAATTTAAATTAACAAAAACATCTGTAAGATAAATACGTAATGTGAGTGCTGTCTGTGTCCACGGTTAGCTAGATACCGAGCCTTACCAAGACTGCCATACTCAAAGACGCAGACTCCACCTCGCACGTCTCCACAGACAACCTGGACACGGCCGACAAGCCAACAGAACTCGGCAGCTACCTTATCTTCCCTATCTAGGAGAGGCTGGTGAAGTCCTGCAGGCACTGTTACCAGCGGAACAAACTGCCGTAGAGCATTAGTAAGCCTGTCCTGAAGACCTGTACTCTAAATAACAGACTTAGTAGTGCTGTTCCACAGGCCGCACTTTGAGATGCAAAGTTGGGCGACTTGTCCAGGGTAGCTGCTCCAGAACCAAGTACCCAAAAGCCGTCTTTCTGTCACAGCTTTCAACACAGAACCATCCCTCCCTCCCCAGCTCTGCAAACCAGTGAGCTGAAACAGGCACCAGCAGCTAAACCGGACAAAAGCCCACGCTTGTTTTCAGGAGTAGGCAGCAGGCAGGAAATATCTTCAGCACCGACCTATCTCCAGGTTTATCATCAGTTCCATATTGAATGAATCTGCTTTACCCCTATTTAGTCTTCTGGGAAGGCATCTGGTTTACTTCAGCTTTTTGTTACCTCTGCCACACCATGGATTTCCTTTGATATTTCTTTTTTTTTTTTTTTTTTTCAGATTGATGTGTTAATGTTTTTGATTTGATACAATGTGAACAGAGCTTTCTGTCTTCCATTTCAGTCAAAACAGTAGTCCATTGGTAGGCTGAATACTACAACTACTGCCAGGATTTTATGAAGCCCAACTCAAGTAATTTAATTCCCCTTGAATACGTTTTTTAACTATATGTATTGAAACAGAACACATGAAGATGTCAAGATATTTTATGCTATAAGCAAATAAAGTCCAGTTTCAATCAACATGGAGGAAACTAACCGAACCACAAAAAGAAATAATGCGTGCTTTCAACTTATACGCATATTTAGATAGCTGTAAGTAGATAGTAAAACCATGGTGTAGGTTAAAATATGGAACCAGATTCCACAAAACTACTGTGTTATGTATGTCTATATAAACTGAAACTACTACGTGGAAAATATTTGCAGATATTATGTGGGTAAAAAAAGAGAAAGGCAGAAAGGCAGAGAAGAGAAAAGGCAGGATTTTCACAAGGGCCTGAGAAAACTGGAAGCAATAAACCTAACAACTTCAACCAGAATTTGTGCACTCTATTTTTTGATGCCTTTGGAGACAAAAAAACAAACAAACAAACAAAAAAACCAAAAAAAAAGGTATTTAAAAGCTGTAGAAAATATAAAACTAAAGAGTGTGCTACACTATGGAGAACATTTTAATTGTTGAAAAACCTTACATTTTGTCATCTTCTGATTCTTGAGCTTATAGTAGACAAATTGTGAAATCATAATTATATCCATGTTAACATAAAAAACGGCAGTGACAATCTGAAAGAGAAGATACATTTGCTTGTTCAGTATACAGACAGTTCAAAATACCTTAACTGGATGGAAATTTTGCTTCATAATGATAACGTGAATGACAAATACAACAGCACTGCTGAAAAGAAAAAAAGAAAAAGCAAAACATTTCCAGCACAAACCAAGCCAGCCCACTGCAGATAAACGCAGCGTAAACCTTACGCAACAGGGACTTGCTGACACAATGGCAGTAGCTGGTCATTTTCCAGGATGCATAGCACAAACTCCTACCTGGGCAGACTGATAAATCCCTCCTGCCCAGAAGCTCAAGCCTGCTCCTCCTAGTTTCCCAGCACTTCGGAAGCTACTCATCTTACTCAGTGTCTCTTCCCTCAGTAAGACAAACCCAACATTCTCTCTTTCCCTCCTCATCACGGGGAGATGGAACGGTTAGTGCCACACGTTACATTGTAAAAGGCAACTCTGTCCACCCTTGGGTCCATCTCCAGCCTGTGAAAACTTCTGCAGGTGGCTGACACACACCTCTTTCTCTCTTAAAAACTGCAGATAAGAAAGTTTCAGCCACAATGCATTGCTGAAAATGACTGTTCCTTTCGGAGAAACCCTCCCTTTAATGAAGAAAATATGTTTTCAATTCAGACCTTAATAGCTTTGAACTAGTATTTCCCTGTTAACAAACAGTTTTCTTAAAACAAACCAAACCCTAAGAGGAACTTTAAAGAGCAGCTGCCCCAAAACAGCTTGATCTACTACAAGCTAAACAACACCGATTCCTTCCAGCCCCTTCCAGCCCTATTTGCTCTGCAAGCTCACTTTGAAGCTGAAGCTCAAATGAAAATTCCCCACTTCATTCATCACTGAGTAACACCCAGTAAGTCTCTTTGGCTGTTAATTACAAGCATGAAATGGTTCCTATAACACATAACAGTATTGATGTAAATATTTGGGAAATTATGACTTATTTTATAGAGGGTAGATCAGTGAATAGAATACGAAATTATTTTCTTTCCTAGTACGTACTTCACGGTGCAGTATTAAGGTATCCTAGAGTTTAAAGAGACAGTTTGAAAAGCATAAATCAAAATGTAGGAATGTTGACAGATTACCTGAATTGGCAGTTGATTTGTTAAATAGCAGCCTACGAAATTTGTAAGATCTCCAGCTATCCAACACAGCAGAAAGCCCAAAGACAGCGCTTGATCCACTCTTCCATTCTGACAGGCAACGTAAATTTGACTGGCACAAATTCCAGAAGTAATTGTAAAACAGCGTAAGCAAAAAATGTTTAATAAGCTCAGAAGTACATTTTTCAAATTCTGAATAAAGGAAGATTAAAACCCTAACCACAAGAGACCTATCACAGCAATACTCCACTTACCTTTTGAAGAAGAGCTCAGTACCACTACAGCTCACCATGTCTCACTCTAACATAACAAAAGACTCAAATCAGAACTTCATTACTGCGTGCCTGTGCTTCTTTTTTGTGGCCTGCACTGAAATACCATTTTCTGGACACCAGAACTATGCCGTAAGCATTTTATATTCATCTGCTGTAAATACTAGCCTATAAAACACTGAAATAAGAAAAACACTGTTCCTTAACACGGAAGGGCCAAGAGTGAACGAAGCTTCTAAAGGAGCTGACAACTACACTTACACCTCTAAATTGGAGAGCTGTTACTCAGATTCACAATGGGGACTATGAAGTAATCCCAAATGTAAGTCCATTAGAAGTATTTTGATGAATTCCATGCTCACTAACATGACAGTTTTAACGTAAAGCCCCCTTTCAACTAATATTTCAACTAATATTACTCAAGCTCCACAGCTTACCAAGAGTGGTTTTATTTTGCTTGATTTCCATAGCCCTTCTACTAGTTCAGTAAATTACACCCCCTTTACAGAGCCAGACTTTGGAGTCAATTCCATTTTGTTTCAGGCATTTTCACCTGCTGGGAGCATTTCTACTTTTCCTTTGTCATCTCTTACCTACATATTTGAAACCTGAACCCAGTGTCAGCGACCAAACGGCATCTGATTTAGCACTACCGAAGCGCTAACTCATGTGCTGCTTCCGACCTCTCCTCAATCCAAATTTCATTGGCAGGAGCCAGCACAACAGCACTGGTGACATAGCATGTGGTTTAAATAAACACTGAGCCAGCTTCTGCAGCAAGTGTGCCTGCGTGTGCACACACATCTCGGGGTAGAGAAGATAAGAGAGAAGAGGTGATTTATTCTCATTTGCTCTAAGTGGCAGAGATTAGTGTCAAGTCAGTACAACAGAACAGTACATCAAGCTCATTTGTCAACCACCAAATATTGTTGCAAACATGAACAACATGCTTCTCTGGCATATTATATCTGTATTATGCAGATAGAGAAACATATCCAAGATAAAATAAAAAAAAAAAAAGGGCAGCTTTTGAAAAAGGCTTCGGGCAAGATTACTCATGTTTGAATCTGAGGACTGCTTAAGACTTTAAACTTACGGTAGTGCAGCAAACAGAAAACAGACAATGGAAATCAGTCCTATGACAACACTCCAATACTCCCACGCATTCTCGACACATTCTTCCAGGAGATGCCAAATCCATGGTGTTCCATTTATGCACAATCTCCTATTCTCTATTGGGGAGATATTGAAAGCATGTGTATACAGCTGAGAAGCCATCATTCCTGGACCGAGATTCAATTTCAGAAGTTTATTTCTGCCTCCATTTTTACCCCATGCAAATCCGCAAATCCGTTTACCAATGCTGAATATCCTCTGTGAAAAGACCTCTGCATCCAGACGGATGCTTGATATCACAGTTATTTCCAATCTCATAAACGAACCTGCCAAAATCAAAGAAACAAATACAGCCAGTGTGAATAAGACATTAACTGTACAATGCTTGCTTATATTTATTGCTTACAGAAGACAAGTTAGACTTCCAAGAAAGAAAAATACTTTGTGGTCCATTGCATTTATTAGCTCTTGACAAATACACAAGACTCCAGATTTATATCCCTACAGCATTTTAGTCTGGGGTTGTGTTAGGCAGAGACTGCAAGTTACACTGAGGTGCCAGCACTCTGCTACAGGGTAAAGCAAACCAATTTATTAGCACTTAAGACCAAAACTCTGATTTTCACATTCAATGTTATGCCAAAAAAGTAACAGTATGTTCTTAATGATCCTAGCCCAGACTCTGAACACTCTACTCACACTTACAAAACATAAACATAATGTTGCTTTCTACGCAACTAATTCCAGGACAATGTTATGAAAAAGAAGTCACTTATGACTCAGATTCTGGAAGAGCTCTAAGGTCTACTTGATTTAGACAGACCATCAGACTAACTAGAGAGTCAACATAACGTCAAACCGTTTGCATTATTTAATACTCCAGAGCAAAGATGGAAAGCGTAAGAAACTTGCAGAAGGCAACTGTAAGGTGTTCCTGCCCCCAAAATCCCCAGAACGAAACGCAATAGTACAATATAGCTTAAATTTTGAAGCAAGGGAGGGTTGGAATCGACCTTTAAAATTATTTTCTTGTAGCCAATTGTAATAGTTCTGGATATGTTTCGGTTCTGCTGAAATATCCATCCTATTTGAAATTTTAATATTTACTTAGAAGGCCAATCACTACAAAATTGAAGAAAATTTTAACAAAAATGCAGAATTATCAATTACTATTCCTTGAAACTTCCTGCTGACAAAACCCAACTGA
This sequence comes from Aramus guarauna, assembly GCA_013400195.1. Taxonomy (NCBI): domain Eukaryota; kingdom Metazoa; phylum Chordata; class Aves; order Gruiformes; family Aramidae; genus Aramus; species Aramus guarauna. Next base: position 343,492 of record VXBL01007269.1, read on the forward strand.
TTTCCCACTCATTCTGATGATAATTTAAGTCCTCTAAAAGTCAATAATTCTTCATATAGAGGAGTCTTAACTAGCTATTAAGGAAAAAAGCCAGAGCTAACGCACTGTTTTAAAAAACCTTACAAAAGAAGTACTCCACTAGTAGGTTCACCTGTTTAGTATATAAAGCCAGATGTAGAACCAGCAACAGGAAAGATGGTGAAAATTTCTAAGACCATCTGGAACATCTCAGACACACAGCAAATTCAGAAAACAGGCAGATGTAATACTGAGGTCTAAGAGCATCCCTCTAGAAGTGAATAAAGTTATTTACTATCTCACAGACAACAGTCCCCGAGGACCTGACGTTTGTGGCTGAGATTTTTCATGTTCTTCACTCTGCACGCTTGGGGCCAGGGCTTGGAAGGGCTGGCAACATATCCTGGGTGCAAGGTAACTGGTTGGAGTCACCCTCCTTATGCACCAAACTACTTCTGAATCCAGATGAAGTGTCACAAAGTTTGTTTTCATAGAGCATTGTTCACTGTAAAGTGAGGACTCACTTTGCTAGGACTTGAGAAACCTGCTTTTTCTTGTCATGAGGTATCTGTGGCGTTAAATGCCGGAACAAGTTTTCTGTAGAAACTGGCTGCCTCTCAAGAGAGCTGTCATCATTGGACCTAAACGAATTAAACAATAAAAAAAACCCCCATGTATTCATACACTGAGAATTTACCTTAGCCTATTAGATAACTTCACCAGTATAAGCTGAATATATCAGACTTCATAGCCATCTTTGAAAATAATTTTTAAAGTTAAAAAAAAAAAAGTTGTGAGTAATGTTTTAAGCAAGCCTTCCCATTCTGGTACTCTGCAGCTGAGTTTTACCACCCACTAAAAAGGGAGAAACATCAAAGAATTTGTAAACATTGTAACAAAACCCTTATACATTTTAGAACCCCAAAATGCCTATTTCAAGACAAGCAAAATACGTTAGATGTAAAAAAATAAGTAAAAAATTGAACATGGTATTTTAAAACCACGTCTGAAAAATTAGGTTTAACGCGGTATTTAAAACCACGTATGAACATTATCACTGCAGTTGGACTCACACATTCAACAGTTCTCTTGTAAGATCAAGGACGATGGGGTAGCAAGCCTAAACAAGGCAATTCAGACTCAGCCACCTGATCCAATGCTATACCCCGCTCCAAACCCCTGCAGCTATTACGGAAAATCAAACAGTTTAAAAAGTGGTAGGAATCAGACAGGCCACTTACACTTCCCAGATGACTGCAGACTTGAGCTTTGGCCTCCTGCCACACAACACACTTAACACATTTAAAGCATGTGGATATTCCTGGGTTGCTGTTACTTAACATTTATGCAGCAGAATAACGTTCGTATTGCCAGTTCTTGTGACTGTATTTCTAAACTTACAATAATTGCTATTTTTCTTAAATCCCCAGCAAAATACTTTGTCCCAGTAAGAGCCTGATCACCAAAACCAGCAATTCCACCAGCGGCCAGAACAACTGGATGCCGTCAATGAAACGTATCGGCCACAAAACCTGAACTCCTCCTGCCATTACTGGGAAGGTAAAAGGCAATGGTGCCAGTGAGCTTCAGTTATTTCCACACCTGGACAGGCTGTGCAATATTAGGATATACCCTTCACCACATAAACTATGTCTCCTGACACTGAAGTATTTCATAACTACATTTTCAGCTCAAAGGAATAATGGTGTTTGCGCTAGACTAATACAGATGGCTCCCTCCCCCAATATATACAGTCTTGCATAGAGATTTGAAATTTTCCTCAACATTTAAAAAAACCCCAACCTTTTATTTTGTTGCATTAAATGCTTTGCACCTGAAAACAGGGTAAGGAGACTGCTACGACACTTCTTTCCATGCTATAGTATTTAAATTGCCAATGAGGAGAAAAGAAAATATTAAAAGGTGATTTATGTTTCTATAACTATTCCTTGCCTGTAACCTATATTCTTTCTTACATAACTGCCCAAATACAAATTACTATCTTCTGGAAAAACTACAGTAAATGTATTATTTTCACAGAACGCTTAACTTGGAACCTTGACATCATATCTTTCTGAAAAGGTTTACTGTTTATCTAGCTAGAAATAAAACTGTTACAGTGTAAGATATTTAGCAATAAGGAATCAGTAGCTTGAGATTCCTGTTTGGACACTCTTTTTCTTATTTTAATCCTTTATTCTGGCGTAAAAACGTGCAAACAGAAAGAGTGAATGGTTTAAAAGTGAAATCCACTTCATTAAGAATAGCTTCAGAGCGCAGCAGAGGAAAAGCAAGCTTTCCCTGGAACTTGGGAGACTTGCCGCAGACTCTCTGCCTCTCCAGCCGCCCAGCTGCTGTGAACATCCACGCGAAACGGCTGCCGCACCTCCCTGGATGTCAAATAACGAGGCATTGCTAGTAATGTGTAAAGATGTCAGATATGTGCGTTTGGCAGATCTGCAAGTTCTCTAAACAGCAGCTAATAACAGACTGAAATCCAAAAGGATGTTCGGTTATACTGAATTCATAATTCAATTACTGCTGGGGAGGAAAAAAAAAACAAAAATGGAGCTAAGCTAAGGAGTAATTCAGGGCTTCTTCAAACACTTCCCAATATTACCCCAGTCACTGTATTTCATCTCAAGCTATTCTCCAAGCACATTTTTACACACTCCCGATACGAGTGCTGCCTCTGAATGCAGAGCTGAAGGTAAAGCATAGGTAAATTACACCTAGAAACCAAGCCCAGTTCTCGTAGAAGACTTCCAACTTCGCTTATTAAAACAAAACAAAACAAAACGAACCCCAAACCCAAGGAAGCGCCCTTCCTGGGCGGGCCGCGGAGGCACCGGAGCCCGAAGCCCCCGGGGCACCGGCTCACGGTTTGCAGCCCCTGGGAGCCCCGGCGGGCCCGTCCCCCCGCACCCCAGTGGGTGACAGTGCGCGGGAAGGCATCGTTAAAGGAATAACAATTAGGAACGGCTTTAAGAAACGGCAGCGGCTCTCTGGTTCCAGGCACATGGCAAAGCGTGCTCGGTACGGAGGGGCTCGGCCCCGGGGGACCAGGGCGGGCCTGTGTGGGGAGGCGAAGACGCGCCCGAGCGGGCAGGCACCGACCTGGCGAGGGCTGCTGCTGCTCCGGGGATCCGGCCGGGCCCGCCCGGCGCCGCGCACCTCTCCCCGCGCCGCCGCCACCGCCGCCACCGGAGGGCGGTTTCGCCGCACGGAAGACCCTGCGGACAGCGAGGGGGTTACGCTCCCCGCGCACGGCGGCCGCCACCCGCCGGAGGGCGTTGGGGTAGCCCCGTCGCGCCCTCAGCCACCTCCCTCCCCGCAGCACCCCCAGCCCCGCGCGGAGGGGGGGGGGGGGGGGGGGGC
>VXBL01007269.1:347087-429965 GCA_013400195.1 Aramus guarauna
GGGCGGGAGGGAAGCCCGGACCGCCCGCCCCTCAGCCCGGGTCTCCTGTCAGCGCCCCCTTCCCCCCAGTGCCGGGTCTCCCCTCACGGCCCGGCCGCCCCTCGGGCCGGGATTCCCCTCACGGCCTGGCCCTCCCGCCTCAGCCCCGCCGCGGAGCTCGCTCCCGCCGGCTACCGAGAGCTGCAGCCCTGGAGCCGAGCTCGCCCCGAGGAAGGAGGGGGCAGATCTTGGCGTGGTGTGAGGAAACTGAGGCGGGAGGAGGCAGCGGTGCCCCGAGTCACAAGAAGCGAACGTCTACACGTGTGCAGTTATGACAAAACTCGGTAATCTTTCTGGGGCCTTCGGGTGGAGGCCGGGGGGCGGCTGGCACAGCCCTGTACAGACCAAGGTGCCCAACGAGGCGCTTGTGCTGACAAGCTGCAACCAGCTGCGGTATTTTTAAGACCTAGGCAGTTGTGTCAGTGGTGCTACCCCTCTTTTATACAAAACCATCCCTTTCGGGCCCGTATAGCACACGTGTGCGGAGCAGCCCTTGGGAGAAACAGAACAAATCGAAGAGGCTCCCCAGCCGTTCGCTTACCATGGGGTTGAAGTCGATGTGCCCTTTGCAAGCCCAGCCTCTTCGCTGGACGGCTGCTAAACACCGCGGTGACCTCCCATTGCGCTGTTAGTGCCCGCTGGACTCACCAAGCCTTGGCAGCTCTTAAACGCCGCCTTTTAATTTGATTTTTAATGGCAGTTAGTGATCTGCGATACAAAGAAGTCTCATGAACAATCCTGAGGTCTTTGTAGGATAGGTACTTTTGGACATGAATATTTTAAAATATTTTGATAGGAAAGAGTGTTGTATAATTTACTGAATTTTTAATACAATTTTACTTTTTATTCTCACATAGGTTCATAATTTCTGTAGTTACTGCAGTCTAGCTAATTAACACAGAGTTGGGAAAATGATTAAAGGAAGGCTCGGGTTATCTGCATTGTTCTAGTTTAATTGCTGCTCAAGCAGTGATTCAGCGTTGGTTTTGGCAGTTGAGCGGCATTTGCCTGGCATTGTGAAATTCCCTGTTTATGGCCATGAGACTCGTCTGTTGTTGATGGCCAAAAGCATGCAGACTTGTAAAAATCTAAGTAGCGTACAGACCTGTGGAAGGAATAAGTTTGTTACATGCCTTACAAGGTTCTGGCTGACGCCCGTTGTTGCGGTGGCTGCTAGCTGGAGTCTCCTCACCTGCAGAGGCCGAGCTGGGTCTCGTGGCTGGTGCCGAGCGGGAGAAGAGGGGAGCAGGCTGGAAGGAGCCTCCTGCGCTGCAGGAAGGGCTGTGCCGGCAGCAGCACTGCGGAGGACTCTTCTACACCTCCCCAGTGCCTACAGAAAAGCCCTCTTGGTGTAAGCAGCCCGTGTGGTACCTAACCCAGAACTGGATGTGAACCTGAAGCGTGCAAGGGCAGCGACTGGAGAGGAGAAAATAATCTGCAAACGCTCCTCATGACAATTTATGAAGGCAAACAAAATTTGAGCAAAGGGTAACGGAACCTGGCAGGTGTGTGTGCTCTGAGGGCACTGACAGGCCTTCATGGCCCTGAGCGGCCTCCCCTGAGCCCCCCACCCACTCCTGCCCAGGGGCCCAGCTCAGGCCTGGATAAATCTCAGACCAATGCGTTAGCAGCTTGGCTTCCGGATCGACCCTCCACACAACAATGTCATAGCTTGCATCCAGCCCAGTTTCCTGGATGGATTTTGGACCCGTGCTGTATCCTGTCTCTGGACTTGTCTCCTTTTGCTCCTGGCTGGATTCCCTGAGTGTATCAGGGACTTGGTTCACCACTTGACTCTCCTGGGAGTGTTTGTGGCTGGTGTTGCCAGCACCCAGCTCTGTTGGCCGTGTTCAGACCTTGCAGGGCTAAGCCCTGCCCATGAGGGCACTGCCTGCACCCTCTGGATGTCTCTCTGCTCATGGCTCACCTTGCTTTAGGGCACTGAGTAAGGAGGTTTGAGTATTTTTACTATTTAGGTCAAAACCCCACATACCCTTAAATACATGAACGTAAGTATGCTGATGATTAGATGCAATTTGTTGACCTCAAATGAGTTAATAGATTTAATACATTTGAGAATATGTAAAATTGATTGTAAGGAAATAGGAGTAAATTAGCAATTCACGTGTGAAAACCACTGTAAAGATACCTCCAAAATGCTTTCAGAGATTAGAAAACATTTTCAGAAACAGAGGTTGAAATTCATAGGTTTATCCAGGCCAGGTGCTGTCTCTGTTCCTGGAATGAAGGCATCTTCTATGTCACCAACTGCATTTTATGGCATCTACTTAAAAAAAAAAAAGTGAATAAAGAGAGGATAATGTGGTGAAAGACAGCCAATTATTTCATAAATGTAAACTACATTAAAAAGTGGTGTACAACATTATATATTTATGGATACAATTTTGTTCTACTGTCACATAACAAAATGAATAATACATTAATCCAAGAACTTGTCATTAAGTGAATTTCTTTGTTGCCTTGCCATTAAAATAAAAAAGTTCTTGGTCTGTATATATGCATGACATTAACCCTTTTCTGGGAGCATAATGCAGAGTGGGCGAAAGTATTATTAGACTGCAAATTTGAAGTAGATTTTACAATTTTTAAGGTGAAATAACGCTAGTGAAATTCATCAGAGATTTGAAGACAGGAAGGCTTTACAGGAGTTTTTTTCTGTTAATGAGAAAATAATGGAACTGATATTGGATATTATTTAGACAAGAAAATGCTGTTCTTTTTTACTCTCTATTGTCAGAACATTATTATAGTAACCAGTAGGCAAGAGTTTCTTTGCGATAATTAATGAGAATGTGGAATCGGAGATGATTTATTTAAGCATCAGAAAACTTCCAGGGAAGGCTGAGAGTTCTGTTTGATCAGTTTTAACTCTAGAATACCAATCCATTTTCTTTTGTAAATGCCTGTGTATTACAATACCCGTATCACATTTACATCTTCTTGTAATGAGGTTGAGTCCAGTTGTGACAGCCATGGCTTTTCCCTGTAGTGCCTGCTCGTATTGCTCTAAAGCCCGAGTCTCAAAAGTTGTGAAAGAACACATTTTAAAACAATGCGTGTGAAAGCCGAACCAGTTTCTACAGAAGTTTACAGACACAGAGGAGTTTCAGTGGCTTGTGAGCCAGCAATGTGCCCTTGCAGCAGAGGCAGACACAGCGCGCTGGGCTGCCTTCGGCAGAGCACTGCCTGCCATTCGAGGAAGGTGATCCTTCCCCTCTGCTCTGCAGATGGAATTTGATGATTCTGGAGCGCTGGGTCCAGTGCTGTGCTCCCCAGTACGAGAGAGACAGGGACATGCTGGAGCGGGTCCGGTGAAGAGTCGTGAAGATGATTAGGGGTGAGAGCATCTGATATAGAGGGAGAGGCTGAGAGAGCTGAGACTGCTTATCCTGGAGAAGAGATGGCTCCGGGAGATCTCATCAACGTATATAAATACCTGATGGAGAAGAGCGAAGCAAGACTCCTCTGAGGAGCAGTACGCAGTGACAGGACAGAAAGCCACGAGCACAACTAGAAATCCAGCCAATTCCAGTTAAATGTAAGCAAAACCTTTCTTACTGTGGGGCAGGTCGAACACTGGAACAGGTTGGCCAGAAGGACTGTGCACTCACCATCCTCGGAGGTGTTCAAAGTCCAACTGGAGGCAGCCCCGGCCGACCCTGCTCTGAGCAGGGCGAGATGGTCACTGGAGGTGCCTTCCAGTCTCAACCCTGCTGTGGTTCTCTGACTCTGAAATGGAGCAATGAGTAATTAAAAAGAATGAGACTGTTACTCATATGGTTAAAGTTAAGTTCAAGACTCTGTTAAGATCTGGCACCTCCTAACAACATCTCCTAAGTCCATGGTATCTACCTCCAGTTTGAATGGGTTTCAGTCTTTTCCCAAGTCTTTTCTTTCTTTAATTCTTGTCCTTCCAAGAAGAGAGAGGAACATCTATTTGCAGTCTGATGAGGAAGGCTAAAGGGGCAATTGAACTTAATATATTAGTAGAAAATTACCTTTATGGTTAAAGTCAGTTAGACTGGCTATGGGAATTTCAGGCCTCAGCCTAAATTCTTGTCTTACTCCATGAGTTCTGCTGAGGAAAAAAAACAAAACAAAACCAACCCTCAGTTTTCTTTTCTTTCTTCAGAAAAAAGAAATACAGTTAGATGATGATGTAACTGTGTTGGTGTTGAACCTTCCAGGTGTTTTGCAGAGTTCTCCATATGGATCTATGTGATGAGTTTGCACCTTTCAAAAGTAAGATTAAACTTATCTGAAATACCATTTATTTCAGAATGTGTTAATCTGATTTTTTTTTTCCATTTTCTCCCCAATGTAATTGACAGCAAAATTGAATCTGTTTACTACTGAGTTGGACTTGAAAGGTGAATGCTAAATTTTCTATTACTTGCTTTTAATGCAATGCATACACCTCACTATTTGATAAATTCAGACCTGCTGGGGAAAAACAGAACCACATTTTGGACACAAAGGGATCAGATGTTGACTTATGTTGCAGAGACCATTGGTTTAAATTTTTAGTTAATGAGAGAAAAATGTTTTTTCTGCAATATGTTTTGAAAATTCAGGGAGTCGGTTTCATACCGGAGCCCCTGCTCTCGGCCGTGTGCCATGTGTCAGTGTGAGATGCTGATAAAGTGTGCTGGTTAATAAACCAAACTGGTTGTTCTGACCATGCCACAAGAGTCAAAGCTGCTTTTGCGGCCAGGAGCTGGGGCAGGGAGGTCTCAGCTGTGTGCCACCTCCCTGGGCCGAGAGACAGACTGCTGGAGCATCGTGGTACTCCCCTGGTGCCAATCCAGGCCTGCAGGCATCAGCAGCGACCCTGATGGCATGAGTGCCTGATGGAAATAGGCTGAGAAGTTCCAGAAAAGAGAGTCCAGAGGAGATTTAACAAGAATTGAAAAAAAAAAGAAGCAAGAAAATATGAGAAGAGTTAGAAGCCGACAGAAGTGTTTGCTCCAAAAGGAGATGTTTGAGAGAGCAAAGAATCCTGAAGTCAAACACCGTAACAAAACAGTGATCTGTTGTCCTTGGTTTCTCATGGAGTAGGAAGAAGTCTTTGGCTACTGGGTAAATCCCTAATTATGGAGTGTTGAAAAGTTTTGCTTAGGGAAGCAAGATCAGAACAAACATCAGGTGTGCCTAGACCTGACAGCTCTTGCCTCAACATAAGCAGGTAGATTAGATCATCTCTTGAGGATTTCCCAATCGTACATGTCGATGGTTTCTTGCTCACTTATTTATATAGAGGCTTTCTTCTACAAATGTAGCAAACAAAGCTTTGTCCTGGAAAGGCATTTACATAGCCACATTAGCGCTGATACTAATTCATTTAAATAACTTGTCCCATGAGGTGCTGCCTTTTTCTTTTTTTTTTTTTCCTTTTTTTATTTTCCTTTTTTTCTGCCGACTGGTTTCCTTAAGCCTCCAAGTAACTGCTGCTACTTAACTCTGATGCCATTATTGAAATTAGAGTTTCTGGTGGAAGTACTATGCCTCTTGTTTGTTTTTCAAAGCATTGTGCTCATCTGTGAGGTACAGCGTTAACGATGGTAAGCTTATTAAGCATCTGAACAGATGTTTTAGCGTTTTTTTTAAATACTGGCTCTTATTGTGGCATCTATCCATAGCCAAGAGGAGAACCTGTGCACAAGAAAGGCATGAATGCATTGTATTGCGTGTGCTGCTTCTCTTTTTTGTAAGTTAGCATAAATGCCTGTATTAATTTTAAATGTGGATCTATGGTACGGATTATCTAGTTTCATTAGCAGCTTCAGAGGGTAGGTGTTTAATATTAATAATCACTGTTAGCCTATAGACTTAATTAGGATGAGAAACAGCTGGATGCTGTGCAGAACGGGTCTTGGCTCCAGACACTGTGTCTCTGCAGCAGGCATGCCCTGATTGTCAAGCTCTTAACTCAGGGCAGCTGAGAACAGCGTGTCCTCATGGTTACTTATCAATACTGCTTTTCCTTCCTGCTTTTAGGACCCTTTTAAAGGCTTCTGGCTCCTAACCAGAAACCAGGAGTGTGAGCACCTATTGGAACAGTCCCTTGTGGTCAGACAGTTTTTCTTCTGCGTGAGAGTAGCTGCCTTTGCTCTCCTAGGGTAAGTTTTCTTGACTTCTGCTCTCAGGGACAGAATACAAGGGTTACTTGGGCTGTCATCCACAGTTTAATTCATTTGTCCTGGCTGTCCTCAAAAAAAAAATTAAGCCAAATGCAGATTTCAACCTGTGCTGATGTTACAAAGTAGGAAAAACATTCAGAAATCTAAGCACTGAAAAATACAGCAGAACTGTTAAAGGACTCCTCACCTTACAAAGCTCATAACTCCAGTGGCACAAATCCAGCAGTTGATACTCTGCTTGGTACAGTGTAGAAAAACTCAGTAATGAAGTTACGCAGCTCAGTTAGCACAGTTCATAAACTATGCAGCTCAATTAAGGAAGCCCTGTACGTGGGAAACAACGTGAATGGAAATAGATGCCTGAAGTAATAAAATCTGCAGTATGATTGGAAAATTATGCAGGTGGTTAATAAAAATGTTACCTGATATGTAAAATGTGAATGGAGTGTGTGTGCCTGTATATGTAAAAAAAGAGATTGGGTGTGTTTGCAGCTTGCTGGTCGCAGCAAGGGAGGCTGTGGAGCAGCTGAAGTACGCTCAGATGGATCTGCAGTGCTGTTTGTTTGTCACCTATGAGTATTTTGGAACTGTCTCCAAACCAGCAGTGGCTATAAAGAAATGAGTATGCAAACTTTTTTCTATTTCTGATCTACTTTATCAACGAGGTGGCACCTAGATGCACAGCAGATGTTGTCTTTTGTGATGCAGATGAGCCTTTTGGAGCAGTGCAGCTGATAATGAGCTCTGTGTATTGTTACAAGATAGGGCTGCCAGGCAATAACCACCTACGAACCTGACTAACGAACAGCTACAGTGCTGAGGCAGGGTCTAGCTCCTCTGAGACAATGGGTCAAATTCTATAGTTTTTAGACTTCATTTGGGGAAAACCTCTTTTAATTTCCACAGGAGCTTTGACTTTGCCTGGTACAGAGGATTTGGCCTTTAGAAATAAACAGCTATTCTAAAAGTGTCAAATAAGATTGCTGTGCTTTGTTGGTAATTGAAGTGGAGTATAAGCAATACTTAGTATGGGGGAAAAAAAAGAATAGTTAGAAAATAGCTTTAGTAATTAATATGGAATTTGATTGAAATACTAGGTTGACATCTAACATTTTTTATTTGGCAGGACAGTTTACAATCCTGAATAATCCACTTAGTGTGCAAAACTATGCAAGTACACTAAATATTGGGCTGCTGCCAGCCAAATGTGCGGCCTAGAAATGCTTCTTGTTACCCAGTCCATATAGAAACCAAAAATTACTTCATAAATGTCTGTGTCATTATCACTTTGTTGTCTGGGACAGCAAATGGGCGTAAGGTAACTTCAGGAAATACCTCCTGGGAGAACAGAAGACTTTAGATCCTTGTAACAGCAGCAAGAGCCTCGCTGTTAACTTCAGAGGGCTTTTGAGAGGCTGTGTTATTTCTGGAGTGAAATACTTCATCCTTACAGGAATGGAAACACCAGGATGTGTTATCTGAAGGGGCGGAGGGGGGGGAGGGGAATCATATTGGATAACTCATATTATGGTAGAGAAAACATTGCATCCAATTCTACAATTCTTGGACAAAATTCCTAATATGTATGTAAAAGATGTAGCTGTGAATTAGTGAACTATATGACATGTGATAGGTAAAGAACTTGCTTACAAGGGCAATGTTTTCATGGTCCTCAAGGTATTTGTATCCTTACTGATTCCATCGGAATCAGAGGAATGCTGCCAGGTTTTAAAAATATGAGCAGATGAGGGGGAACGTTCATCGGTGTCTTGCTTGGCAAGACTTTGAGAGGCCGGAGTGCGTGTATTTAAAGGACAGTAATGGGTGGTGCCCCATCCCGTGCTGAACCTGTCTTCTGCCAGTGCCACCACCAGGGACTGCCCGCCAGGTCCTACAGCACAGCATTTTGTCACATGAACTTGTTGTTTACCTCAACACAGACTTTAACTGCAAAATTGTGTAATTATTAATCAAACATGTAAACCATTTGGAGGCATGACCTGGGATTTCTATACTATTCTCCTTGTTTTTCCATGGCTGACTCTTGGTGTGCAACAGTTTTTTGGCATCGAGACAGACTGCAGGGATGTCAACCTGTTTCTTCCATTAGCCTTTTATGTTAGCAGGGTGAGAGGGGGTTGGATTTTTATGAATACTCTAAATTAAAGAGACTCCAGCCTGACTGTGAAATTAATGGAGCTATCAAAAAACCCACTGTCATTACACAACAATTGTTAATTATTTACAAGCAAACTTCTGCAAGAACAGTATTGTAGCTGTCAGCGTTGTCGTTATTAAAATTAAAATGCTTTGTCTGGGTAGAAGATAACATGACTCATTTAGGCTAAATGCAATGAATATGGAATATTGTTTCTCCTCACCAATTAATTGGAGAGAGAACAATAGCATTTCTCTTTCCTAACAAGATGTTTATTTTAAAAAGTCTAACAAAATAAATATTTTCAGGGCTTTGTTTAAAAAGGATATAAATTCATTGTAGCTATTAGAATAAAAGTTAAACCCAAGTTTTTTCTAGGATGGGAAAAACTGTTTTCATAAAGTAAATACTCCTTTTTCAGATAGTGAAATGTATGTGAAAATCTTTTTGCCTTATTATCACAATATATTGTTTTGCCTTCTTATGACAACATATTGTTTACCATGCGCATTATGGGCTTTAGACTTGTGAGTTGCTAGAGTGCTTTTTGCTGTCTCTGATCTCATTTGTCTTTCCAAACATATCCTGGTCCAGCGGTAATTTCTTGTGTGTAGTTGATTACAGTTTTTATAAACAGCAAAAGGAAAATCGGAACTTCTGAGATGCCTGCGCTGGATGGCTTGAGCCAGCCTTCCTGCTGTATTCCTTCACGTGCCATCTTGCATTAGCTAAGATTTCATTGTCTTAGTGACATTAATGGTGTACTGCAATGAATCCATCAATGGAAAAGCAGAAGCAAAAGAATTAAGGTATGACTATGTCAGGGTTGTAAAGGGTGATGCTAGCATGGCAAACCTCCGCAGGGAGCGTACAGATCGGAAGGGACTGAAGTGCCTAGCTTGGAAAGGGCCGTGCCACTGCCCTTCTCCATAGTAATGGCATCAGTCTTCTTTTCAAAGCTTGTTTGGGTCTCTCTCACCTTATCCTGACTTTGCTGCCTTATATTCCCCAGCCTACTCTCTGTCTTGGTCTTCTTTCTGACTGTACAGATAATTCTGGGAGCAGAGCACATTCACTTCCAAGTAAGAGATGTTCTGTGTGGTGACTCCTTTCTGCTGGCCACCTCATGATGGTTAAGAGAATGGGTTGTCTGAGATCGGTCAACGCTGGTCTTATCCTTTCAGTTATCAGAAAAGCTTTTCCATGCAAATCTTCTGTGGACTGTAATTTTCTACAACTGTAGTTGTGTTTGAGTAAGTACAAAACTAGCTTGTGGTTCTGGTTTTCTTTCCACATGAAAAAAGAAAAGATTGTCAGACACTGGGAGGAAATGTTACTTTGGTTGCTACTAGAAGTCAAAAGTAGGCTTGCAGTGAGTGAAGGAATCAACCTCTTAACTACTAAAGTCCTTGCCCAGTAGGAATTATTGGATGCAGAACTGAAATCCGAGAGCCTCATTTATGCTCTCATAGTCAGACCATACTGCCCTTTGAAAATTTTTTTTTTTTTAAATCTCTTGTTTAGAAAATTATTTTTAGAGTGACAATATTTATGTTCTGCTAAGAGTTTGCTAGTTTTTTACAGTCTTGTACAGGTAGGAGAGAAGCAAGCTGTGTTCTTCATATGCATACTAAGTAAAAGGAAGATGCAGAAAACGCACAATTGCCTTTTATTTCAAAAACAACAATGACTTTCTTAACATCATTAAAAGTATGTGTTCACTCACCATTAATTTTCTATTTGTTTGTAGAGGCCATGGTAGAATGGACAGGAGGGGAAAAAAAATGCTATTGGCAGGATTTGCCATCAAAATTGAGGTCATATGAGTGAATGCATATTCTATGGAATTGATTTTTTTTTTTTTAAACTGTACCATTTATAAATCCTTTCTGTATTGCAAAAGGACAAAAGCCCTAACAAGAAGGGTACAAACATGCCTCCCCGTTATCTTTGGGCAAACAGTCTTTCTTTTCTTCCAGCAGCTGGCTAAGAGTGCTTGACCTTACACTTTGCTGTTGTGAGAGTTGGTTCATTTGATATTACTTTGGCTGTTATTAGAAAAATGTCAGTGCTGGGACACTCCCAGTGTGGGTTTGATCCAAGGCTTTCCCAGGGAAGAGGGACATAGTATCAGTTCTGTCAGGATTCTTCAGGCAGGCTTTAGGTACAGCTGATTTGTTTGGAATCTGGAATTTATTTCTCAAAGGAAAGTTAAGGGGAAAATCATACAAACGTGCTTAAAGCTTGCATGCAGAACACCACCAGAATGATTTAGAAATCACTTCTCCACAGCTGCCAAGGTGGAGGTGCTGAGGTAGGTCCTGGGCACTGGTTCTACCTGGGCAGTTATGCTTTCTAAGGGCTGTCTGAGGTTCTGCAAATTGGTGAGATGCAACAGGTGTGAACTGAAAGGATGCATTTCCTCCAGCTCCTGCTCTTCCCTGAGCCTTCTTTTGGCTAATGTTCCTCCAAAGACACTGAAAGGGTCCAGCCTTCTCCCCACCTTCTGAGAAGAGGCCCCATAAGTAATATTAACTTCTGCAATTTCCTTGTTACTCTTAAGCAAGTTATTAATTAACTGAATGTAACCACTGGCTGTTGATAAATCCTTTTAACTAATTCAAATTCCATATCAAGCTCAGAGCATTTTAGCTCAAGCTGCTGCTGCAGTTAAGCTTTGTGAAGAATTAGTTCTGATCTGTTTTTGAGTGCTGGAGTTGGGGGAAAATGGAGAGAAGATATTTGTTTGCTTGATTCCACATGACAACTCCAGGGTAACTGAATAGACTGTACGGTTGGGTTGACAAGGCTGCGTACCGAGCCAGCAGCTTCGCATACCAGAGACAGGGGGATGGAAGGGGGACTGACAACTGTAATGGATTTTATCAGAATTTCTCCAAAGAGCGACAGTTTGACTTCAATTATTAATGTTTTTCAGAGGTTTCCCTTCTGAGAGGTATGAATAACTAACTTGAATATGCATTCATGTAACATTTTCAATAATGAATAAATTACTGCATAGAAAGAAGTTGAGTAGCAGATCCAAATATTAAATAATGGAAGAGGGTTTTGAGAGTGCAGGAAATGTAGTCTTTAATAGTATGACTGTCACTGTTTTTTCTGTGAATGCAGGAACTGTGGTAATTATATGTGTAAGTGTGTTACAGTGATGTTTGTGAAAAACATTGTAAGTTAGCCTGAAGTGGCACAGAAAGAAAAAGCAGTGCCGGCGCGGTGTGTGTGACAGCACGTACGTTAGTCCCGCGCTGCTCTTGACTCATGCTGGGGTTCAGATGTGTTTCACTTCCCCCCCACCCTGTGCTCAGGAGGTTTTTTGTGCCCAGTGCTGAAGAATTATTGCCTTACATTAGGGGAACATTGAAAATGCAGGATAGGGAAGCTGCTGGCCCTATTACATGTGCTGAAGAGAAGCTGGAGTGGATTGCCAGGTACCTGGGAGGAACCTTGGGATGTTTGGTGATCATTGGGTGACTGCTATTTCAGGAGACTTTGAGGGGCAGTGACTTTGAATTTATGTATTGCTCTAGTCCAATTGTCACTTCCAGAGTGGCATTCTTAAAAATGCTATGCTGTAGTCCCTCCTGCTCTCTTCCATTTAGTCTTTCACTCTTTTTAGACAGAAATACCTATTTATACATTTTGTAAAATTTTATAACGAGTTCTTGCTCTGTAACATCACTACAGCCTTGAAAATTTGTCACAGATACAAAAGTTCCTTAAGCAACACTTGAAAATGCCCAACTCTTGAGAGTATCACTGTGACAATGAGTGCATTGGTATTTGTTATATGAAGCAATTTATTCCATATTAGCAGTGTGCTGTTTATTTTAGCATAATGTTTTAATGTCATGAAGATATTTAGAAATGGAATTCTTACAATTCTGTCTTATTGATGGTAAAAAAAACAACAAAAAAAACAAAACCCAAACTGCTAAGTCTTACGAAGTGTTATATATAGTATTGGTTTGTTCTGAAACAGCAGTCAAATATGAACCTTTGTGATTTCTTATATACTGAAAATTGTAGAAAACTGCCTTGACAGCACATATATTATAAAGTAGATGTACATAAATATAAAAAATTTGATCAAGTTATAAACTGTTTGCAAAAGTAGCACTTAACAAGTTAAGTACATTCTTACCACTCCGCATCAGCTGGGTTCTGCATGGATTGTACAGCCAAAATTGCCTCGGAGATCTGTGAAATCTGGTTCACTTAAAGCAGCATCTGACCTGTGAAACCTCCTGATTTAGGAGCCAGTTTATTGCAGGGGAGAATATTTACATGCTGATTTAGACGTCTAGGAAGAACACGGAACTCAGTTCAAATGGAGAATAGCAGTATAGCCCTGCAATTCTGGTAGAAGAGATGGCTCTTACAGGAGGCTGTGTAAGTCCTCTGATTATTTTGCAGTTGCCTCCACTAAGATTACTGCTTCCTTGTGTGTAAGAACTGGATGTTGAGAGCAAGTCAGCTCCCTGGACTGCAGCAAGGTGTTTCATTAGCAAAAAAACATTTTTAACCCTAGCCTAATTAGTAGACTTCATAATTTATTGTTTCATCATCTGGTCCAGCTCAGCATCCATGGGATTTCTAGAAGACATGAAGTGTGGAAACCTGTCATGACAGAAAAAAACCAGAGAGGCTTGTAGGAAACAATGGTTGTCTTGTGGGAAGAGTTTAAATATATGCAGCTGATCCCATGGGAACTGCTGTAGTCTATTCACCCTGTGTGAAAATGATGCTCTTTCAATATAATCTTTAATCCTTTTCTTTCACTGAAAAATGTGAGAACTTTATTTAAAAGTTTTGAAAGAGTGCTCTATTTTAGTGAGTAAGTGCTTTTCAAACATAAAATTAAATCAAATTATTAGTGTAACACGGAGGGGAAAAGTTCTCTGAAATATCTTCCAATTTTTTGTACATAAATTGCATATGTGAATGTTCTTGGGAAAGTTTCAGGCTGAAAATAACCAGAAAACTATCCAGAGTTTCTTTTTTTTCCTGGATGGGGAAGGAAGTATCCAGCAGTCTTGGAGATATTACAAACTTCTGTAACTCTTTGAGACATACTTTTCCTAATTCCACAAAACAGATTTTTATTTTTTTTTCCTGTGAGATGGGGGGAGAAGGAGTTCAAGAGAAGGGAATCCTATCATATGCACAGAATAAAAGTTTGCTTTGAAGATGATTCTAATCTTCCTCCTATTCATGGAAAAGTAAAATAAAACTAAATATGCAGTTGTTGAAAACTTTTGTCCCCACCCCCAGAGGGAATGGAAATCTAAACCTCGCTTTGTTCAATCAGTGTATGTGTGAATAACATCAAATTCCCACAGGATTTAGTAGAGCTGCTGTCCTGTTTGTGTTTTATGGGACCATGTCCTAAATATTAAACTTTGTTTGGTGAAGTACACAGTTGTATCCCTGGAGGTATCATGCAGCATGTATTTCATAGTCTGCTCACAGAGTGCTGAAAAGACAGAGTTACTAATACTATTTCTCTTTTGCTTTCCTATAGCGTCTTTCATCTAAGGCATCCAAAGCACTTCATACAATCCAGTGTATTAAGCATGGCAACATGTCTGCGAGGTAAGGAAATTGATTTTTTTTTTTCCCCCCTCCTTTTCCTTTTTATAGATAGACTAGTCAAAGCATTGGGCTCCGATTTGCCCAAGATTACTATGGTAAAGCAAGACCTCTGGCCTCCCAGTCTCTCTGAGTCTCTCTGTTATAGGGGAATTCTCAGATCACCTTCCCCTCCTGTGTAATTTACTCGACACTTAAGTTACTTTTTTGAACTGGGTGTTCAGTTTATAACTCTTAGATTTCTTTCTTTAATATTTTGGAAAATTAATATTACCTCTCGTTTATCAAAGAGCTTTAGTGTCTGTGGTAGCTTGGTCCTTCAGCACAGAACAAGAAACACCAGCTGAAAGCTGGGAGCTGTGCTGCAGCATTTGAGGAGAACCACACATGGTGCTCACAGCAAACTGAGCGTTACAGGGGAGATTGGGGTTTGGGAAGTGCTGAATGAATTTTGGATTCACTTGGGAGCCCTGGCTGTGTGCCGGGTTTGGAGTATCACCTGTCCTCTGTGTGGCTCCAGCAAGGGGATGGTTTGTACTCACAGCCTGTTGTCTCTTGATGTTCTCAACTGCAAGTGGGCAGTGGCTTTGAGAGCCTGCGGGGGACTTTTTTCGATATTGCTGCAGGGGTGAGTTAGCTCAGGACCAAGTACTGTGCATGCTTAACCTCCACCTGAAGTGCAATTTTATGTAAGTTCACGTACAAGATTGGTTCAACAGTATAGCAAGGTTTTAATTGTCTCTTGTTTTGCAATGAGCAAACTAGACGTGAACTCTAGGTTGCCTGCATTTCCTAAAATTCCTTAAATATAGTGAGGGTTTTCTTGATTTATGTTGCTTAGTATGGAACTAGATTAACAATATCATTGCACAGTTCTTTGAAGGTTGCACTTTAATTTTCAGTGGGGTAGCACCATCTGGTAAAATCAAGCAACCATACTTTAATTTCAAGTCTTTTCAACGTTGAGGAAATTATTCTAATTTCTTGTAGAACTTCCCTCACTGTAAATTTTAAAAATTTTATCCTTTCCTCTTTAATTTAAAAGATTTGGGGTTTGGGTTTGGTTTTTTTTTTTTTGTCCTTCTAATGTCATTCTGCAGCATCTGAGTTCCTGATAAAACTGTAAGACTCAAAGTTCAATTGGCTTTTGGATGCCCTTAGGTCCAACTGCCCTTTTACATGGAATTTTTATTGTTAATCTTCTATTATTGGGGGAATTATTTTGCAAACAGACCAATTCAATTGCTTCAAGCTCTGAAACCTGTCAGGCTAGCTTTTATTCTGATTGCTTCTGATAAGGAGCTTTGGTAAGAATGCTGTGCCTCCAGCAAGCTGAGAGACTCACCTTGGAGGGGAACAGCTTCAAGGTCCCAGGGAACGTATGGTTCTTTCAGCTTGTCATGAAAAGGCAAACTAGGTGTTGAAAATCAGAATCAAAACTTTGAATGAGGTGTGGGACTGCACTGCAAGCCAGTGGAAACAGCCTGTGTTATAAGCTGAGTCTTTCTTTCCCTGCATAATGATGATCTGAAGTTTGTTACAAGAGGTGGGGTCGCTGCTTTGTTTCCCACGTTTTGACTGTCGGAAGGTAGGGATCCCTGCTGCCATCCCCCATGGACACTGTGCTGACGGGGAGCCATGCAGGGTGGACCAACTTTGGCAGGACCCTTTGCCTGTTTTCTGGTGCTTGTGTACACAGGACACACATAGGTCAGATCCGTCTCAGATGCTGATCTGACATATACGGTAACCTCTGTCCTATCTGAATGAGAAGATACTGATAGGTGATGTGGAGTCAAGGTGATGAGAGATCTTGAGAACCATATTCTGAAGTAATTTTATCATCCAACCTGACCCTTTAAAAAAAAAATACATTTTTGTAGACACGTGTATTATGCTTTTTCTCTTCCTCAGTGCCAGCTACCTATTAGTAGAAAACAACACAATCTCGTAGTGAGCAAGGAGATGCTTAAGGGACAAGTCCCTCCTTTTAAGACCTGTGCAAGAAAGTATTTTCAGCACTGTTGCATAACGTAAGTATTAAGATTTGCTATAATTCCATTTCAAAGAGCTTACAGCAAGTAAATGTTTTTCTGTATTGTCCTTAGTGTTGTCTATTGTCTATAGAACTTACATGAAAAGTGTCTGTTCATCAGACGGAGAACAGAGCCTTTCTGAAAAACTCTTTTCCTCAATGTGCTAGAGTATCGTTTGCCAAAGGCCGAGAAGGGACTGCTGTGTTTCAGTGCAGCTGATGAAAGGGAAGGTTCTGATGTGTCTTCGTTCCTAGAGCATTTTTCTAAATTATGTGTGCAGATTTTGTTGTGCTGCTTTACGGGAGTAATGTGAAAAGCCAAAGCAAACTTCTGACCCTCTTTTGTGTTTGTGTAATGCATTACAGAATGATAGCATTTAGTCCTTTGGACAGAAAATCTCTTCTGCAGCAAGTTTGTTCACTTGCTCTTTTTCTTTCAGTGTGAGCTTACTGAGGGTTTGGGGTTTTTGTTTGGTGGTTTGTTTTTTTTTTTTTTTTTTAAACATTCTTTCCAGGGAAGGATAGCTTTCCACTAACACAGAGAGTTCTGTTCTCTCTATTAAAAACAACGGCCCTCAAGTGGAGTAGGCTTTGTATTTTGTTCTAGAAACAGAGCTTTTCATTCAGAGATAAGGCCTCTCTGCATTTAGGTTCCTTTAGTCACCTGACAGAGCCATTGGTAACTTTTAGGCTGCTTTAGTCTGCATTCCTGAAATACCTTACTCCTGGCACAGCAATTAACAGCTTCGGGTTCACTGCTTGCCACTGGATTCCCCAGCTCTCCGCTTGCCCTCCGATGCTGCAAGTGGTCAGGCTTTGCTTCCAACAGCATAAGCTTTGCACCTGTAAGCGTCATTGAGGATGTCGTTGTGGAATCATGAACAGGTAAAAAAAAAAAAATAATCTGTTTGTCTGTGGCTTTTTGAACTTTTATTTATGAATTTGAGAATTGCAAAGTATTAGTATGATGGGCCCAATCTCTTCTGTGCTTAAACCGTCCCCTTTGATTCAGTGACTGGTGATTTATGCCACAGCAATTGTCGTGAGGATCTAGCCTGTTGTGCCTCAGGGTGTGCAATCTTAATAGCTCTTCTCTCGTTGCAAATAATCAAGCTAAAAGTCCTGTGTAATGATATTGATAGACTTGGGAAAATTAAAAAAAAAAACCAAACCTTACAATTTGGCTTATAGCAGATCAAGTGTAAGGTGCTGTATGTGCTACTAAAATAGAGATTGTTGCTTTGAGTTATTTCCAGAAGGTTCTCAGTGTTTTGCATTGGGTTTGCCCCTAATTTGACATTTTGCATTTTTTTTTCCCTGAAAAATAGCATAAAACAGAGTAACAAGAATTAAGAATACTCTGTACCTCAAAAAGTAATTATAAATTATCTAGGTTGTGACAATGTAGTACTCCATCAACTCGAGAGAAGAACCTCGAGGAGTTGGCTGTGAATCCAGATGGGCCTCTGGAAGACGTGCTTGGTAGGTGTCTTCCTAGCCCCAAAATCAGTAAATAGCCTGTGTTAGATGAATAAGTGAAGACAGAGGGAAAGTTTTGATTTATGACATCATGCTTATATTTTAATACCTGTTCCTGCAGGCCGCCACGTGCTCCAGCAGGCAGGAGCAACGCCTGCCCTGCTTGGCTCGTGCCGTCAGGGTGACTGTGGCTGTATGCTGCTGCAGCAGGTTCATCTAATGCAAACCTGTGTGGAAAATGTGGTGGTGTTAGAGTCCTTCATTTGTCATGCTTCCCTGCTTCTTCATCACTCTGTCCATGAGCAGCCTATTTTTCATAAGATTCCATTTTCTCCTATATTTTACTTCAGCTAGTATATGTCAAAACTCACGTTTCTCTTTCCTCTATATAAAGCTACAGGGAAATTTTACTCATTGGAAACACAGACTGGGTCATTTTAAGTGATATGCACAAAGGCAGACTGATCCAGTTCTAGCAACCGCTTTTCCAGTGCGTAACACTTGAAGTTAACTCAAACTCTTGAATTAATGAGTATCATATTTAGGTATGCCTACCTTAATACTACAATTTTGTCAGCTAGATTGTCATATATCCATGGTATTCCTGCAAAGATGAACACTAGTAGCTAAGCTGAAAATTTGTTTAGCTTGTCACATACCTAAATGTAAAGGACATATGTATATACACGTATGTTAGATGTATGTCCTTACATTTAGGTATGTTCATTTCAAAAAGACACTTTGATTCACAAAACAGCTATTAACAGCCTGCTTTGCAGTTTCTCTGTGTGATGTCTGTTTATCTCCATGTGCTTTGTTATGGAGAAAATATCGATGATGTGGAAGATGTTGGTGTTGACGAGTGAGAGTGATCGCTTGTGCACTAAAAGATGGCCAGCACAGGTGCAGTTAAAGCTAAAGGGAGCTTTTCTCAGTAGAGTCTGGAGCAGCAGGCTCTTTACCACCCCGCTTTCCTTGCAGCTCTGCCTGAAGTGCTAGCAGCCCACGGAGGGCCCTGCAGTTAGGGGTGCTCTCTGGGGCTGAAAAATTGTGGCTTGCTGTTTTTCTTTGTCATTATGAATCGTGTTGGTGGGGAAGGATGGGAGAAGTGCAATACAATCAGGAGCTGAGGGAGGACAGACTCCCCTTGTCCTGTTCCTGCTGGTAGGGCTGTCATGGAGACCCTTGGAAGGCTCGGACAGACATTTTCTGCATGCATGCATTTATGCCTGCCTTGACAAAGTCCAAGGAGGGTGTCCAAGCCCTGTGGGATGTTCTAGGCCTGAAGGACCCTGCGCTGTTGGTCCCTTCCTCATGTGCACTGAGGTCGGCCATGAAGACCCTGGTTTCAAAGGAGTACGAGCAGAGGGACCCATGACACAAGCCCTGGCAGTCTTGGAATAACAAATAGCACTTCTGAAATGTGGAAAAAACAAGCTTCTTCTATAATTAAGGCAAACGTCTCCTCTGTGGATGCTTTAAACACCAGAGTTTGGGGGCATAAGCGCAGGACTGTCCTCTTTCACAAGTGTGTGCGTGGTGTGGAGCCTGGCCCCACTTGGCTCAGCTTCTGTTAAATTCCCCAGCCAAGGAGAAGTACGTAGTTTCAGCTCAGCCAAGTGTTTGTTTTACATGTGTTGAAAAGACTGCAGGGATCATTTGGCAACAAAACTGATTGTTTTTCTAAATAAAAATCATTATCTTCTCAATCCTGCTAACAGTGTATTTCTGGAGTCGTGATGCAACAACCCAGAAAACAAACCAAGCAGCTTCACCTGCCTCCTCTAGCTCTGCTCTGCCACTGACCACAGAAAGGCAGCTTGTAATCCTTATCAGTTAGCCCAGTCACCGTCCTGCTCAGGTGATATGCATTGAAAGGACAAAAATGTGTTCTTATTTGTTGAAAGTTATGTATTGTTTAGCTAATTTGATGCTATTTAGTGTTTGAGGGCAAAAAGTCCTTCAATGTGCAGTTTGTGGTATATGCTTAAGGATGTCCCTGGATCAAGGGTCCCTGTATGCTGCTTGCATACACCAGTTAAAAATCTTTGCTAAACTGGAACATGACAGTCAATGCATTTGTTATTTTTCCGGGGTTTTTTCCCTTTTGGTTTTTTTCTTTTCCCTTTTAGGTTGTGGCCAAGGAAGTCTTGAAATATGCCCCAGATTTAGTCTTCGTATTAAATTGATTGCTGCTCCAATGGATTGTTTTGGTTCTGTCCTCATCTGAGTCATTCATGCGCATGGTGCATTCAGAGGCCTGGCGGAGTGGCAGCAAACGCAGACATGCATCATCTGTTTGGGCTGGTTTTGGCACAAAAGGACCTTTCACGTGCAGGGGATCTCTTCTCCTTAGAGGATGCTGAAATCGAAGGAAGCCTCTCAGAAGCTCTTGAACAAATAAGAATAATCAGTTCATCTGCGGTAAGTGAAACACTGTCCTTAATAATTTTTCATGAGATTAAATGTATTGTATAAATAAAATATTAAAGACGGGGACATACACAATATAGGTTTCTGAACAACTCAATGCCAAGCAAAGTGTAAGATTTAAAAATGTGGCAGCCAAATCCAGTTCCCACTATCTTTAAAGATATTTCAAGTTCATCTTTATAATAATTTTTATTAAATAATTACTTAAGGCATATTAAAGACTAGCAGGAGGTTACAGGTACACTGTATGTACTCTGTTCACAGCAGAACATGTTCTGAATGATGGTAGGCTCACTGATTTTGGTAAACTCTTTAATATTGCTGTGCAAACAAACATTCTTTATCCTTCCTGCTTCCAGTCTGCTGAAGGGAAGGGAAAATCTTTTTCAAGCCTTAGGATGCTCAAATAGCCACACATACATGTTCTTACAACTGCACTTTTCTGGCACTTCATATAGCATGTGATTTGAGAAATCGGTTTTGGCAATGTCCAACCTCTGACTCTCAGAGCATTGATCACAGCGTTGCCGGATGCAACAAGAACTGACTCATCCATCAGAACAGCCACTGTACGCTGGCTTGTTACTTTGACAGCAATTGCATCTGCACAGTCTTTCAGCACACTAATCGAGGTATTTTGGCCGTTGCCTCTGCAGTTTGTGATGTACTTTGACTCGCCTAACTGCAGATTTTCAGGAGTTATACACAAATTCCCCCGATATACTTTTTGAGAGAAAATGCCTGAATTTGTTCCAAAATGCTTTTACAATCACACGTCTGCCTTAGCGCAGCGCTGTGCCCTACCTCTGAGCTGCTGAGTGGTGATTCCCACCAGAGGGCTCTGGAGATCGCTGCCCGAGCAGTCGGGATCTGACGGACAGGCGCATATAATTTTTCCCCAAATGTGAGGAGTTTCACAGCAGCGTGGACAGGACCCCTCTGCTCTCCGTGTCCACGCGCAGTGACTCTCGCCAGGGGTTTGCTCTTGTGCCATCCCAGCCAGTGGCTGTTAACTCGTTCACCTCTTTCTCAGTAGGTAATCTTATACAAAAGAAAGAGTGCGTGGATTTTTCTATCGCACCAAGCAAAGCTTGTAGAGGGCTAGCTGTGAATAAAGGCAGAGAATTGCTTTGAGACAGACCCAAACGTCATGGCTTCTGCCTGTGATAATGCTGAGCTAACTCTGGAGCTGTACTTCTGTAAGCTAGTGCTGAGCTTGGCTCCAGCCCTTTAAAAATGTCCATGCTTTAGCTAGAAAAACCAATGATTTTTCATTAGTACTTCAGTCTGTCTTTTATCTGCATTACTTTTTAGAAAGGAATAGCAAAGGTTAGACCAAGGGACAATGGTTGTGTATTCTGGGTCGTTTAAGTTACGGTGTTGTGCTGCCATTCCATATCCATGTGGCATCTGTGTCAGTGATTATGGGGGATTACAGGATTTTGTGATAAAGCCTATTTAATTAACTTTTATTCATGTTACATTGATACTAATTGAAACTAACTGTGTTTACATCAGGGACTTGACATGATGTGAAATGTTTGGGACTGTGCATTTGGCTATACATCTATTTATATTGTGGGTATAACAATTCCAGTTTTGGTTTTAGGACGGTTATGGGAGAAGAGGCCTGTGCAAGTGGTTCTAAGGTGTGTGGCTGCAGTCTCTGGTCAAGAAGGCCATGCTTCAAGACAGACAACTAAAGAGCACTTGATACCATAATCCATACCTTTACAATTACTAGAATTAAGACCTAAGCCAGTGAACTGGAGATGGGATGACTAATTTCTGCGTTTAAACACGCTAAACATTTGTTGTAAAGGTTCAAGTGAGAAAACAGACACTGGACAGTTGCAAAAACTTCACGTCTTCAGACTAAATTTGTGGGGTCCTTGAAAAGGATGGGCATTCATTGGCAAATGTCTCTTCATTTGAACCAGGACTACCAGACCAATGACAATGACCAGGCTGTGGTGGAAATCTGCATCACCCGCATCACCACTGCCATCAGGGAGACAGCGTCCATCGAAAAGCACGGGAAAGCCCTCGTGGCTCTCTGGGAGTCGTGCCTAGAACACAACCTGAAGCCTTCTGGAAAAGATGAGGACACACCACATGCAAAAATTGCATCCGATATCATGAGCTGTATCTTGCAGGTAAGACTGAGCTGAAAGTAGTGTAATGCATTCGTTGGCTATTCAGGTTTATCTTTTAAAATGCAGTTGGACTTTGTTTTCTGATCGTGCATGGGAGTGGTTGCATTTGTTTAAAAGCAGGAGTATGACCCCAGTTGTTAATGTATATTGTTACATGCATATGGCATCTGTTGCAGTGAATCCAAAGTTTTGGCAGATTTATTATTATTAGAGGTGTCCTGACTCTTTAGTGCTAGATTTCGTTATCTTAATGTTCCATTAATTCTAAATATTTGCATTTCATGTAAGTATTAAAGTGGAAGACATAGGACTATAATTTTCTGTGGTTACAGAAAGATTCATTTGAAAGCATTTAATATCAGGGAAGAGGTTATTCTTCTGAATTGTTCTGGAAGGCAGCAAAATGCCAAAGAGAGTTTAATGACATGAAATTTGGGTCATTAGATATGCTGTCAGTAAGGAGGATCTCCCTTTACATTTTGATTGTAAAAGCTGAGCCTAGATACAACACAGAAAACTGACTTCTGAACTAAAATCTGATTGCTGCTACTCTAAAAGGAGGACTAGAAAGAAGTTGTGCTCTGGCCAGGACTGTGGAATAATTTCTTAGAATATTTTGCTAAATGTTAGAGGCAGCAACAACAAGACCGAAAAAGTATTTAGGTCCCAAAAAGATTTGCTAGAAGAACAGCTGAAATTGAGTCCTATTTGAACTCGGTAGTCTGAACTATCACCCCCTGTGAATGCAAGAGTAAAAAGAAGACATCCTAGTATATAGCAGCCTTTTGGGAATAGGAATGGGCTATTCCAAGGCTTTCTAAGAAAGTAAGCTGAGGGAGAAAAGCCATTTATAGCAGGGGAAGGGGGAATCTGGTATTAAATCAGGGTGAATTTCGGGGGGTTTTGGTTTTGCTTGTGGGTTGGGAGGGGGGGGGTGTTTGTGGTGTGTGTGTGTGTGGTTTTTTGTGTTGTTTTTTTTTAAGCTGTGACTGCAGGCAATATCATTCCTTGTTGGGGAAAACAATATAATACAATACACTAGAGAGACTCAGAGAAACCCATGAACTCAGTTATCTAACTGGAAGCAGAAATCAGGGTTGTTTCCAGAGTTTCAGCTGTGGGCAAAATTCATGGGGACCAGCTCCAGAAACAGTTCTGTGAAGTGCCTTTCTATATGGACTGCTCTGGGGTGATGTTTGCAGTATGTCTGCTGTTTCATAGTTGCTTTCTTTGCCTTTTAAATCAGATGGGGGGGGTGGGGGTGTTCTTTCATTATAAAAATTTGAGTGATAAAGGCACAAGTATATCACTGTCCCATGAAAGGTACTGCTTAGCCCCTTCTAGGATGTATTGTTCAGTAGGCTTACTGAGGCTCCTCATCTAGTTTGGCTGAAAGTGTTTAAAGTCCAAAAGAAACAAAGAATTTCAGAAAAAAAATAACACTAATGCTGAATTTGCTTCAATGAAATTTTACTTTGCAATGGTCAGTTCTGTTTACCCCCAGTCTGTCACTCTGAAGAGGCACAGAAAAGTGTATTATAGCAAAATATTAAAAGAAGGAAAAACCCCTCCTTTTCTGAAGCCCAGGTCTTGTTGATTTTGGTTTGGGAAGCATAAATGTTTATTCAGCCAGGCATCTGGTCAAGACTGTGGATGAGGCTTAGCACAATTTCTTCTGCACTGCGCTGGCATCCCTGGGCTGTGATCCATACCCCAGCATGGGGCACAGTGATGCGTCCTGGAAGGTGGGTGGTGGATCAGGGATTGTGTCTCCTCTACCTTTCCCTGCAAATGACTGGCTTAGGTAGGGGCCGTGCGTTCTGAGAGGCGAGGAGTTCCTGGGGCTGTTGCCGAATCTCCACTTCTGTCCCTGGAGCTGAGACAGTAACTGGATTTGGATACCGGTAGCAGCACAGCTTAAACTTTTCCAGACTAGAGACTGTACGTTGTAGAATCATATCTTGTCTTTGCGGTACTTTAGTGTTCTCATGAAATATTATTTCTAAAGTATGTGATGGCTTGTCTAAGCTTTCAGTGTTTGCTGTTAGCAACCACGTCTCTCAATCAAGCTAGCTCATATCCAAATGTGTTAGGGGTTGCACTGTCTTGCAGATTGAACCTCTTTCTTGAAATACTGAAATGAAACAAAAAAGTTAAAAAAGTACATTTACTGCTCCCTGAAACAGAGCTATTATCAGCAAGTTCTTTATATTAAAAAAAAAAAAAGGAAAGGCGGCATAAAATGAGGAGTTTTTTTTATGGAATGTGTGAGGGATGGTTGAAGTAGTAATGAGTATCTGACAGCTGGGTTGAATCTCACAGCATGTTTCTGTTGATATTAGCAGCAGGGAGGTCCCCTAGGTTTGCAAACATCACTATATCATATTATTGAAATCTGTTTTTCATTGTCACCTTCACATTTTCATAAGTGTGCATTCATGCCCTGATATTTATAATGGAACAAATGAAACCTTTCTCCTTCCATCTGAATGCAAACCTTTTCTTAACTAAGTGTTTTATCTTTATTGTAGGAAAAAACAAATAAATTGTTATTTGGAATTTTCTTAGATCTTTAAATCGTATTCAGAGGGCCAAACCTTATCTTCCTGTTCTTTCTGCTTGGTGTTCTAGAGGATAACTTGGAGGCAGAATTTGGCTCCCACTCAGTAGTGCCTCTTGGCCAAATATAATGAGGCATTATGTTGATTTAAACATGCTGCTGCATAAAGCTCTATTCATTTTAAGGGCTTTTCTCATTAAAGACACAGGTTTTAGTCATATGGCAGTTGCCGTGATGAGCTATCTTGACACCTAGGAGTTGCTGCAACCCTTTCTTCCCTAGGGCTGGCAGAAAGGGACCGTCCCGGAGCGGTTGCAGCACTCTGCTGCTTGGCCAGTCTCTGTTACAAGGAAAAACCCTCATTGTGGGTTACACTTGGCTCCTTTGCATAGGTTGAGGAGCATGATGCAGCCCTAATTAGGGTCAGTCCTGCCCTCCATGAGGCTGATGGCAAAGGCAGTTACTGCTGATGGAGGCAGAGCTGGCCTAAGAGGCAATGTAGCAGGGTATATGGAACAACAGATTTGTTTTTTCTCGGGTCTAATTTTTTTTTTTTTTAGTGCTGCTCCAGAGAAAGCATGTGTTAAGTCTGGACTGCCTTTCTTTGCAGTATTTTGTTACTTTCTGAAACATCTGGGTTCCAGTGGTTGCCTGTGATTTCAGATGCTAATTAAATATAATCATATTGTGGGATTATTTTCAAAAACAATGATGTAATCCAGTTTCAAAGAGATGTTCAAAGGAGTGAAAATGAGAGAAAAGCTCTGATTAAGGAAGGAAAGAATGCAGGTCCTCAGTTACACATAAACATGTCCTATTAGTTTCAAGGGCAGTTATGTATGAGAACTTAATGGGCGATAGATGTGTACAGTCTGTGCACACAATTTCATGTATGCAAATAGTTGCAGAAAATCTTTTGTGATCTTAATGTCAAAACTTAAGTGTATGTACAGATACCTCTGAGCTCAGTGCCCTTTTGAGGACAGAAGTTAGCTGTCTTGAGAAATTGATTGGAGTTCAAGAAAGGATATCTAAGTTGTTATTAGACAAAAATTGATGATCAATACTAAAGCTATTACCCTGTGAGCAAGTCTCCCAGTACACTTACTTGTGCGTACTCTTTCCCTCATTTGACCTGTTTGCCTTTGATTTCGTCTCAGTGGCTTAGCATGAGATCCTGTTCTGGGAATAGAGGAGTCTTTTCTTCATAAAGCACAAAGATAGGACAAAACTCAAAGTAGCAGCACACCTCGGTTTAGAGGAGGGAAGCTGTGCCTTGTGCTGGGGCAGACTTACCTGCGCTGGGAGTTAAGCTGCTCTGTGCCTGCACGTTGGGCTCCCTGCTTAGGGCTGGACGTTGGAGCGGGGCAGGTCACTGCAGCGCAGCAAGGACAGGCAGCAACATGTCCCTTACTGCCAGGAACAATATTTACCCATCAACAGCGTGAGTGACTGCTCTGAGGTGTTTCCTACGCTTTGGGCTGAAAATTGCCTACTCTGTGTGGGTGATGGATACACGTTCTGTCTTCTCTGAGGCACCAAACACACAATGTCGTGTTAGAAATGTTGCAGTAGTTAACGTTTAACTAGTGCACTTGATATCGAGTTTTCTCTTCTTGCAGAAGACAAAAATAGGTGCGTTGTTATCTCCTGGTGCAGTACTTCTCAATTTCCTTACTTGCTCTTTCTTTGAAGTCTGCCTTCAGTGGTGTTACCAAAACATAACCTTTCTTGGTGTGGGTTTTTTTTTTTTTTTTTGCTTTTTTTCCTTGTTCTGATTGTTGTTTTTCTGCTCTGATCAGCATGAGACTTTGTTTTAACATCTCTTTTCAGCTGCTTTTTTTTCAGTGGTTTTTCATGTTTTTCCAGAATTACAATCGACCTCCAGTAATGGCCTTAGCTGTCCCAGTGGCGGTGAAATTTCTTCAGAGGGGCAATAAGGAACTGTGCAGAAACATGTCAAGTTATCTATCGTTGGCTGCGATCGCTAAAGCAGATCTGCTGGCTGATCACACGGACACCATTGTCAAAAGTGTCCTTCAAGGTAGGAAGAGGCTGAGATTTTGGCTTTAGTCCTGCAGTGTGCCCACCGTTAGATTGGTTACCCTGTAATAGGCATATATACAAACAACCACATTATATGTCAAACCACGGATGTGTAAAGCATGTGTATGGACATATCTATGTGATGAAACATGTTAGCCATGATCTAATTGCAGAGAATATCAAGGAAGACCTTTCAAGAATATATGAATTTACTGAACCTTGTTGACTATGGAAGTTTCATTATAGATTGGATGACGCATAGGGCAGGAAATACTTCTGTACTTGTTAGTGTACCGTACTAATGGACTTCAAATTATAAGCCGTGATATCAGACACTAGTTACTGGGCTCCTGTCCTTCCTGTTAGTGTCATTGGCAATACTCCAAAATATAAATGGCAATGAAATTAATCCCATTCTGTGGCAAAATAGTCAGATGTAAGATATGAAAGCTTTGTAGTGGTTCTTTAATTTTGCCTACATTATTAGCTTTACATAGAATACTGTTGCTAAACTCTGTACATTTTGCTTTTGTGGTTTAAAAAGCCAAAAATATTCATACCTCTACAAAAGGAAGTCCAATTTAGTTGAAGCAGTAAAGTTGACAGTATTTGTTGGAATACAGTGCTACTGCAGTAGTAAAGTCACAGTTTGCTTTTCTTCATTTACAGGGATAACAGCAGTAAGTAGCAATAGCTGTCTAATTTTTCCAAGAACATTGCTATGAAAATGTTAAGCCCTCAAGTTAAATGTATGCATTCCATATTTATTAAAAAATATAAACAGAGTGTAGTTATTTTTAGGTATTTTATGGAGGGGTAGCTAAGCTAGAAAGTAATTTTGTCATTAAGACGTTATGGTATGAGTTTGCATGTTTTTGTCTGCTTTGCTTAAGGACAAATGTGTGATAAATATGAGAAATAATAAATATGTATGAGCTATGTGATAATACTAATTGAGTAGAGTCCAAGAGCAGAATATTGCTAACAACTTAGAAAGTCACATGGATAATTCTTTAAAGACTTGTGACGTTAGTATCTATGTGTTCGCATTGTGCATTACGAGTTGTAACTTGGTGCTGTTAACAGAAAGAAAGTGAAATAGGTCTAGGAGAAGTGATTAACACTCACAACTGAAGGTTTAATCTCGCTCTGTTCCCGCTCGGTTTTGTGTATTTATGTTGTTCTACCAGCAGATGTTGCTGTGGACATCAGATTTGGAAATTCCAGATTGGAAGAGGGCACTCTGAATAGGCAAAGTGCTCTGTTTTGCATACTGGCTTAATTGCACTGTACATAATTTGTATTTCAGGCATGAAAAGGTTGGTTTGCGGCAGGCTAAGAACCGTGCTTGAAGACTGAGTGTTTGCTGAAGGGAGAAGGGAAGCAAGAGGATAAGCTGCTAAGGATGGATTTACGAAGCGGTGTGGAGACAAAAGGCCTTGTTCTGGTGCTGCACAGACGGGGCTCAGCCTAATGGCACCAGTGAGACTGATAGTAGACTTTGGCCCATTGCCCGCGAGTGTTTGAGAGCTAACTGGATTTTTTGATTACTTGGGGCAACTGTTTGGCTGCATAATCAGTTTCTTATCTTATTAGCTAAAAAAGAGCTCTTTAGAAAGAGCGTTTAACTACTCTGTTCCAGTTAATGTGAACTCAGCTTCCAAACATGCAAATGTCTGTACCGTGCCTGTCAGGTCCTTGTGCTGACACCCTCCGTCAGCGTAAGGGATCAGATTGATTCCTGTTTCCAGGGGACAGCAGCAAAACTATCCTGCAGTTGTTGCTGTAATTTGAGTGTCCCACAGCTACTCTACCTTCCAGAGCAGCTCAAGCAAGGGATGTGGATGTTGCATTCAGCAGAGGCTTGTTAGAGAGCAGAACTGGGCTCAGCAACATGCTCCAGGCACGCACGTCTTGTGCTTGCTCCTTCGTTTCTACGTTTACCGTGTGAGAGCAGAGTTGCAGTGGCTTTTCCACATTTGGAGCCCAAACTCCCCCAAAATACTATTTACTTGGTGTTTTCCACACAGGCGAAGTAATTGTTGACAAAGAAAAATACAGTTAAGCTAGGGAGGAAAGAGAGAAGCGTGCTGATGGAGGAGACTTGTGGTGCTGGGCAGGAGGGGGCTAGACTGTGGGAGAGCTTTGCTAGTCCACAGGGTTGATAAAGGAAGAGCAAAGCAATTGGAAAGAGGAGAGGATTCCAGCTGAGTCAGTGCGAATGGAAGGACTGGCTTTGCATTTGGTCATCTGCCAAACTAGAACAGAGATAGGAAAAGGCTATTTCCAAGACAAAGTATTTCAGGTATGAGGTACAGTAAGAAAAGTAGCCAGGAAGGACTTCTGGTAATCTTTTTGAGGATTTTGCTTTTTCTGCTGCGTTTCACGGACATTTGTTTTCATTTAATGGAGGGTACTGTATGGAAAGAGGATTTGAGCGTGGTTTTGCCCTTGCACAATGTTGGGACCTCAAGTGTTTTTCTTAACTCTGAAGATCTGTTTTCTGGCTGACAGCAGATGAGTGGAGGTAACCTTTGTTGTTCTGTAGTTAAGGTTATTTACAGGTATTATTTAGTAAGGGATTTTTGTTGTTCTTATTACTAAGTGTTTAGAATTTAGATACATTTTTATTGCAGGGTAATAGGAGAAATTCCAGCAATCACAGCAGTTATTTTTACCTTCAATAAATAATATTGTCAAAACTTTGGAGCAGATCATATAACTTTAGCTATGAAGCACAACCCCCTTGAATGGCATAGTAAAGTGGAAATTATCTTGTCATAGGTTTTTCTTACTACTTTTGTACTGTGGAAGGAAGGGTCTGGTAGCTGCATCGTATTCGGGAATAAGTGTGGCAGCAGCATGTCAAGAAACTTTTCAAAGTCAGGTCATAGGACACCTGTAGAGAATGAGAAAGAGAAACATGTGAATAGAGCAGAAGGATGTGTTGCTTCCAGTGAAAATACAAATTGCTTTGAATAAGACCTTCTCCACGATAACTTGTTCAGAGGTAGTGAATAATTGTTCTTGTCATATGCGGTTACGTATCCAGTGAATAACTATTCATCATTGACAACTACTGCTCTGTTTTCTACACACAAATCACCACAGTGTCTTGGCGCTCTGTGTCTGCTGCTTGTGCACTGTGTCCAGCCCTATGTTTTTAGGGGAGTTTGGATAAGCTTGTGAATGTGAGAGAAGAAAGCTGCTGCCACCGAATATTCATCAATTCTGCCTTGTACAAACCTCCTGTTAGCATCAAACCAATTGGTTACTCTGAATATCTAAACATTATCTTAAAACAGTGTGTCCTTCTCAGATGGCCAGCATTATGCCTGGCGTACCGACTGATTTTTATTTGGGGGTATCTCAAAACCAATCCTTCCTTCAGCCTCCAAGCGCCGTGCTAGCACAGCCTCGGGTCAACGCACACGTGTCTCAGGATGCCAAAGCATCTCTTTTGTACAAGTGACCATCTCCGTGTGGGGGAACTCCTAGATCCTTGCACATGGCAATGCTCACAAGAGGGATTGTTATCGTGACCGGCCTTTAAAGCAGTCCGTGGCTAATGCTTGGATATCCGTCCTCTGAGGGTCTCTGAAATGTTGATATTTATGTTCGCTTTCTATTAGCAGCTAAAACTGTGTGGTTCAAAACATGGAAAAATTCCCAGTTGGTACTTACTGTCAGAGTTTCAGTTCATAAGAAGCATGGAAAGTTTCAGTTTAGTAAAGTATCTTTATTTACAGAACAACTTTACAAAAATAATTTCAATAAAATTATTACAAAGTCCATTTACAATATAATACAGCTGCATTTTCTCAAAATGTAACATCAGATTATGATGGGGAATATTACTTTTGTATGTTAAGTCAATCCGTGGCATAAATAATGCTTTAAACAAGGAGCTAGTTTTGTTATAGTCTACAAATTACTAACAACGATTAATAAACAACGCATTTCTTGGCTTATGTGGCTCCTCTGTACAATTCACATGAGCACTATAAACACCAGGGACTGGAGGAGCTGGGAAGATGCGCAGCCGTATGTCTGTTATGCAGAGACCGGTCAGCCGGATGCCCAACGCGTTTGCTTCAGCAGGGATGCCAGGAGCACCGTTCAGCTCTGAGTGTCCACAGTGGCACTCACTCTTATACATCAGAAAACACTGTGCTAGAGAGAGAGCGGTCGTCTGACCTCAGGAACAGCTTTTCCAATGTCACGCCTTGATATGGTTTTTTTCAGTGTTTTACCAAAACAGCAGGCAGAGATCAAATCCCGTCTCCACAGTACCTCCTTTTGTGAATTTGCAATGCTAGCCTTCCTTGGGAGTTTGACCGACGTGGGCTCCTACGGCTCTGTTTACTTGTATGTATTGGTGTTCAGCTCTTCATGACATAGGTTCTCTGCTTAAGAAACTGCCTTGCCAGAACTTAAGAAACATATTGGGCTCCTCCGTATGGCAAAACTTCTGTGACTCCCCACCCGATGATGTTGCCCCTGCTGCTGCACGCATCTTCTCCACTCTGCGCCGCGATCTCCTTGGCACTGAGCACTCTGTCCCACATGTTAAAGCCAGTTAATTTTCCGGAGAAGGCTAAGGCTTCGTCAAATCCACCTCCAACGCAGCAGCCGTTCTTTTCTTGACCTATCTGCAAAATCCCTCCGTCTGGAACGGTGTGAGCATCGGCAATGTCTGAGGCAGTGGCTGCGAGCTCTCCCTTCACCCACAGGGATGCGGATCCATTCTCTGAGCTCCAGGCGCCACAGAGATGGATCCACTTCCCAGGAACAACTACATTTTTGACAGCTAACTTGTGCTGGTCACCACCAACAACAAGCACTGCAGACTCCCGGCTGAGGTAAAGCTGGATTTCATATGGATTTAACTTGGTTCCATAGGAGAAGACAATAGTTTTGTCCAAAGCCTCGGTCACCTTGATCCAGATACAAGCAGTAAAGGAGCGAAGGGTCATTCCAGCAGTTGGGTGAACGCTCCCAAATATCTTTTTTGAACGCATGGGGAATAGAATTGCTGTTTCGCACCCTGAAAAAGTTAGAAAGATTGTTAGGTAAAGAAAAACTAGTCTGTCTGTACATGCACAGTTAGGACCCTTGACACACGCTCACTTCTGGGTTTCCCAACGGGAGCTGAGAGCTGGGCGCATCCAGGGAGATGTAGGATGCTTTGAAGAAGCTGTCAGATCCGATGGATGAATCTGCTGAACGTTACGGCAACGGGTCTAGGGGCTAATCAGGCTGCAGGAGCAAGGCTTGGCTCTGCTCTCACTGCAGAGTAGTGCATTGTGTAGTCCTGTGCCATGCCAAGTGACGTTTAGGTGTAAAGCTGCCTGTCTGTCCCAGTGCTTGCCTTGGGAAGTTGGGCTGCCCCAAGGGTCTGTGCAGGCTGGTGGGCAGCAGAGGGAAGGGGACGGGGCTAGGCGGGGGAAACCAGGCGCAGGGAGCGTTGGCAGAAGCATGCGGAGATGCGTGTGTGTGTGTTTATTGTAACAACTCCCTTTCCTGACTCTGCCTTTGGGGCTGTTGGTCCATGTGCGCTCGTTAACCATAGGAAATGTATAACACAACTGATATTTTTAAAATGGTTCATGTCTCATCTCCAATTAATATGTTGATAATAGAAATCAGATTAGTTACAGGCAGAAATTTATGAACTTAGAAAGGTAACCGATGATCACTAAACCCAACCACATTTTTGCTATTCTGTGTACTGTTCCCCAGTCAAGTATACCATAATATCCTAAGCAACATAGGGGAAAAAGCAGCCGGTTCATTTCCTGTTTAAACAAGCTGGAGGATCTAAAATGCATGTGGAAACTCTGCTGCAGTGAATGAAGGACTCTTTGTGTCCTCCAGGATTGCGCTGCTGTGTTATTTCATGGACTGCTTCCTTTCAGCTTTGAGTAGATTTTACGTGTCGTCTTTGGCCCTTGTGAGGAGGGTCAGGAGCAGCAAGCAACTGTTGGAGATACTCCTTAAAATCCTACTCAGGAACGCTATTGTGAAAAAGCTTTTAATTAGCAAGCTTTCAGGCTTTATTATCAAGGCCTAAACAAAATTAAAAACAGCCTCACTGAAGAACAAAAAGCGTGATTAGAAAATCCCTCAAGAGTATGGTTGGCAGTAATTCAAGATGCGAGAAATTAAAGTCAGTTGCTAAAAATTCCCTTGAAAAAAAAATTTCCAGAGACTCTGGAAGTACTTAAAATCTGTCTTTTAAATTAAAAAAATAAGAACATTTAAGATAAAACCATGTAGGAACCTGTGGAATAACCTGGATTTCCACTAATGAGACTGAGATCGTTAATGCTGATCAAGTTTTTTTTGCTCTCACCTAGTGCAGAGTAATTGACTGCGAGGCTGGCTGTGGTACAGGAGAGAGATAAAGAATGAGATCATGCTTTCTGGAAGGCAAGATTCATGTGTTTGGGGAAAAAAGGAATAGCTATAGGATCTGCTCCCAGTATGTAAAGATTACTAGAGTGCTGTGATAAGTAGAGGTGTAAAAGCAATTTACTTAAAAAGTGGAGTCCATGTCCTACATGAAAGAATAGATTCATGATAGATTGTAAAACGCTTTGTAAACTATTGTGTTTGTATTGTAATAGGCTTGTGTAAGTTGTTGCCTTTTCATAAGCAGTTACAAGCAATGCTCCTCCTCACTCACCTGTGTAAGAGCTCATGCTGGTAGTATTGCTAAGGGTCTCTGGTAAGGCTGGAGTAACTGTTCCTGCTCACCACTCTATCCCCTCTGGGATTCTACGGGGGGGTTTAAGCTGCAGTAACTTACACTTGGAAAATACGGTTGTCAAAGACATGTCAACATTTAGCAGGTCAAGGCAGTGATAGCTAGCTGGTAGGCAGAGTTATAGTCAATGGAGTTATATTGTGCACGTAGCAATTTTGCACCCGCGCTTTATATAGATGGGGGTCTGCTCTGCCATACCCCAGTTGCTGCTTTTTGGGCGTCATATTACAGCACATAGAAAAACTGACATGAAATTTGAGATACGAGCTTGTCTTTCTACAGCCACCTCGCTTGCTGACCAATGTAAACATTTTGGAAGGGGGGAGAAAAACCCCAAACCAACAATACCACTGTGTTACTAATTTTTCTGTGCTTGAGGAAGTAATCTGTCCTGACAGCTGCATGCAGTGAATGTGCCCTCCCTGCCGCAGGAAGCGTGCTGAGCTGGTTGACATCAGCAGTGCGTCCTCTGATCCAGTTCTGCTCTTGGGCAGTTGGAGTTGGTGAGGAGACAACATTTAGTTTTAGGAGGAAGGAGCAAGTACTTGTAGGAAGAGAACAGGAGAGCTCAGTGCATAGGAGCTACCAGCTGGGAAGATAAAAGGTGAGAAAACATAATTTGTGTGTTTAAAATACATTTACTGCTCTCTGGCAACTGTTTTGATCTGCAGAGCCTGCAGAAGGTGGGATCCCAGCTGGCTTTGCCCTGTGTAAGGACTGGGATTAAACCCTTCTTTGATCCCAGGTGTGAAAAGCTCAGCGCCTATTTTTTGAGAACAGTGAATGCGTGTCCTCCCTGTACGTACAGACTGTCCATAAGATTGCTTTGGGGGTCATGTGCAGGGGAAGGTGCTTAAGAGGGATGTTTATAGGATGTCTGTTTGGGTTAGGCCCACCAAAGAGAGCTAGCTCCCCAATAAAGCATAGCGCACGTGGACTTACCTGCTGGCAGTAAGTGTTGAGCTGCCCATTTCTGCGATGCCTTCAGTTCGGCTCTGGTTTGCTGTAGCTCTTTCCACAGGGAGTTCAAAATGAGACTGTCTCCTCTGGTGGGACTGAATTTATCCTGCTGAAAAGCTGTCTCCTGAGCCTCTGCCTCAGACCTCCTCAGCCAAGCGCTCTCCAGCCGGCTGAGCCTGCCGGACACGTTGTGGCTCAGCAGCAGAACGTGCTCGAGAACCTTTCCTTGCTCAGACTCGTGAAGCCTCCTGGCTTCTTCAGCTTGGTCACTGTTCCTCTCGAGTGCCTGCTCTACCTGTGACACGATGTTTGAGGTGACTTTCTCGACTGCAGCGACGAGGTTGGTGGTGAGCTGGCTCATCTCCGCTTTCAGGGGCTGCAGGTCCACCTTCAGGATCTCGTCCATCACCTGCAGCATCATGTTCTCTTTCATCTGTGAGTTCTCCAGCATGATGAAGAGCTTGTCCCACTCGGTGTGCTCTCGCTGGCAGTCGCACGAAACAGCTGGAATGGAAGATACAGATGTTGCTATGCCTTTGTACTTACATTTTTAAACAGGAGTATTTGACAAAATCTGGCTCTGTGCAAGGCTTATGTGCTCCAGACTGTCAGTGCGTTTCCCTCTACATCAAAACAGAAAAGTAGTGTGTATTATAGCAATTGGCAGTCTTTTGCAGGAAAACTGAAAAATAAAGCATATAAAGCAAACTCCAGGGCACACCATCCCAGTGCTTTAGCATTTGCTGTCCATAGTAATCCACTGGTATAAGCACATGCTTGTTGCTCTGAAAAGAAAAATCTATGTTTGTAATAATAACTGTTACAAGAGCTAGACAGCAAAGAGTGCAGTTCTGCACTTAACAGAAATCAGTTTAAATCTACTTACTTTCCTCAGTACCAAGAACTGGACCTTCAATTTCATTATCCAGATTGACGTACATGAGATCATAGTCATCATTTTCATCCAGAACAGAAACAGAAGCCCTGAAAACACAGAACAGCGTAAGCAGAGAAAGCATTTCTTGAGGCAGCATTCTCTGGCTGCGTCTTGAAAAGAGCTGGGCTGTCTGGAGCTAAAGTCGAAGTCAGACTTCAGCAGAGACAAGACTGCGAGTGAGACGCAGCGAGCCCCTAATAAATGCTCCGAGAGCCTCAGCTTGAATGAATGAGCAACGCCAGTGCCAGTGTTGTAATCAGAGCACTTCTGGCTGTTGGTTTTGGCCGAGAGGAGAAGGGGGCGTGCAGCTTGCTCAGTCCCAGCCTTCCAGGTTTGCACCAGGGGGAGATGGACTGGCTCGTGGAGGGGAAGAAACGGGGAAAACTGCTCTTGTGAGCTGCCGCTTCCCCTCTGAGAGCAGATTGCTGTAACGTCCTGCAGCGCGAGGGTGAGACGGGGGATGAGATCACTTGGAGTTTGCCAAGCACGGGCTGCGTCGGTTATGTTGGTTTGTGTTCTGTGTGGAAAGGAAAGTGTTCTCTGCAAACTCATTTCGTAGTTGGTACGTGCCAGGGCTCAGGAGGGGATTGTTAAGAAAAATAAACATACCTGGAGTTGGTTTGGATGCGTGTATGGCTTAACCTAAATATTGTAGCTTATTTTGATAGTTGTGTATCAAAACTTGCGTGATATGCCTACAGTTTACTGCTTTAAGCAATAAAGGAGAACTCATAAAGACAGCTTGTTAGGGTTTTGCCTTTCTAGCCTTAATTACCAATAACAACATCATAACTGTGTGGATAATACATTACTGGTAGTATATTGTTTTGGGAGCATGTGGATTAGCAGCTGCATGATTAGAGTTTTTTTCTGTTAACTTTGAACAAAGCAAGCCAGGCGCTCTTGGATTAAACATTAATCTAGTGCTAAGTATTATTGTTATTGTTGTTAATCTGTTTTAAATTCCAGAAAGCTTATCGGTTCAATCAACCATTAATTATTTCAGAGATGCATTGTTTAGGTGAGATTAGGAGTAATATGGTACAAATGATATATTGGCTATGAAATATCCAGAGAATAGCAAAAAAAAAAAAAAGCACCTACATAATTGCATCTAACTTGCAATTTGTATTCCTTTTCCATTTGAGTCTCTGGTTTAGCCCCTTACTGCCGCACACAGGAGCGTGTAAAGAGGGCCCTGTGCTCCTGTCCTTGCTCGTTCTGCCTCTGAGACCTGGGTCACGAGTGGGTGACCTTAACCATTGCCCCCTCCTGCAGGGGGGACCAGGAGGTGCTTTGCAGGATTTGCCTTTTGCAGAGGAGGCAGGGAAGGCTGGAGCTGCCTGCTCCCCAGCTCCTCCAGGCTTGCTCCATGCACCCCAGGGCAGCCCGCTGCTCCGGGGGCTGCCGGAGGCTGCTGAGAGCCTGGTGCTGCTGCACCAGTTGCCTCCCAGCACCCAGCCCTGCTTGTGCAAACCTGGGCTACCTCTGCGTTGGGCTGCTGGCCACCGTGCCGTGCTATTCCTACGTGCCAAACTGCCTCACTGCTTCACCCTGGGTGTATATGGGGTTCCTGCCACTGCAGGGGCTCCAGCTGCTTTCCTGCAAACACAAAAGATAAACAGTAATGTTGAAGCAATATATTAGAAACCTCCAAAGTTTGGTAAAGTAGAGGAAAATGGTTTTGGTGAGGTATGCACCTTAGTTGAATCACCCTGGGGAAAAAACTTTGTCTTGGTGCATGGGCTTTTCTCTTTGACTACTCAATTTGGAGTGAACGTCAGAACACAACCGCATGGCTTCAAGCTCCTTCTATCCACGTTTATTACGTTTGCAGCGTGCTACCAGGCTCATTTATTTTACAAGCTCTGCGTGCCACTGGGTTGGGCAGAGCAGAGACCTGAGCACAAGGCAACCTTTGCTGCTCGGCGCGTGCCCGGGGAGCGTGGTGCCAAAGTGTGCCCGGGCACGGTCCTGGGGCAGCCAGGGTGTGCTGGCACCATCACCGCACGCACCGGTGGTTGCTCCTGCTGTACGTGCTGCCTCCCTGCCAGACGTGCAGCCAGCAGTGCAAAGCCATCGAGTGTCCCCAGCTGTACGTTAGTCTCTGCCTGCATTGCGTAATTCCCGTTGTGTGGTCTGCTCGGAAAGTCTGAGAAAAATCTAATCTGGAAAGTATTGGAGGTAAGGGT
Source organism: Aramus guarauna (assembly GCA_013400195.1). Taxonomy (NCBI): domain Eukaryota; kingdom Metazoa; phylum Chordata; class Aves; order Gruiformes; family Aramidae; genus Aramus; species Aramus guarauna. The sequence goes on from VXBL01007269.1 coordinate 384,623, forward strand.
GGTAAGGGAAGGAAGAGGGACAGAAGGTAATTGAGGAATTGAGTACAATGTTTTTCCTTTCTCAGACAACAAACATACTTTTCAGGCTCTTAGTTTGGACTCAGATGAAGCAAGATGGAAAAAAGTGAATTACTTGGGAATGGGCATGATACCGCCTCTGACTGCCCGACCTCTGAGAATCAAAAGATTAGTGAGCTGCACGTGCCCTTAGAAACTGAAAAGATGTGACAAATGAGTGGCAAGAGGTACTCAGAGCTAACTCAAAACATGAAAATACAAGAAAATAAAGAATTGTGCTGTGTTTCGTGACCTTTCTTAAGTTACATGATGAACAGGCACAAACTGTGGTATCTGCTTGGATTGTTTACAAGTTTGTGTACACGGTTTATTCAATTAAAAGCAATGCCGTGTCAGTGAGGTCATTTAAGTATCACTCCAAAGTGATGGGGTTGTTTCTAAATTGCCTTTGCTTTTCATTTATCTTGGTTAGTGAATATAAGCCCAGCAATATTTGCTGCAGGAAACTGCCCAAATTTGCATTTGTACAAAGTATTTTTGTTCAGAGAAGTTTCATGGCTGCAATCCATCGTGTTGTGTCATGTCAAATTGCGTCACTCCTCTAACACAGGCAATACTTAAAATACTTGTTTTCTCAGATTGAATAATTAGTCTTACTTTCCAGATGCCTTCCTATCTGTGACAACCCAGCTTAGGCAATAGCACGTCTCAGGTTAGTGGCCGTCTTTCCTTGTTTAAAGCTGCTGCTTTTTGTTACTCTCTGCTGAATTCCTTCCCTCTACACTTTTACAGCTGAGGTGAATTTTCCCTTCCAGGAACACAGGAATTTCATCTTTTGCAATTATTACCTTTTCTGAAATTCGACTGGAGCTTAAAGGCTCTGTTCCATATGGGCAGAAAGTGTCCAGTGGAAACTAAACGTGTGCGAGTGCAAAGAAAGGACTTATTTCTGTAAGCACGAAATTATCCAGAGAAGAAAGTAATTTTTAGTGTATTCAGTTACAAAATTGTTCAAACTCAGATGAGAGTCTAGAAAAGTTTGAGTAAATATATCCTCTCACCATTTTAGTTCCAACTTTGGGTGAATTAGTGCTTTGCATGAATCCCACAGTATGTTAGAGACACTCATAAAAAAAGCAACACCGTTTCACAGACTCACTTGTAACATTAGGAAGAGATTTGCACAAAGAACGTGGCTAGAAAATGGGCAGAACTGAACCACTTGCTAATTTCTTTAGGGTAATTAATCAGCAAGTATCTTTCCTTTGCAACTGACCTTTGTGCTTTATATATAGAACAAAACAAGACAGAAATTGGCCATGTCTGTGGGTCTGACCCTTGCCTTCGGCACTGCAGTGGTCGTGCGGAGCACTCAGAGCCGCCTTCGAGGAGAAGCCAGCAATTCCTCAAGCAGCGTAAATGCTCTGGGATAGGATGCAGAAGTGTGGCTGGCCGAATAGTGCAGAGGCACTCCTCCGAAGCGTAAGGACCCCTTAGGGATCATGACAAGCTGTTCAACTAGAAGTTAGTTGTCTGAACCTGCAATGAATTATATGTAGTTACTTGGCTCTGAGGTGGTGTTGCAAGACCTAACGGTGTCCTGGGGTCCATTTTCTGTATCTGGCAAGAGCTCGATGTGGTCCAGTCTGAACCCACGTATCATTTTTCTGCCATCCATGCAGTGACCTGCTTATCTTGCAAAATTATAAGGCTCAGATTTAAATGGGAGAAAAAGCAGCAGGCCAGAGAGCTAGTTCCTATTGGAAACCAACTCCAAAGAGACCTTAAGGACTTTCAAGGGTTTACAAAAAGGAGCCATGCTGCATTGCAATAGGCAGATGTTTTCCATATGTTGTTCAAGTGAAACTTAAATATATTGAGGCAGGCATGTACAGCAATGTGAAGTTATATATTTTGGTATGAGCCTGGGCTTCAAATTGAATTATGCACAGACATCTTAAGAAAATGTGTGAGAGGGTTTTGCATATCTTTGTCTGTCTGCAGTTGACTCTCTCTGGCTCCTTTCTATTTCTGGAAATGGCATCCTTAACTATTTATGTTCAAATTTACTGTCGTGCATATTTAGCTCTCTTAATAACCAACTATTCTTTCCATATGCTGCTTATTTAATTTGAAAGACTGAATCCCAACAAAGGAGAAATACAGCTTTTATCTGCTTTCTAATCTTTTTTTTTCTTTCTTTGGTTAATTTAAATCACACTTAGTTTGGTCTAGGACTCACCCATGGAGTACCACCTAAATCTGAAAGCACATTAAGCAGCCTTCTCGTGATATTGTACTTGAGAATGAAAGTTATAATTAATAGGATTTTCTTTCTTTTTTTTTTTTACACCTATGTTATTATGCCTGCAATTATTTGTCCTATTTAGGTTGGTTATTTGTCATCTTGGCCCAGTATATATTTTTCTGCAGTGGGTTTTATGCCTCCCTGGTTTTGTACTGGTGATTCTTAAGAGCTGATGTTGTCTCTAGGTGTGTGCTGATTTTCTAGGGCTCTCTCCAGCTGGAGAGAGAGATTATTGACTGTCGGTATTGACCTCGCTGGCCTCTCATTTGCTCTGTTCTCAGGGAACTCCATGCTGCTGCGTGTCCTGCCTGCTCTGTACGAGAAGCGACCGCAGCCGATAAACCTCTGCCTGCGGGAGCTGGTGGCACTGCTGGCTCAGCTGGACCAAGCCGAACACCACCACCTCCTCAGGCTCCTCCAGAGCGTGGCTAGGAAAAAAGAACTGGAGGTAAAACTGCGTTAGGGAGATCTTACTGCTAAATGCTGCACCTCCTTTTGGAGGAGTTTATTTGTTTCAGATGACTTGGCAAGGTCTGTCTCTTAGCTGCTCTTCGAGCAGTGAGGAGTCCTGTAACATGCATGACAGTGCTTTCCTATGCTAATTCCCCATGAATTCTTTAATTTCATTCCAAATTCTCCATCTAATCATAAAGAGAACATAACAATGACTCTGCTGGATCAAAACGTTTGTGTTAAACTAGTTTTCTACTTTTTTGGCTCTTCCTCTGTCAGCTGAGCGTGAATTCCCATAACTATATTTCCGCTAGAATATATGAACTGTTTAAATTACCTATCAAGGAAAATCAAAATGAGTTAAGAATTGGTTAGGAGTGAGCTGGAGATTAATTAACTAAGGCAAAGTAGATCATGCTTTGGAAATTTCATGTCATTGACAGCACCCAGAACATTAGAACAAGGCACAAAACTACCTGCTTTGTGAATTTATGAAATTCATAAAACCTTTGGAAAAGGAGAACCAACAGTAGTTAGTATCTTCACCCAGGTAGCAAAGGAAACTTTATCATAGTACGCAGTCCCAGATGAAACAGAGCTCCTTACGGAACTTTCCACTTGCTAAAACAAATAATCCTCAAAAAAATAACAGAAGAATGGGTCACTCTGTGCCCCGTTTCTGCATCGAAATGTATTTTACGCAGGTGCAACAGTTTCACTGAATCAGAGGTGTATTGGTGTAGCTGTGTCTTTGTATGAAAAACTCCATAATTTGGTACTTAGTTGTATACACTGCATCCTGCTTGTAAGATTCTAAGGACTGCATCCCCAGCCCCTTGAAAATGGTGTTGTTACAAGAAATGACAACTTGCCTACAGCATTTTTTTGTGCAATGAAGATCTTGCCTCTTATTTCTTTCCTCTGTTCCAGCTATTAACTTTGTCACGTTATTTAGTTTCCTGTGGAAACCAAAAATTTCTGCTAGTACTTTAATTTACTGTATCAATGGGGGAGGCTGAGTCCTATGTTGTTTTAATCAAAAAAGTATAGGACTGGCCCAGAGCAAGGGAAATATTTGATGAGGAGATTTTTTGTCTTTTTTAACAACTGGGCATTTCCTTATTTATATATGCATAACTGCAATATTTCAAGGCTACAGCTTACCCTTATTCCATATGTTGAGCTGAACTTTGATCAACCTCAGCGATAGCTCTGGGCAAAGGTCAGCGAGGGTGGAAAACTATTTTACTAGTGTTTTATTTTTATCAATCTGAGGTACATTTACTCTTTTGGTTATGTATATTTAATTTAAAAATATATTCATCTTTTTTTGTGTCTGATTTTTTTTAATAGGCTCTGAAAGAGTGTATTCCACTTCTGTTTGGACACTTGAGAGACCCTAACCATAGTGACATTATTCTAAACATACTTGTAGAAATATCTGGCTATGAACCAACAGCCTTAGCCACTTTTCTTCCGATGCTGAAAGAAATTGGTGAGAGTTTTCCAAACTTGATTGGGCAAACAGCAAAGATCTTTGGTGCTGTTGGACACATTGATGAAGTAAGTTTAAAACCAAAAGAAGTTGGTTGGTTGGGTTTGGGGTTGGGTTGGTTGGGTTTTTTTCCTACATCTTGTATAAAGTTATACATCTGAGTATTCCTTTCTTCACGAGTAACCAGACTGCCCTACCAGAACATATTCCTGATCAGAAGACCACAATAGGTCTGGACTGGAATACCACCGGTATGGCTAGGAGAGCAAGTAGCACGAAAATCAGAGGTAGTGTTTTAGTGACTGAAACTCCTCCGGCCTTCTAACCAAGGAAGAGTCATGTAGTAAAGGGTGTCTGCAGAAGTGGGGTTTAGGTTAGTGGGAAAGAAAGAAACTTTCTAGAAGAGATTAACAAGTGTCAAAAAGATAAATACTTAATTCTCATAACTGTAAAGATAAATATATAAATTATTATTATTATAATTTATTTACTGTGTATCTGGTCTGTGCATGGATGTGTTCTGTTTATATGAATTGCCTTTTTATGGAATGGCTAAAACTCCTCTTTGATAAAAGCACATAATTGTCATTATTCCAGGGGCTTAGCTAAGTTAAATTGCAGGGTACCTATACGTGAAATGAAAGGCAGAGAAAAGGAAAAAAAAATATTTTGCACGCCCTTTTTATGATAGCATGTTTTAGATGCATATGGCCTTCAGGAATGTTGTAATCACGCAGTGAAATATGAACTTCCTCATATAGTGTAATCCAGCCATTTCGGCTTTGTAGCCATAGCTAATTGGGTACTTCTTGCAAATGTCTTTATAATGAAAGTGCTCAGTGGTGATGCTGGGCTCAAGCCTCATCACAGGAATGTCTTCACAGTTAACTGGGTTTGGGATCTGACCCAATGGGAACTTTATGCCTGAAAAGGATTTACACTGACAGACTCCTAGAAACTATGGGAGTTTCAGGGCAGCATAATGAATTCGCGTGTAAGTTTTTGGTTTAGTCAGAAGTGTGCAGTCTGGATGTGGGAGCGATGCTTGCCTCATCCATCCAGGTGCCGTGAACAGACTCAAACGCAGCATGTGCAGAAACCATCGGGCAGCTCTCGGATCCCAGAGCCCTCTACCCTCCCCAAAATACCAACTCAAAGATCCCCGCATCCCCAGCGGCGAGGAATGCTGCTCAGGAAGATCCAATGTTAGCCCTGTCCTGGGACTGGGAAATGGCTTGGACCCTGATGAGACCCGTTTCACCCTGCTGCTATCCCCTGCTCCTAAAAATACAGCCTGGAGGAGATGTCCACCATGAGCTTGTAAACTACCTGATTGCTCAAGACCTTGGTTGTCCTGAGGGCACCAAACTGGTTAGGCTTATTTATGACACATCATGATTTTTAATGAGATTTTATTTTCATTCCCAGATATGAGCATATGTGTCTTTCACCACTTTTAATAGATGCTTTCCCTCCACTTCAGATCATGGCTCTGTAAAGGCAAAAATAATGTTCTGCTGAACTCAAAGAGTTTCTGGTAAATAATTCAAATTTTTATGGCTGTGACAAAACTCGATTATATAGCAGAAAATGGATAGTATGTAATAAATCTAACCATTTGCTGAAGTGTGGCACTGACACCTGCCATACAGTAACCTGGATAATTTATTTCAGCAAAGAGTCGAATCCCGCAGTTTCCAGGTCCTTTCAGTGATCCTTGAGGCAAAATTTGTGCTAAGTCAACTGGAGTTTGTCTGCATAAAGACTAGTGATTTCACTGTAGGTTTTGCCTTTCTGAATCAGACCTTTAGGTTATCCTTCCTTTGACTCGGCTGGAGGCCAGTTTGGAGGGAGGAGGGGAGAAAAGTGGCATCGTTTTGCTGTGTGTGGGGAAAATCCTCCGTATATTCATCAGAATTGTCTCGGTAATACCCTTCAATGAGATAATTGTGCTAATTGAACTGGATATTGTGGAGCGGGGAGCAGGGTGGGAGGCAGGGAGGAGGGTCGGGAGCAGCCCCTCTGTGCTCCCGTTCACTGGCACGGCTGGATGGCACGCAAGTCTTCAGTGGCTGCAATAAGGCCAGTCCCTTCTCTTGGCACGTAGTCTTGAGTGCGCATTGACTGGGCGACGGGTGTCTGATCGGTGTGGGTACGGCCCAGGAAGACACTAGGCTTGCTGTTTCTGCTGATCTTGAGCTTTATATTCATTTAAAATGCAATTTATCATGTAAGAATCAAAACCAGATTTGGTTTGGCTTTGTGAATCTTATTTCTGGGGTGGGGAGAAGCCAAAATCACTCTGAAGACTGTGAGTCAAATGAAGTTTGTTGTTCTCTCCTTGTTTACTTACATCACCCCAGCAAAATTTACCTTTAAGAACTGCGGCTGACCACATTTCATTCCACATTTGGTACTTAAGGGTCAACATCTCCTCGAAGCTTTACAGCTTATAACTAGCTAATCCTCGAATGAGCGCAGCTGGGATCAGAACTCAAAGATTTAATTCAGATTCTGTATTTTAGTGTGTTGAACCAGCTCTTCCAATGGGAGTGTCTCTGAGGTTCCTTTTCTGCTGTGTTCTGCTGCTCAAAAGGGACAAAATTTATTTTGCCTTTTGTTGTTACTGTTTTTTACCAACACCAAGAATAAACAAGGAACCAACTGGACATGTTCTATTTCATATATTGTTGGAAGTTACAGACTACAGTAAAGCTTACAAAGAAATTATTTGCAAAACATTTTCTCCTTATATTTTTTAATCTTTTGGCTTGTGTGGATGCACATAGCTACCGAGTGTTACACACACAGCCTGGGCAAGCCAGCATTGAATAATTAGTCTCCAATCTCTCTCTTGCAAGTGTTGAGTAATTGGCATTATGTCCCGTGTCATATGTCTTATTCTTCTAGGAAGCTGCAAGCTGCTGACTCAGCAGCAGACTGCATTCCAGCGCGCTGCCGCCACAAGCGCTCCGTATTTGCAGAGATGGCACGCTTTGCATTTGTGTGTAGCGGGCTCTGCTTTTGTGACATCTGGGAGACCTTGCGCTAGATACCCAAAAACATTGATAAAAGCAACCCGCAAAGGCTGGCAGAGGTGAACTTTCCAGCATGAGACAGATGGCTCCTCTCCCCTCTTGTTTTGCTTTCCAGAAAGATACAAAGCATGAATAATTCTGAATTATGGAAGATCTGCCCCGATTGCAATGACTAAGTAGTTACCGGTGCTCCGGTGACTTGACTTTGTTTTTGCAGTCACCTCGGAGCCACATCAGTCCATGAGGCTCCTGACATCGGCGCCGGGCTTGCACGACGCTGTCACCTGCACGCAGGTTGTGCCCTGTGAGACCTCACCGCTGGATCTTCTCTGGAGTTTGTCCCCACTCTGTCCTGTCTCCTCCGTGCTGGGCAGAGGAGCCAGGGTGGCAGAGAGAGGCTCTTGATGCTGCGCCTCAAGCCAGGAAAACGCAGGCAAGGTCCCTGGGTGAGGAGAGGTCCGAGCAGAGTTTAGAGGAGCTTTGGGGCAGCCTGAGGAGCAGGTGGGTCTCGGCGCTGCCTGCAGTGCCCGGCTGCCCCAGCCCTGCCCGTGAGCAGTCTGGCAGCTGCCTCTTGGCTGGAAGACCTGGTGCCTCCTGCCTTTCCTCGGCAGGGAGCAATGTGTCTGCGTTGCTGGTGCCCTCAAAGGGTTTGGGTGTGCTTCTGGCAGTGCTGTTATTCCCTCTGGTACAAATGGTGCAGTGAGCCTTTAAATGTGCTTGGGTGATGGCTGGGCGTTGCGTGCTGCAGCTAAGGCGGGCCACCATTTTGGGTGCAAAACTTATGCGAGAGTTGCTGGGGGAGGACGTAAAGTTTCCCACTTTCTCCTTGTGGAATACTTTTGTTTCATGGGGCTTTTGCCTCTCTTGTGATGTGAGGATGCGGTCTGCTGCCCCACGTCACCTGGGCCTTTTTGAGTGGCGAGTTCCCACTTCCTTCGCAGACATTATGTGAGGTTTTTCTCTTTACCCTAAGGATTTTTTAAATTTTATTTCAGGGAACTTGCATGCTTTGTGGCCCCCCGTTTTGTGGGGGTATGAGGAGGGACTTTGGCAGGACGTTCAGTGGTCCACAGTTGCCTGGGGTTACACCAGACCAGATGTAGTGACCGAAGGCTCCTTGGGGCTGTTGTGCATTTGGTAACACAGTGGATCTCTCATAGTCCTCCTTTTCCCTTGTAAAGGTTTTGTTTGCTTTACTCCAGTGGTTCCTTGTGCAGATTTTGCCCCCACCCTATTGTAAGCCAAGAGATGGGTCGTGTCTCTGGATGCTCCCGTGCAGATCAGGCTTCTTGGAAGAAAAAAACCAAAAAAGCCACGGGGTTCTCTGATGTCAGGGGCATCACTCACTGGATTGCAGAACCAGCCTGCGATAAAATAAGCAGAAGCACATCTGGCATCATAAAAGCTGGACAGATCTTAAAGGCTCACTATATAATAAGGAGTGCACCCACAAGAAAGAATTAAAATAATACGCTACTCTATAGGCCTGACTGCTAAGTTGCAAGCATTAATGCAGCCAGTTAATTTATTTAGATCAGGTCCCAGCAGAAACGCGCAAGCAGCAAAATGCTCCCTGCAGACACGTGTGCTGCTGACAGTCTCGTCCTGCAGCCCACGGTGGCAGTCCCTTCCCAAAAACCTCTGTTGTCACTTCCCCTCCTCTTCCTGTAACGGAGCCACGTTACAGATACGCTGCTGGGTCTTATAGAGTGAATCAGCATCAGCATCCCCTTCCTGGCCAAGCAAAACAAGTGGGAAAGGAAACAACAATGGAAAATGGAATTTTATTTATTGATGTTTTATTTCACTGGGAGGTTTACTTGGGGAAAAGAGGTGGCAAGGATTGGGGCTTGGCCCGTTACGATATAGCTTGCAGATATGAGCAGAAAATCCTTTCTGCTGGCTTCTAGCAGCAACTTCTTGTGCTTTCACTGAACTGCTCTCTCCACCTTGGCAGTTCAGACAGACCCCTGGAGAGATCAGAACTTTGGCTGAAAAGAGATCCCTTTACTTTAAAGTTGCCCCCTTGTTTATACACACCATTTCTGGTGATGTCAGTGACGGTCTCATGGGTGAAGTTGAAATCAGAACTTGTCCCTTAACCATAAATTTGTGCAAAGCAAACACCATCTTGGGGCACAGGTCAATTGAACATTTTAATCTTTTTTTCCCCCCCCCTCCAATAACTGTATGTTTTGAACCAACTGGAAACTGGAGTTACTTCTGAAAGCCTTGTGATCTCTCTTTGTAGTCTCCTGAGCCTGATTTTAAGATAAAGCAAAATACTTTGCCACACCTCATTGCTTTTATTTTAGATCTTCACCTGCTGGCAGATGTAATGCCATTAAATGCAAGGAATGCTTATGAAAAAATAGATAAATACATAAAATAAGTATTGTTAAAATAACAATGGCTTACATATATTCAAATAGGCTTTTTGAAAATTTTTTGATAAAAATTGTGGCAGGGATAACGACCACTTTCATGTTGAGCTATTCTGCTGTAATTTTGTTTTGTATAGCAGTTACATATTATATTACTCAGTAGAGTTTATTGTTCTTTTACCTCACTCCAGGCGAGTAGCAGCCTTTCAGCATGGCTGGAGACACTCCAGCTGGATCAAAGTGACATGAAAACAGTCAAAACTTCCCTTCCAGTTAGGTCTGCTGCACAGTTTGTTTAGGAAACAAAAATGTGTTTTAAATGTTAATTGAGCCTGTGTTTATCTCTTGGAGGGGAGGGGGATGTCATCTTCCAAATAAACTAGTGAATGTGTACCAAAAAGTCAACCTCTTTCAAGCCATTGAGGAAAAAAGCTCATTCCGTCACATTGTCCCAGCCCTTCCGAGGATGGAGCTGTAGCTTTTCCCCATATGGCTGACGGGAAGCAATTTGTCTGATACACTTTTCTCATTTATCTCTGTCATGGCACACTGTAGCAGATCCTCTTTTGCTTAAAATAAGTTGACTTTTTCTTCAAAAAACGTCTTGCTTGTGATGCTTGGGCTGTGTTCTGCCGAAGTCCCCCGTGTATTTTTATGGCCCAGCTGTAGTTGGAATCAAACTTTCAGCAATTTTTCTCTCCCGTTACACGGTCCCAGAAGAGAAGAGGTAATAACAGTATTGCTCCACAATTGAGGAGCTGTATGGCACACGACTTCCCCTCCTTTTCTGCTAACCTTTGGGAAGAAGAGATTTTTTTTTTTTATTTTCCTAAAGTGCCTTTGCTTGCATTTCAGCACAGGCTGTAAAAGCAAAATATTTCCCAATTTCTGTACCAATCTGCTGAGCGCCAAGTGGATTTCACTCTGTGGAGCCATACCCATTTACCTGGGTGTAGGATCTGATAAGAGCTCCTGAGATAATTGCTGCTTTTCCCACTTGGGTGTTTTTACAACTGTGAAACCTAATACACTTAGAACAATTATAACAAAGCAGAAGAACCCTAACGCATTTCTTCACCTTCAGGGTTTGAGGTTTAGTATGTGAATTTGTACACGTACATACAGAAATAGTTGGAATTGGAGTTGCGTGCCCTTGCCAAGCAGAGATGATAAAGTATCCTTGCTAGAAAATATTTGCACGTTTAATATTATGATCCAAAACAGTGCCTTTAATCCTACTTTGTGGGAGATGCGATCTCACTGATAAATTGGCGACGACATATCCCCCTGATAAAATGGCTAGCAAAACTTTGGCTGCAGAGGGCATATCAGGCTGCAGTGCGTTGGCAGTGATTGATCCAGCTGCCAGACAGCACCTTATCGCATGTTACGAGATCTTAAAACGAAATCTCATTTTAAACTTCTCTTTGGTGCAGTGTTAGTCGCGGGTCTAATCTGAGTGTTGCTCCTAAATGAATTGCTACGAAAGGAGAGAGCCCCTGTGATTTACGAGGTACTTGAACCTCTCGCCATTAATAAGCAGAGGTGCTGATCGTCCCCCAGCTGCTGCCGCTGCACATCGCTGCTCTGCCAATGCTGTGCCGGGGGAGTCCCGCTCAGCCTGGGTAGCACTGGTGACGACAGGCGCGGAGATGACTCTGCTAAATACAGCAAATCAGCTATCAGGTCCAGAAAGGAAGTAGCAATTGGGAAACGTTTTATGGTCTGAAAAATAGGTTTTCACTCCTGGCAAAGCATTTGTAACAGCTAACGGCATACGCAGAATTGACTGCAATCGCCTGGTAACTCTTCCTTATTTGCAGTTACGGAGTGGAGGCTAACGCGGACAAAGCAAAAATCCAGGAATTAGCCCATTAATACAACGAGGCTGTAACAGAGACACAAACCCATAGCTGGTTGTGGGTTGTACAGTGCCACAAACCAGCGCAGCCCTGTGTGAGCTGAAGTCTGCCGGCAGGTTTAACGCGTTTGTGTCCATGCTAACGCCTCCGTGAGCTCAATGTGCAACAGGTCAGATATGGACACGAGGACAAAGACCCTGGGGGAGAAGACCCCGTGAACTGGAGCAGCGTGTGTGAGCACTTGGCCCCTTGCAAGAGAGTTTGCCTGCCACAAACAGCACAGAATAAAGCAAAAAAAGGGCACAGACATTGGGTTTAGGGAGGTAAAGTAGCTTGGCCATGCTCATAAGGCTCATCAAAGATGAAAGGGGATCTAGGTCTGCTGCCGGTGCTCTGATCTCTCAGCCAGGCTGATCTACCACCCTAGAGCAACACAGGGCCCTTCAAAGAGGCTTTAGACACTCTGTCTCTCGGTTTGAGGAGGAGACAAGGCATGCTGAAGTTAGGTGGGGTTAGGTAATACCGACAGGAATAAACGTAACATCGATAGTACACAAAAATGAACTCTGTGTTTGATGCAGTTGCCTTGTTGTTAGTTATCGTGCGGTAGCCGCTGTTCCCCAATGACAATGTTTTAATTGGCAGCATGCACACGAACCTCCCTCGCACAACCAAACAAGGGATGAATTGGTTTTAAATGGTTCTTATCTCCTCGTGTTGTCTAGGAGCATGCCAGAATATGCCTGATGTATTTGGTGAACCAGCTGGCCAACATGGAGCACTCATTTCACCATATTCTTTTGCTGGAAATTAAGAGTCTCACTGACACCTTCTCCAGCATCTTGGGCAGCCAGAGCAGAGATATCTACCGCATGAGCAACAGTTTCTCTGCCATAGCCAAGCTCCTCGTCCGACAGCTAGAGAACAACGCGTCAGCAGCCAGGTAAAGCTAGTTTTTGTATGACAAAGCCGCAGCCATCTCTGTAGCTCCGTGAGGCAGTATAAATGTGTCTTAAATATATTCCAGTTGTGATGAATGAACAATCAGCTGAAAGTAAGATGTACTATAGTTCCTACAAGTTGCTACCTTGCCATTTTCAAATCAATCTGGATATCCCTCTTGTATCGTTCCAGTATATGCTCATTCACCCATTGGATTGTGTAATCTATGGGGTCAGGTAAGCATACAAAATAATTTACAGACTTGTAGAAGTATCTTGAGGCATGCGTTTCAAATGCAAGCATCAGGCGGATTGACACTAAAGCAGAAATCTGTAGTTAAAGGGTGGTAGCAAGAGCTGTAGGTGCCTGCACTGCCCACACCAGCTTCATGCTTCCAGGCAGAGTGACCTCTGAACATCATACAACAGAAATCGCGTCACTTGGCACTGAAGAATAAAGAAGCTGTTCAAGTTTTAGCACTTACAGAATAGGAAGAAAGCCATTTCTCAGATAAGTAGACTAAGGCAATCTAAAAAGCTTCAGTTAAAAATAAATCAGTGAAGTCAGGCTATACAATTCTCATTGAGTTTATTCTAGAAGATAACCACTGAAGCTGATGGGAACAATGACTGGCATAGTAGCTCCCTGATAAAGCTTTGCTAAAAAGTCTGAAAAAAAATTCTCAAGCTTGTATAAGAAGATATTCTGCTCAGCTTCTCTTAAATGTTAAAGCACGGGGAGCGTTGCTGCATTCATCACAGTAAGAATGTGTTATTTAAATATATGGTGGTAGTCACTTTTAATTAGGGAGAGACTTATAATTAGCATTGTGTATACTGAAATAGGTCAAGAGGGCACAAAGAAATAGTAATTCTGTGACAAAATTTAACACAGATGTCAGAAAACTCATAACCATGAAGGATAGCCTCGGAGACAGACTTGTAGGGTTGGAGCCAAAACATTGAGGTCATTCGAGAAACAATTAATTGGTATCCTGGAGAGAGTTAAAAATGAAAAAAGAGCGGAACCTTGATGTAGTCCCTCATTTTACAGCAAGAAACATCCAAACTTCACCTGGCGGCAGAAACCTCTGCTGAAATCAAGCGAAGATAGTGAAAAAGCCTAAGTGGAAATAGCAGGGTGAGCATGAAGTGACATGTGTGTTTTCCAAACCAGCCAAGTTCAACTGTGAAGAAGAGTATGCCAGATGTCACTTAGGGAAGAGGACCAGAAGGGAACTGCAGTGAAGCAAGACAGGAATTGCGGTTTCAGTAACAAAGCATAATAATTATTCACGCAGCCCATTGTGGTCCTTTGGTTTATGGTAGAAAAATTGCTTTATCTGCTAAAATGTTGTGATATTCCTGTTCCTTATTATCTTCTGTCCTTAACATTTATCCCTAGAGCTGATAAAAACCAGTAAAAAACAAGAAAAGGGTTTCATTAAAACGTTGTTGCTGTGTTTCCCCATTTCTCTGTAAAATTCCCCTTTGTTAAGGACTTGCTTTGCTGAGGAGTAGAAGTGTGAGCGTGGTTACAGATGCAAAATACTGTTTGGGCGGAGACTGGGGGAGGAGAAGGGAGGAAACAATAGTATTTTTCAGTGGATTTTTCAGAAAACATCTTTATTTTCCTTTGGGGAAAAAAGAAACCTTACTAATTACACTGAGCATGAAAGGAAAAGACTTTGGTGATTTGCTCGTTTAAGTCGTGTTTGCTTCCGAGTGACAAGTTTGAACGCAGCTGCGCATATGAACAAGTGAAAATATAACTGCGGTCTTTGGAATATAAAACCCACCGCGGGGTCAGAGGGCCAGACTCTGCAGGGTAATGTGTAGGGGCGGGCGGTGGAAAACGAACCTACCTTCTCCCAGGGCTGCAGGGGAGCTTCTCAGAATTTCTTCTGGTTTAAGGAAGGGCAGAGTTTGCAGTGGAAGGAACTTAAAATAGACATTGAAGCAGCAGTTAAGCCTAAAATGAGAGTTCTCCACTGATTTTAAGTGGAATTTCTTTTGATTTGTACTAGCCTAAGTGGGACCAGTCCAGATGTTGACATGGAGATGTCCTCCTAGCTCCGAGCTGCTGCAGTCACTGAACTGCAGTGGTTTTTAAAGAGCAGCAATGTAGAGTATTTATGCTGTGAAAAGAAAACAGGATTTTAAAATGTGTGGCTGGATTATAACCATTCCTTCCAGAATCATGTGTTTACCCAAGAAGAAACTGATTTCTTCAGAGCGATGGCTGGCTTGGAGTTGTTTGACACAGGGAATTTTATGTGCAGTTAGCGGAGAGTATAATTAAAACCATGCGATGCTCTGTTGCCCCTTACTGTCACAAGTTATTCAGTCTCAGAGGTGCTTTTTAAGAACACATACAGAGTTTTAATGGACTGATCCAACCTGGAAGTATAGCATGGTCAATTAAAAGAAGGCAAGAAAGGAAAGAAAGAAAATATAATGACGCCTCCAAGCCCTCGTTCTGAGTAAGAACTGAGCTTAACAGGCTGTACCACTGCTACTCATTTTAGTGTTGTGGCTGGATGGAATTATCTCCTGTCCTTAAAGGAGAGGATAGGTCTAGCACATGGCATCATCAAGCATACATTTACCATTCATTTACCTTTCATTTTCTATAGTGTTTGTCTCCTTTAAATCAACATTTGCAGTGGTGAAGAGAGCTGTAATAGCATCTAAGACTCTCCTATGTTGGAAAGGGACTCTAGTGTGATTTGATTCAGCACAGACACTAAGAAGCCTGTCTGCATGAAGCATCCACTCCCCTTGCTGCTCCACATCCTGCCTGGCCCCCGGGAGCAGCAGCCCTCATGCCCCTGCCTGTGTCCACCAGCATCAGCTATTAAAATGATCTGGCCTCCCCCGTGAGCACCCTGCGAGTGCAGGGGCTGTGAGCGGCACCGCATGTGAAGTGCCGGAGCACGGAGCCTCCAGCTCCCTCTAGTCCGTCAGCCTTGAACGTTATCTGGCTGGTGATGTTTCCGTGATCAGCTACTAGCAGTATTTGGAAGCTCTTGATGGGCTTCCCAACTGTGAGCCAGAGGTTTTGAGATCACTATCACTATCCACTGTTTGTCTTCTTCAAATCTGCGCTTCTGTCGTATTTGAGGGGGTGATTATGTCTGTATGTTGACGAACCACAAGGACCCACATTTGATCCATTCGTGTTGCTTCCATCCACACAGAGTTGAAGCCCTGGAAGTGATCCCATCTCGAGTGTATTTTTAGCAATTTCTATTTGTGTCTGCTCTTTTCCCCATTTTAAGCACCTGACTGGTGATGTTGATAACGGTGCTGGTGGTCTGGAGAAATGCTTTTCAAATTAACATAGCGCTCCTGACTTGCAGACCTGTATATTTGGATCTCTTTCTACAGAGAATTTAAAAGCAGTGAAAAGAGGAGTACCATAGCACTATCTTTGCAAGCCAGTTCCTTACGATTTCTCAGTAGGTTTCTGCATCCTCTTCCTCTCGAAAACAGCCTGAGCTTTGGTGTAAGCTGATCCTGCTCCAGCAACCTCAGCAATGTACCGAACGTCTCTTGCCAAGATTTCAAACAATAGTTTATTTTACTGTTGCTGGAAGGGGAGGCCAGCAGGAAGGCCTGCCAGGCGTCCTGTTGGGCGCGGGGTGGAGGCTTCATCGAATGTTTCGCTTGGGGTCTGTGCTTTTGGCTTCCCGGGAATCGATGTGAGCACAAAGCGGGTACACGGGAGACCGAGTGGTCCCCTGGGGCCGTGCCCAGGGCCGAGGGCTCTGCCTCCCTTCCACGGGGCTTGTGGTGCCCCAGACATCCCGGGCACCAGCAGGGCCAACACCAGGGTGGTGGCTTGAGGAGCAGCGGTGAGCCTGTGTGCATTAACTTACTGCTGCTTTGCGTATGGCAAATAGGATTCATTAACGTGTTCCTTTAGCCGAAGCATGCTCTCGTATTTCCTTCATGAAGCCATCAGAGCTCAACGGGAGAATGCTGGACAAAAAGGTGCTGTTATAAAAGGCCATTTTTATTTCCAAACGTCATCAAGGCTTCTGGCTTGGGTCTGTCGCTCATAAGCCCCATCGGTCCATCAATCCCCTCTCGGTAGCCAGAGGGCTTTATATGTGTATACGTATGCAACAGATATTTTTCTTAGTGCTTAGTTCCCACAATGAGAGCAGTGTTGAGAGTTATGTTGGAGTGACAGCTTTCTAATAAATTAAATCTTGTCCCACATCTCCAGAAAGATTTGTTAGTAAAGGTCATACCAAGGTTCTTTATTACAGAAGAATAAGTTTTTTCAAAGTGTTCTGCAGCGCTAATGTATTGTGAGATCTTGCCTAAATTAAAACCAAAATGAGACAAAACTTACCAACTCCCCTGAGAAATATCCTGAGCTGCCTTTATCAAAACAAATGAAAAAGTGCATTTTGTGATGCAGTATTCGTGGTTGCTTTTTTTACACATGCTTTGTTTCCACAATTGGTAATTTGCAGTACTTGGGAGTTTTTAATGGGCTTCCCGACTGTGAGTGTGACTTGTTGAGACTCTGCTGCTTTGAAAGTGCTGCGTTAAAACTCTCATTTATGGCTTTCCATAGCCATATTTTATAGATTTAGCTATTCAGATATTTGCTCGTCAGGGGAAAAAAGCCAAAGAAATAGAAGAAAAACGAGCTTGTTTTAGAGCTGTGGGTAGACTTTAAAAAATAAATACTGTCAAACGCCCCTTAATTCTCTAAGAGATTTCTGATTGTCTTTGTGCTGCCTTCATGATTTTTTGGTCCCGGTACTCCGTAGTTGCAGGAGTCGGATGGGAACATCCAAACCCCCAGCAGAAGGCGCCTCCTGAAGGGGCAGGGAAGGAGCAAGAGTGCTTTTATGCTGTTGGTCCCCTGGGAAATGCAGTCCTGCTGCTGCATGAGGGCCAAGCAGCGTCTGCAAGGGAGAGTGCGGACACTGCGGTTTAGTTTTCTGTGCCCTGGGTTGGGTGGTGGGGCCAGACCCTTCTGCGGGGGGTTTCCTCTGCCGTTGGGCTTTGGCTGGTAGCGATTACTGCCCCACTGCTGGGCCTCCAACGAAGACAACAGTTTTCACTGCTCAGAGGGTATTTTCATCACTGGAAAGGAAATGTTTGCCAGCAGTATATTTGACAGCAGATTTTTTTTTTTTTTGTCCTTTAAGATTAACAGCCTCCCTCCAATTTAATGTGAAGTTACCTTTGAATTTTGCATTAAAAGGTTACGTATTCTAAGACTAACATAACAGTCAAATTTAAAATAAACCAGCTTCCCTTGCAGCCCTACAAGTTCATTTTAACTCTTAATTTTCTCCTTCTCTTTTGGTGAACTTCATCACATTGCTTAGAAATTTTCCTGAGCTTGCTTCTGTCCATGTGCTGAGATTTAAAAGATGTTTTTCTTACCCAGAGTACAGTAATTCAGTAGGAACTGCATGTCCTTTTGTCAAACCTTTTAAAACCACAGACTTCTATAAACTCTGCAATTAGGTCTACTTCTGGTTTATGAAAATAATGTAATAAGTCCCTGTTTAGCAAGCTGAGAGAATGGTTTAATTCAGTTGAAAAACTTCGCTATGGGACTATTGGGGAAAGAGTTGGGGTTCGCTTATGCAGATACAGCACATGCAGTTTCTGGTCCAGTGTTGTCCGAGATGTTCAGTGTTTCTGATCCATCTGACAGAGACATTGATCTAGAAGATGTTTTTGAAAATGATTAATCAACGTCTAAGAGAATCTCTGCTGAAACAGAATTATGTTACCAGATACATAGTACATGAAAATGTGGCGTCAGCAGCACCGTGAGCACAGTGTGACAGAGTTAGATTTCTGCTTTCTACTTCCTTAGGCTGGAAAATGATGCTGAAACAGAATCTCCTGTACCACTGGATGATTTAAAATCTGTTATGAATGGAAATGAAGAAGATGAAAAGCTTCAAGTTAAAATACAGGCTTTTGAAGAGAAAATAAATGTCGACAACAGTACTCCTGGCTCAGTGTGGAGATACAGTTTAGGCCAGGTTTCTAAAGAAGAAAGGAAGGATATGAGATTTAACAGGTATGGCTCTGTAAAACGTGTGAGTCGTTTTCAGGAATATCACTTTTGTAATAAAACTTTATCCAAACATTGAGAATTTGGTCTGCTTGCATGATACCTATGGGCATCGTAAGTCTAATTTTAACCAAGCCTCATATGAATTCAAAGGCTGGATAAAATCTTCATAAATTATTTATTTAATCTCTTCTGTGCCCTAAAACAGCACAAGGGATAGGAAAATATTTGCATACAGATATTACTAGGAAGGAAGATACAGAGACCTTTCTCAGGTATTATTGCTAACAAGACGTATCGAATGTTTGAATCAAATTTTGCCCGTGGGCTGTGTGGGATGAGTGCAACTCTCCCGGGACCCTGGGGGAGATCAGGGCTCCGACAGCAACGTGCACCCACGGTGTCCTTAGGCTGCCTTCACGGCAGAGGTTCTCTTCCTCCTCCAGTATTTTCCCTTTCAGCCACTTCACTTCTACCCTTCTTACTCTTACGGAGGCTTAACTTCATCCTCAGCATATAGGTACGAGGCAGTGAAGAACTGGAGGCTCAGTCTTGGTTCGGTGAAGTGGCTGCTGGATGGCGGTTTTATGATGTGATCAATAAAGCGTATACTCCAGTCCTGGGGTTATAAGTTTCTTACAGATAGATTGACTAGCTCCCATGGCATGCAGATGTTGTGATATATGGATATTATTTAGTTTCATTTGCTTATTAAAGCTGTGGCTTGAGTTTTGCTTTTGAAATGCATATTTACCAAAAGATTTCTTGCCTCTGGCCAAGCGAGCCCCACACTCAGCTCTCTGAACCAGCTGCACAGAGGTAACTCGGAAGAGCACATGTTTGGGTGTTTTTTGTTGTCCTACCTCTATTCCAAAACATTTTTCCTTTCCTTAATCACCTTCCAGGTCCAAAAGCCTTGCTTTGCACGCCGTCCGCATGAAGGGGGTAAACTCAGAGAGTGGACAGGACGAGGAGAACGGGGAGATAACTGCTGGTATCTCCTTCACCGAGATCTACATTAGCCAAGAAAGTGACAAATTGCCTTTTGGTGTGGATGCTGAAGCAATGCAACTGGGAAATTCTTTGGTTTCACGCCAAAGCATTGATTACACAGAATCAACAAATTCGCCAGAATCTACTGAAGAAAAGGCCCTCAAAGGGAGCGCAGAGGCAGCGATGAGCCCCGTGGAATACCGGGACAAGCTCTACTTGCACTTGAAGGAAAACCTGGGTAAAGTGAAAGCATATGTCACGGAGATGGGGAGGAAAATTCCTATCCCTGATCAGTGTGTTATTGAAGGTAAGAGGTCTGAGCCTTTCCGATTATGAGAATTCTAACATGACACTGAAAGTCCTCTTAGGGTTCAAGGAAATGGGTAGCAAAGATCCTCCAGCACAGAGCTCATGGATGAAGAGGAGCATTGGTTTTCTAAAACAGCGTCATTCACAAATTGCAGTGTTTGAAATCTTCCAGGAGTGGTGTTCTTTTCCTTCAGGGATGCAGCGCAGCCCTCACCTATCCCAGACTCCCATGAAGGTTAATGTGAGGGTTGCCTTTTGGCTGTCATAGGGAACGAACCCCCAGCTCTCTGGAAAAGGATGGGACCTGTCTCATGGAGCTGGAGAGACGTGGCTGTTGGCTAGGGCTGGCGATACCTCTGGGCACGTCTGCAGGGCAGGCAGGCAAGGGGACCATCACCCAGCTTCAGGCTGTGGGTTATGGAGCTGCGTGAACAGTCGTGGAGCATCAGTGCAACAGAGTGCACGTGCTGTGGGTGGGACTCGGCCACGCAGGCGTACGGGTAAGCACGTGCTGGTGCTTTAGCCTCCTGCTTGGTCTGGAGCAGATCTGTCTCCTTCCTCATTATCATGATATTACTAAACCAGTTGGCTTACGAGATACACCAGAAATGAAGTAGGTCAGGACCCTCAGGTCAGCGCGTTCCAGTCTAGGCACAAATCTCCTCGAAGGCGCAGCAGAATGAGATCCCCAGTGCTTTGGGTTGGGTTGGATCCTATCTCACCACTTCCCTGGCGTCGTTTAATGTTTTCTGCTTTCCCCAAGGGTGTTTGTTTCAAGTGTGAGAAAGCAGGGTTTGTGAGACTGTGGGGGAGGTGGGCGATACGCTGCAAGATGTGTCTTTGATACTCCTCTTTGAAGTAAAGACTTTGGGTCGGGTTGTGAGCCTCTTGCTTATACTGAGCAGCAGTCGCTTCCTTTGAGGTGAATTTGTGTCCATCTAACCACTTGCTGGTGGTCGTGGGCTATCGACAGCCCAGCCCTTCAATGGGCCACATTGATTCCAGAGAGTAGCTGACTCAATCAATTAATTTTTCTAATACTACGTAACTTCAGGTGCATCAGATATCAACTTTTGTTGATAAAATCTTTGTTTGTTTACTTTTTCAGTGGTCAAGAAGTTGAAAAACAGTTTCTACTTATAAAAGGGATATGACTATATATATTTTAAAAGCTTATGTTTCTGAAGCATTTCCTAAATATCTTAAATTCCAGGTTTACTATTAGAAATAGTTATTTGCTGGAATTAATGATCAAATTTTTGTTTCATAAAATTACAGTGGAAACATGAGAGTGAACAATCTGGCTTTTGAAGTGCTGAATGCTATGACCTTGCATTAATCAAATACAATACGTTGAATATTTTTAAATGTTTTGCTCAGCTTCCTTTCTGAATTACCTATTATGATATATTCTAAGTATGTGACTATTTCTAAATTCATTCAAACTATTGTAATTTCCTGAAAATCCTCAACTAGCATTCTTAGGGAAATGCTTTGAGTAGGGACACATGTGCAGAACAGGAGATTTATGTGACTCATTCTAAATATGTTGAAGAAATGCAGTCTGGCTCATTACACAGGGGACAGCTTTGTTAATATTTCAGATATTACATAAACCACTCCATCAAAAACCTTGCAGTTACTGGACTTCTGTGATTCCCGCACACTATGAAGGCCCGTTCAAATGTATCTGTTTCACTTTTCAAATGAGACGTTTAGAAAATAATAAAAAAAGTTAGAAAATATTAATATACGTAGTTGGCTAATTTTATGTTGGTTACGCAAGAGTTTGTTGAACTGGAAATCTTAAATGTAAAAGATGGTAAATATGAAAAGATAGGCACTTCAGAGCAATCTCCCATGAAGCAGAGTACTTGCAGGAAATAGTGGCGAAATGTGTTGCAAGAAGATAGCACTGCAGCGTGCTAAGAACGGGGAGTGCAAATTTCCCCACGTACCCTGTCGTTAGTCGTGCCTTTCCTGGGCTCTCCAGTGGCAGCTCACGCACGAGTCAACAGGGCGTTAATGCCAGTTGTAAGAATTTCTAAGTAGCAATGGGCCAAATTGTGTTCACTTAAACAGAGATTCAAACTTGCATTTCTAATGACGGTGATGTCTAACCTTTGGGCAAGACTGTCTGTGAACAGGGTGAATTCCGTTGTGCTTAATACCAAGAGTGGCAGGAACGAAAGGAGGAGGCTGCTGAGGTTTTCCTGATTCCAAGTCACTGCCTTGCACAAAGAGAGAGGACGTTCAGTTCAGTGCTCGGCAGATAACAGAAAAGCAAATGGACAGGACAAGAATTATTAAGAAAAATAGATGCCTCATGATGACATCATTAGGGCATTGTCTGCATTAATTGGAGCGTGAATCTTGAAGGACAAAGTAGATCTGTAGCAGGAGTATGAGGACAATCAGAAACCTCCATATGAAGAAAAATGGGCTGGGGCTCCACAGGGCAGAAAAGAGGCAGCTGGTTGAGATCTGCAATGTCGTGAATAACTGAGAAGATGCACTGGGAGCTGTGGCTCGCTGTCGGTCCTGATACAGGTACTAGAGAACACGTAAGGAAGTTCAAAACACACAAAGACGACACCTCAACAGAGAATCAGACACACGTAATTAAATGGCAGAACTGACTGCTACAGCACATTAAGTGTGCTGAAAGGTACCTGGTTTCAAAAGTGATTAGGTAAATTCACGGGCTAGAGCCATGCAAGGGTTATCAAAGTAATACCACCTCGGACTCTGGAAACGCCTGAGCCGCAGATGGAGGAGAGCAGGAGGGAAATCACTGCTGCGTGCTTGTTCTCTCCTTCCACTCCTCGCTTGCAGCTTTTTTACTCGCCCTTTGCGAGCTGATACCAGATGAGGTTCTGGTGGGGCTGTCTCACTCGGATCAGAATTGCCATCCCAACATCCCTCAAAAGGACAGAAATTGATAAAATGTGGTTTTTTAATCAAGGTAGGAGAAAACTGAAGGAGGACTTGATAACAGTGTGCAGCTATGTGCAAGACAGTTAAGGGAACAGCCCGTGCTGGACAAGGTGAGAAATAAAGAGCTTAAATATGAATGAAAAAGATTCAGCTTAAATGGAAGACAAAGCTCTTTAGTTTGCGCTGGCAGAGGAGATTACGGAGGTGAAAAGCACGTTAAAGAAACCTGGGAAGCTGGCCTAGGCAGGGCTGCGAGGTTGGACAAATGTGCTTCCTAAAAAATGTCTAAGTTTTCCACATACATCAGTTGATTTAATACAAGATTTCATTTCTTCTGAAGCTTGCCTTATCCCATCAACCAGCTATACTGCTACTACAACCCCAAAGTCTTAGGCAGTCCTGACTGTGGGTGTGGGCACAGGGCAGCTCTGGGGAGCACTGCAGGTCCCCTGCATGTCTCTGAGTGCGTCCTCTGCTCTGCAACATTGTGATTTGCAAATTTTCCTTTTTTGCTGTTGATTCAGACATTTGCTGTGTAGGTCTTAGCCCGCACAAAATATTTCTGCTTAACAGGGTGTGTTTTCTCAGTCTCCTGGTTGACTTATAAGCTCATTTGAATTACACTATATGTCAAAATTTATGTGACATTAACTTAAGTGTTAGATTTTACAGCTGTAAAGGGATGTTAAGAACTGTAAGGGTGGATCCATGGTCTGTCTGTGACAGTTTGAAGATGCCTCCTATAGACATTGAAAAATTGACATGTCCTCAGCGCTCTTACCTCATTTAGTATGAACTATTTTTGGCTGCATGTGCTTCAGGTAGAGGAGGGTTGTGAATTGGGTGGTGATCCTACAGCAGAAGCAGGGTTAAGACTGGGCTGCTGGCCAGAATGTCTTAGACTAAGAAAATAGTCAAGTTGAGGGTGTTTTGGAGAACAGACAAGCTACAACAGCTTACCGGATGCACGTGTGTATGTGCATAAGTGAATCTTTTGGAACTAACGCTGCAGTCTGAGAGGGGATTTAAACTGGGGCAGAAGGCAGGCATCCAAACCCACAAAAATCCATTTATTTTAGGTTGTTTCAGGTTGGGGGTGATGGTTTGGTTCAGTTCCTGCTTAGTTTGAACTACTTTACACAGATTCACATCTCTGCCATACCTTAAGCAATTTGAGGCATTCTTTTATGTCATGTTCATCACTTTAATCTTCTTAATCCTATGGATCTTTTCCTGAAATAAAAAAAAAACAAACAAAACCCCCCAAAAAATGAAATGCCACCATATTTGTCAGGCACTTTAGCTTTCATGGAGTTAAGGAAAGTAGTTTTCATCAGCTCATATTTTTCCAGATGGTTTTTGATCTCATATACCTCCAAGATCTTGCAGATGGCAGTGGCCCAGATTTGCACGTCTATAATTTCCTGAATGCCCCCGAGTTTCATTATTGCTTTTCAGCATACGCTGGGCAGGATTTCTGCTGCCTTGGTGTGGCTGGGATCCCAGCGATTCCGAACAAGAGCCCATGTTCAAGATCCCCACATTGC
Source organism: Aramus guarauna (assembly GCA_013400195.1). Taxonomy (NCBI): domain Eukaryota; kingdom Metazoa; phylum Chordata; class Aves; order Gruiformes; family Aramidae; genus Aramus; species Aramus guarauna. The sequence continues at coordinate 408,969 of VXBL01007269.1, forward strand.
GTTTGCTCTTCCTCCACTGGCTGCAGTAGATGCTCTCTGAATGCTCCTTCAGCCTTTCTGCTGAAGGTCTGGTGTGCCCTCCCGGGGAGGCAGAGCTGGAAATGGTTTGGGTAGGTTGCTTCAAAAGGTGCAGGGGAAAGATGAGATTCCTGTTTTACCTGGTTTAGCCCCGATGACCCCCACGTCCACACAGGGCTCTTGAGCAGCTGGCAGGCTCCACCTGCTCCAGCCTCACTGGGTCTCACCTTGAACCCTGCGTGCTGGACGATTTTTGACTTATTCTTTTTTCCCAGACACATAGGGATGGTGGATCAAATGTACGGCAGTGTGTATCGTGCCTCTGGGAGTGGCTGGTGCCAGACGGCTGGATTTGGTTGTAACTTGAGGGTAGGTCCTTGTTTTCCACTCCAGTTTCACTTGCTCTTTAGATAATTGGGATAAAAATGCCACCATTAATGCCTACAGGTCAGAGCATTGAGTGTCAAGTGAGCTGTCGGAAAGAAAGCATTTGATAATACATGTGTGTGGAGGATACTGAGGGATTTGCACGTTTCCAGCCTGCCTAGCCTCCTTTTTAAGGGGATAGAGCCCAGGGAGATCTCGTGCATCATTCAATCCTTGCTCACTGAAGCCACATTCAAAACGCAATGCCATCCAATAAAAAATATTATAACCATTTTATAGCAGTAAATCACTCCTGGCTCCTTGGTGCCCTACAGGAAGAAATACAAACAGCAAGCATTTTATGGGATTAATGACAGAACGCTGAAAAGGGAGGAGGCGACAGGGGAAACAGGTTGCAGTACACTGGCCCTAAATCTGGTTGTTGTTATGTTTTATGCTGTACTGAGAGATAATCGGTACCATATGACGGCCTAGATGGAAAAGCTCGTTGCTCCCCTGCAGTGCTCGCCCCTGCACCGGTCTGATAAATTCCAGCATTCCATAAGCCAAATGTTGATTTGGAACAGATGGACCTCTACTCCTTCAGTGGGACCACAAAGTTGCATAGGCTCAGGCCAGCCTTTCCAGAGATCAACTCTGCTGCTGCTAGGCCAAAAAAAAAAAAAAAATTAGTTGGCATTTTATTCTACAGGACTGTTATTTCAAATGCCTCCCAAATGTGAGGGCTGGCAGTGAGGATGGAAGCGCTAACTCACAGGATGGCCATCGCGCTGATCTGCGTCATCAGACTGCAGAGAAACTCCCAGGGCAACGGGGAGCGCAACAGGAACATGAACGTGGTTGTAACTTGCCGCCCTCACACATGTGATAATAGCAAATCACGTGTGCTTTACACCGGGTCTGGGAGCATCAGTTTCAACAGGCTTTACCTGGTAGCTGGGAGATTCCTGGTGGGTTGGTGTTACCACTCTCCTGGGGGAAAAGCCAAACCAGAGGGCTTCTGAGCTTCTGGGCTGGACCAGGATGAACTTAAGGGTTTCTCCAGGAGTTGCCCGTGCCTGCTGTGCCGGCAGGGTGAGCCAGCAGCCCTCTGCCAGGCTGGGGTTGCTGGGCAGAGGCAGCCGAGGGACGTGGCTGGGACATGGAGGAGCCAGGCAGCGGCAGGACTGGGATGTTTTCCCAGGACCCAGCTTTCTGGCGCACGCCTCATGGACTCTTTGCACGTCAGGCATCGGTACAGGCAGCGGAAAGGTAAATGCGCTTTTGCTTCTGGAGATGGGACAACGTGGCAGAGAGATGTTACTGTTGTACCTTCCCCAGTGACATAGGCTTTTCATTGACCTGACGGTAAAGGGGAGGAAAATTTTGGGTTTTATAAAGTTAATCTCCATGTTTTCAAATGTGTCTTTTGCCAGTCAGATTTGGACTCTCTCTATTGAGTTCGTTGTAGTGGCTGTCCAGCCCCCATTATAGTCATGCCTTCTCCATTAATTTTGCTGTGACTTACTGGAGGTGAAATCTGTTGGACTCAGTTACGGCATGCATGCAAAGCTAGTAGTGTTAAAAAAACAACATAAATCAGCATTTCTTGAAGCTGGTTGCTTTAAAAATTAACCTTTTCGCCCATAAACTTATTTATTGTTTGCAATCCAAACTGAAGAGATCCGGCGAAGGAAACTGAGGAAGCCGAAAAAGGCTTAAAACTGAAATTTAAGAAGTTGTATCCATTTCTTATTCCCTGGTTTCATGTTTATGGGTGGGTTTGATTCTATTTGGGACATTTATGAGCATACTTTTACTCCTATTAACAGATTTTATTTAATAGTAAAGGATTACCAATGTAAGTCAAATAATGCACTAATTGTTCCCAGAACCAGTGACTCTGTACCTACTTGCCTATGTCCCTCCTGGTTTAGCCCAGCATGTTAAGCTGGAATAAACAACAATTAACAACTCCACTGACATTCTTCTCTTTATATTTTGTTCTTTTTCCCCAGGCACAACCACTTAGTAGTGAACTTTAAAATTGCAACATATATTCTCTTGTTTCCTGTAGGAAAAACAAGCTGTTGCTTATTCCCTGACTAGAAGTTAGAGACTTGCCAGCAGATATGATGAGAAATGCTTCTTGACTGGAGGAGCGGTTCCTTGGGATCTTGATCAGTCTCTGCCATCTGGGGCATGTGGTGACTACGTGGGGTTGTTTTGTGCCTTGCATTGCCTTTGACTTGTTCTTGATGTTTTAAAATCCTTTCTTTGTGTTACTTGGACTCTCCTTCCAAGCCAGGCTGAGGCAGGAGAGCTCATCCTCCTTTATGGAGAAGATCTGCCCGAGTGTCACCCGCTGCTGCTGCCAGCGAGGCAGGAGCGCAGGGCACAGGCAGAGCCGGGTGCGATGCCCAGGGGATGCTGAGATGTGGAGCTGCTTGAGTGGAGGGATGAACACAGCTCTAAAATGTCTTGGCTTAGGTTTGCTCGTAGGTGCTCGTCAGTAGGGATAATTCATAGTAATCGGATAAAACAAGCGCTTGTTCTGTCTGTTCAGTGTGTTACCCCGGATACTTAGCAGCAGTAGATATTTCTTTGCTGATAGTAAGTCAGAGCTATGAACTTTCCCCCTTCGCTGAGTTATCTGAGCCAGTGCTTAGCCTAGACAAAACTCTCATCAGCATGCACAGGCTTCTCACCTAATAAACCTGTTTTGCACCGGAGCTCGCTGCCCCCTCCCTGAGCATGACGGGGTAGGTCTGGGCTGGCCACCTTTCCACCTGGATTTGGGGGCACAGGCTGAGCATCCCGAGCGCTGAGAAATTGCTTTCTCTGCTGTTACCAAAGGGGGAATGCTGCCAAGATGTACAAAACATGCCGTAGTTCTCTCTTGAGAAAGTCAGAGCGTGGCTCAGCCCACAGCCGCCCACGGGAAGCTCATTTTTCATGCAGGTAATACAGCAGCAGCACGGTTATGGGGGTTCAGACCAAGGCGGTGTCTGCAGTTACCCGTGACCGCCTGTACCGAGTTAACACCACGATGAAGATATACCTGGTGTCATGTCCCTGAACCGTCCCTTTCCTCCTCGTGCACTATCTTTTGACATGTCGACACATATAAGGGATTTTCCTGGCCCAAGCCAAACCATTGTATCCATCATCCAGCTCCAAGATACAGCACTCTTATGTAGTCTTCAGACAAGTCTGTCTCTGAGTTTTTCTCTTTTCTTTTTCCACAATCAGAGCTTCTATCAGCCTGTACGGTGTAGGAATGCTATTAGAGTCACAAATCTAGTGGCTGAAATGGTGTTTCCATAAATCCTGATTTAGGTCAGATGGGACAGGTTACTCAGTGAAATAGAAGTTGGCATAAACACCCTGCTTCAAATTTGCTTTCCACGTTTAAAAGCGACAGTAGTTCTTAAAGTACAAAACCAGTTCTAGAGTCTGTAAATGTGTAGCTTAAATGTGACCAATGTAATAGGCTTAATGTCCCCAGGGAAAGTAGTTAATTTTTTCCTTCCTCTCTGCCTTACATTGGGCCAATTACTTTAAAGAGTTGCAGATCCATCTTTGCCATTATTTGGGCTTCATTGCTTTAAATCACATCAAAAGGACCTTTAGTCAACATTGGATTACCAGCACTCGCCAAGACGTGCCGTGTGCTGGGGGAGCTGTTGCAGAGCAAGTGTAGGTTTTGTTGACAGGCATCTCCTGTGTGGTATATCTAACTGATGTCCTGAAAGTTTCTTTGGGGCTAAATTCGTCTTTCCTTACCAGGTGAAGTCAGGGTGAGCAGTTACATGTTTCCATGCACGGAATTACACGGAGATTCAGGGAACGAAGTTGTCTCCGCCTTTGTAGGCTGAGACTGGGTTTTTTTAACCTTCAAAGCTCTTTTGCTAACTCATGCCTGCAAGTGATTTATTTTTGTTTCTCCTAACAAAAAATTTTGTTTGCTTCTCTTTCCTAGCTAAACCTGCAGACCTGATCCCCGCTCACTCATCAGATTCCCCTTTGTCGGCCGCTGTGTGTTGCCAAGTGCAAATGCAGCGAGTTGTTTTCCCTAGAAATGACTGCCTTCGAGTCTCTCAGGTGTGAATGGCTCTTGCTATGTTGTACTATCTCTGCTTTAACTCTCTGAAATCGGGTGGGATTACACAAGGTCGATATTTGGTTCAGAGTGTTTTATATAACTTGCAGTGATGGACTGGGAAAAGTATGCAACCTGTTACCTAGAGGGCAGCCACGTTCTGTGCCTGTGTTTTAGGAAAGCCCCAAACGTGTCTCCTTAAGCTGCATATCACACTGAGTACATAAGTACGTGCAGTGTGTAACTACTACGATGATTTTAAAAGCACCTTTTTTCAACGAGCTGCTGGTTTTCCTGCAGTGTGTGTATATCCAGTGTGCCAATTTCACATGCTGTGGGCCAGTCTCTGGTCATGCTATTAATTAAAATGATCAGCAATTTTTTTTTCAATTTTAAACATTTTATGAAATGTAACAACATAGATATTTTTCTGATGCGTCATTTTCTTGAAAATGTGCCCAGCTTCATTCTGGGTAGCTTCATGCAAGGAAGCTCATTTTGCCTTGCAAAAATATTTACCTATTTACAGGTCTCCCTCGATCGTAAAAATGAATTCCCATGGTATTGGCGTGTTGGTTTGCACTTGAGCAAAATACAGTGTGACAGTGTTAGACAGGGATCAGAGTCATCTTAGTCTTCATCAGAATAGGTTTATTATTTAAATACCACTTTCCACTGACTTTGCAATAGCTGAGATTAGCTGTTATATGTTGAAATTGGCAGTTCTTTGCAAACTATTGAAAAACACATGTAGTAAACTTTGGCTTGTTAACATTCAGCAAATCAAATGTAGCAGAAATAGCTGTGAGTAATTGCTCATCTCACACCAAGGGTCTAAAGACTGAGTAGGAGGCTTTTTTGGGTTCATTTTGGCAAATGAATGCTGCTTTTTTTCCAGGCACTAACTTCTTGCTCAGCCAGCATGGACTCTGGCGCTTCAGCTGCCATTTATTTTGGCATGCATTATCAGCATCAGCATTTTTCTCAGTGTCATCCACACCGTCTTGCTAAGCAATTTGTTAGGTTTTTGTGTCTCCCCATATACCCTATGCAATTTTTTTATTCTGCAGCATTTAGGAACCTCCTTCACAATCCCGTCGAACTCAACCCCACCTAGCGCTGGGCACCTTTTCTTAATTGCTAACCAGTGGCTGGTGTGCTGGAGCTGTGCCACCTTCTGCTTACAGCTGCAGTGACTTCTGTGGGAGATTGCTTAGGTGGGGTTTAATCAGCTTGGGTGACAAGAAATCTAGCTCTAGACTCTGCTGCCTAGTACGGTTGTTTAACACACTCCAATGTTTGCCTGCAGCCTTTAAATGCCTCCCGGGTTTCTTGCCAATTCATGCATTTGTAACTGAAAAAATAGCTGCCGTACTCACTGGAGAGGAAGGCATTGACCACCAGCTCCTTTTCGCAGTGGCAGTACGTGGGTTATGGTCACCTTTAGCTCAGAGCGATCCCCCATAACGAAGCATTAAACTTTTCACACGTGGACCTAGGCCAAACCTCTACTTCTGGTTGAGCATATCGAAGTGAAGTTTTATTAGCATCTGTGATGCATAAAGCAGAGGTCTCTAGTTTGGACCATGCTATTAGAAGAGCATTCTGTCAACAGCATCCTTGGAGACATCATTTACTTTTGTGCTTTAATATGTCCCCGGACTTAGGGTCACTCTAATTAACCCCTTCAGTTTCTCAAACTCCCCCTTTATACTGAACGCAAACACTGGCAGATTTGGGTATGAACAAGTAGGTTTGGGTAATTAGGTTAAAATCAAATTTTCCGCATAGCCACTAATCCAAGAGTAGTGGGTTTTGTGCCCCATCTTTTTCCTGCTAGGGCGAGTGTGTTGCTTATGGGCATGATGTATATGTGATCTGCAGCTAAGGTAGTTTTCTTTTCAGACCTGTTATCTCAGTTTAGCAGCATTTGCATCTTTGTTGGTTTAACTTTAAGCCCTGGCTTTGTACTGCTGAAAGCTTATGGTTGTACGCTTCTAATATTGTCCCACTGTAGATCTTAGAGTGTGTTTGTGCTTGGGCAATTGACACGACCCAAACAGCACTTCCACATTCCACAGGATTTAGTTGATGTGCACAAATCAGTGTTGTCTTCTTCAAAGAGCAGCCTACATATGCCCAGTGCTTGGCATCAAGCCACCGCTTCATGTGGATTCTTTCCTTCCTCAAGGCAACATTCTGCTGCAATATATCCATTTTTTCAGGCCTACACAAGAGGAAAGAATGCTGTATTTCCTAACACCAAGGAGTGTGCCTCTTTTTTTGGTACGTTCAGTGAAGCCAAGAGCCCTCATTTCAGGTCCTCTTTCCATCACTGTCTCAGAGCAAAGGAAATAACTTCAAAGTTCTCCTCTGCTAAATGTGTTCTTTAGAGACAAATATGGATGGATTTCCTTGTGGGCTCACCCGTGGTGTAGGAGAGATGGGTCTAGGTCCTTCCTCCCATGTGTTTGGAGGGGAGTGGCCCGGATGGTGTTTGTAGTCCTGTTCAGCTCAGCATCATTTTCACTTGGTGCATGAACAAACTGTCTGGGAGGAAAGCTCATCTCCTGGTCTGACCCTCTGACCTCCTAGTGCCTGTGGCTTTTCTTCAGCTTTCTCCTTCTGGCCCCATGTTGGCTTATGCACCTGCCTGTGATTCAGGATTAATGAACACCCCATTGGTTTCCAGATAATCCAAGCTTCATCTGCCATGATGTTGCTGATTATACCACGTAAGTGATCCTCTGAGGAAGGAGTGCTGTTATCATCCTTTTCTCTACAGTCGGTACAATCTGGTTGGGTTCCTGTGTTGACTTCCAAATATTACGCATTGCCTTGGCTTGTGTGTGTTTCCTCACAGTATGCGTAGTGACTCTGTTGGGTTTTGTGGAGTCTAACTTTAATCTTCCCGTGCCTCTACATCTCGGATCTCTTCTCTGGTGCTACAGTGGAGTCTCAATGAGCTCTGCAGTCCCAGCTTGACACTGGTGACTTCCTTTTCTCGGCAAATTCAAGCAGCTTTGTCAAAGGATAATAAAGTGTTTTCCACTTGCCAGCTTCTGAAGGTTCTTCCCCCAGCCTAACAGCCATCTGGCCTCTCTGTAGCATCTTCAGCAGGTTCCAACATCTCAGTTTTGAATTTTCTGTGTTTTTAGTGACAATCTGATCCACCGATACTTTTGCTCAAGGGACCCATCCTTTTGTACCTCTGATAAACTCATTGCTCATAGGTAGTGTTTTTATTACATTTCTCTCCTATGCTTTCACATCTTGATTACATGAAAAATGTTAAAAACAACAAGTATTTCAAGATGGTCTGTTGTTGGACAGAAAGGCTGCCTTCTGATATCAGTCATCTTTGTTGCTGACTCTCATTGTCAGTAGCTCCAGAAGGCAGTGCTATTTAAACTGTCTCCCATTAGCCACATTTTCTAAAAAGTTACAGCTCATTTTTCCAGTTAGGATATTTTCTTACAGCCCTTTATTCCTACACCTTCACTGCACGGTGACTCACCAGGGTAGCACGAGACTCTGAGTAATGCTCCCTGCACAGCTGGCCCGTGTTGGCCTTCTCAACGGCACGATTCGTGTTGTGGACGCTGAACGGTGAGACCTGGCCGGCCAACTGTGCGGGAGCCTGCACTGCTCTCCGTTCTCCTTGAAAATGCTTGGGCTTTGACCCAAGGACAGGGACACAGGAGAGGTGAGCAACGGTGGCTTTGTGCATGGTTTAGTGGGTTCATCAGCCTCTGCAGAGCGGTTTGTCTGTCTGTCATTTCTGCCTTCAGCTACGAAACAAGTGCGACAGCAGCAGCTGGTGGGACTGGTTGTTCTCCTCCTCTTCCAAGTTCAACTCTCCAGCTGGGTGAAGAGGGTGCAGCTCTCTCCTGTGTTTGCATCAAGGCCATCATCTAAGGATCTCCGTTTTCTGTTTTCCATGCCTTTTTAGCTTAGATAGCCACTTGTTCCTCTTCAAAGGGGCGATAAAACGATACAACTATTTTAAGTTAATAAGTCTGATTAGGTTATGCCTAACATGCTCTTATCATTATGAGTAGTCATCCAAAGACAGAAAATGGGGGTTCAAGGTCAATATTTTGCAAAAGCAGAATTGTGCATCTCAAGTGCTTAATTTCCAGTGAAAACCAGTGCGAGAAGTTCAGAGCCAGGTGACGTTACGTAGCATATAGCTTTGTCCTGAGCAGTTGATCCCAAAGGACACCTTCAGATTGCATGTAACCGCGGTAGGATTTTTATCAGCAGATGACATGATCACAGATGCCATAAATGGTCAGTATTTGACAGAGCAGTGAGAACTTCGGCTGGCTGTAGTGGCCCAGGGCTGGGACTGTGAGTCAAAGAGCACTTTTGGAGAAAACTCGTGTGTTGAGCGGGTGACACCGAGTCACAGCTGTGAACGGACGTAGCCCACCTTTGCCGGTGTGTAACTGTGAATGCATTTGCAGTCTCCTGTCCAGCTGGACCTGGAGCTCCGTGCCTTTGCCTTCTCCATGTGTTTTTTGGCTGTGCTGGCAGTTGTGGCCCACGGGCTCTGCCAGCAGCTGCCCTTGCACTGGCTTGCTGCTTTGAGCAAGTCACCGTGTCACGTTGTCCCTTGCAGTACAGCAGCAATGATTCCTGTCCCTTGTGTGTTGTGCCTCGGAGAACGGCTGCAAAAGCTGCAGCTCCCTGGCTTGGTGTGTAAAAATCAGGTAGGACCAACAGACTTGTAGTACATATGTTCGATAAGAGGTGGGGTCTGTAGGACCCGGAGCCCCTCGAAGCCAGGCTGCAAGCAGAGCATCTCTGCACGGGCAGTTTCAGGTGGACCTGAGCTCCAGGGCTGCAGCTCCTGGGAGGACGGAGAGGGCGGCTGTGGCTGGGAGCCCTCGTGGTGCGGGGCCAGAGGGGGCACGTCGGCTGATGAATGCTCACGCTCTTCTTTGAAACTGTGGTACTTCTGGTGATGAATTTATAAGACGGCCCGTACAGCAAACATGCTATGTGCACAATAGTGTTGTAAATCAATTTATGCATCTTTTGGCTCCTGGGGAATCCATTGCAAAGGGGAAATTCCACAGTTTTTACCAGCAGCTGAACTATCCCATTCCTAGCTGGGAGCAGCACGCTGCGCTCCTCCTTCCCTACGGACACCAGCTTTCAGCCGCGCAGTCTCAGCAAGGATCCCACTGAGGTCAGGCCCCCATATGGCTGTTTGCTAATATGGGATGTTTTTTCCAACAAACTCTTTAAATAGGAATAAATGATGCACCATTTTGACGGATCTGTCTGGTTCGATAAGCTCAACAAGGATACCAAATGCATGAGAAAGCACGAAGGAGATAAACAGCCTGACTGCGCGCTCTCTTGCACCTTCTGCATTTGGGAGTACGTGATTACTACATCAGATTTAAAGCACTGGAGACTAAATTTCTCTGGTACTGTCAGATGGCTTGTGTTTAATCGAAGGGCGCAGACGCAGCAATGCCCTTCTGAACGCCGCAGGAGTTGATCCAGACTGAGCTACCCCAGCAGCAGAAACGTATACCCACACGCTGCGCGGCCGTGCCTACGCTGGTAACGGGCAGAGAGGTTTCTGTCTTGTACCTAGTTGATTTTAATATTCTGTGTATTTATTTCTAGATACTGTTAGAAGTTGTGTGGCAAAGCTGTTCTTCAGCTGTCCCCTGAAGGGCCATTACTGCCTGTACAGTAAATCCAGCTTTACCCTCATCAGCCGGCAGCCTCCGCTGTGGATCCATATCATGTTCCTCTTCCAGCAGGTGTGTGCAAAGCAAACCACTGGCACCTCTATATTGTTCACTTTGTACTTGGAAAAAATGTTTTAATGGTTAATCTCTCTAAATCTGCTTCTAATCCACAGTGCTTTGTGACCCTTGGGATTTCTCAGAAAGTCATTACGGTAGCTTGAAGTGATTTTGCAGCTTATAAGTTTTTATATTTCTATTAAATACAACAAATCCAAACTATCTGGAGAGATTACAAAGTCTGGGGGTAAAAAAGTGGGGCCAAACCTTATTGTCCTGATTCAGGCAAAACTTCCTGTAAGTCCCAAGTGCCTTGCAAACTAACAGGAGCATTGCAGTGGATTTGCAGGGAAGCAGAATTGGCCCCGAGGCTGCAGGTGGAGGTTAGAGGTGCAGCACCCACGGGGATTTTTTACTGCAGAGGTTTTGACTGAGCAGGGTTTGCAAATCTGATTAGTGCTGTTCTCCTACCAACCCTAAAGCTATTTTCTCACGTTTAATACCATTTCCAAACACAGCCCAGTATTCGGACATATGTGGAATTTCCTAATAGGTTTGAAATTGTAGGAGAACCCCCTGCATTCACACTTCAAGATGAAACAGATGGCTTTTGTGTTGAAATAGTAAGGTTCAGTTTCTTAACCTGTGCAGAGCCGGTCACCGCAGTTCATCCCACCCTGATGCAACCTTAGAATTACAAAGGCTTTATCTGACACGTCAGACGTGCAAAGTGAGTTATGCAGAGGCAGAGACAGGACCGCGAAGGCAATGTGAGAGAGGAAAATAAAGGAGGGGAATTACTCTGTAAATGAAAACCTGAAGAAAGAGGTTGAATTTTAACAGGGCCTGGAGAGAATAAATGAATTGTGTTACAAATGTATGATCTTGTTCCCAATGAGAGGAAAGTAGATGTTGAAAAATATGGACGACAGTACAGAAATGCACAAAAACGAGAAGGGAGAAGCGGAGGGGCGGGCGGCAGAACTTGCACACCTCGCCCCTGCTGTGCAGCCCTCGACGCCGGGTTTAGCACGGTGACCTCTGCTCTGCCTGTGGTTCGTGGTTTGAATCAGCTGCACTGACAATTTAACCACCGATTCCACCTTTAATCCCTCGTGCCTCGCCTTTTCCTGATGTAATTCCATTGAAAATCCTCTCCTTTTAACCCCTTCCCTGCTCTGAATCCAGCCAGTTCCATCTTTGATGAGGACCGTGGAGCCTGGCGCAGCTCCCCGCTCACCGGGGCGATGCTCCTTCCCTTCCCCTTGCCCCCTTCCCCATCCCCAGTGCCCCAGCCGGGCCCTGCTTCCTGCGGATGCTAAACACCGGTCCCCCCATTTCCCACGGCTTTCCCTGCCCCAGGCTGGGGAATCGCATGTGTCCCACCACAGCTACTCTTTCCAAAGCTTTGCTTTTACTCCTCACGGTCTTGCTAGTTTGCTCCGGCTGTGCCAGTGCTACCCCTGCCGAGGAGCCCCCAGCAGAATCGCCTTGCGATGCCGGGGCCAGGCTCGAAGCAATGCAATTCGGTTTTGTGTCTTTGCAAACGCGTTGTAACCACAGCACTTAATGTGCTTTTTTATGTAAAATAAAAAAAAAAAAAAAAATTCCTCTTTTTCTCTTGTGTTGCACACAGAGCATTTGAGCCTGCTCTGCATCAGGACGATGTTTAATGTCAGATAATTTATGTTTTTCTTTTGTTTGAAATCCTAAAGCTTTTAAGTACTGGATATATTGCTATTACTAAATTAAATGCAAGGCACTAAATTCAGCCCTGGGATGATGTTATTTAAGCCTGAGAAGTTGCGCAAGAGATTAATTTGACATAAAATGTATTTATAGTGTGTTAATAGTAAGTTGAATGAAAGGCTGGTGATAAAAATGTAGTTTTCAGCAGATTCACAGACAGACGACTCATACACACTTTCTGAAGATTTCAATACTAGTTACCGTATTTTTATTCCTTTTTTGCCAGTCGCTCCATATTCTGTTTGACATTGTGTTCTGCAAAAGTAAAAGCGTGAAGAGAGACTTTTTCTCTCAGGTCTCCAGACCAAATCCTTAATTTTATGACCCTGCTTTCTATTTAATTCTAAAAACATTAGTGAACAGTTACGTTTTGAAACTCTTGGACAGAAGTTGTGAAACATGAAGTTATTGGTGCTATATGATTTATGGTCTAGTTTCCCTCGCCAGGTGGGACAGTGCCACGCAGCTTTGGTAGCACCCATGAGCCAGGGTCCCTTTCCCGACGGGTCCCTTTCCAGCACCTTCCCTAGAGTCGCTCAGAAATTTGCCAAACACGAACTAATTGGGCTGCCGTTATCTCGTGCCAGGGGGCTGCCTGGAGCCGGCTGCTTCTCCCTTTTGATTTGGACAAAATGATCTGGCTGCTTCTGGCAGCTTCACTGGGAAAAAATGCATTTCCTCGGCCACGATAAAATTCCTGGTGCGAGACTGACTGAAGCGTCCGTGTCAGTCGGATGCCAGACAATGCGATCAGGATTGCTGGGTTTCTTCTTAGAAAGAGAAGCAGCAATGTCCATCCAGGAAACCTACGTTAAAAGGAGATTGTTCACATTGCGAAATCAAATATTTGACACATGGAAAATCAGATTTGCTTGGCTCCTGCATGCAAACGCATTTTTTAATTGCAAGATCATGCAGTAGATATAGTAGAGGCAGAAATGCGCTCTCAGCCACAGTAGTGTTCTTGTATCGTGGACTTTGTGTGCAGTTTATACAATGAAGAGCTTAATGCTGTTGAGGTATTAGAATAATTCAAGGCAGTATAAGGTTGTACCTTGCTGTCCTTTGAAATAGGGAGCTTTGGAGGTGAGAGCACACAACCCAGGTTTCATCTTGTTTTGTGAATGTTCAGGGGCTGAAAATTCCTGCATTGTGCCAGCAAAACGTGTTCTGTGGAATTTTTTCTCTTGCATTTCATCCCGCTGTCTGATCAGTGCAGTTGCAAACACTGCACTGGTACTCTTTCCTGCACAAGGACCAAGAGCTGCAGTCAGGTCCAAAGAAACATATACAAACCTGCAGCGGTGCTAAGCATCTCTTCGCATTAACTGGTAAATGACCTCTCTTTTCCAAAAAGGTGCGTGTCACGGAGCTCTGCACCTGGTTCACGGAGGCCAGTGCTGCTAACATTTTGATAAACTTGCATTTCAATGCAAAAATGACGGGCAAGTTGCTATGCGTAGTGGGAGTTGATGGATAATCTTTGGTGAGCCACAGACCTTAAAGATGTGCAATGTACGATAAAAAAAAGCCCCAAAGGAAATGAAATAGTTGAGGATTTATCTAATTGTGTGCGTATCGATCCGTCATAACTCCTTACAGAGAAATGAACTAATCCCTGGTTATTCACTTGGCTGTCCCACTGTAAGAACAAGATGCTCTTTGTTAATGGCCAAGTAAATAATGCTTGAAATCCTGTTTTCAACATTTTCTTCAGAGCTTGTTTGCAGAACCTTTGTCCATACAGAGTAATTCTGTGCAAGTCCTTAAGGCCCTGTGGGAGAAGACACAGCTCAAGGGGACACACAGTTTTGAAACTGCCATGATCCAGTCTACGTTTCCACACCAAAAGGTAAGCTTTTTTTTTTTTCCAAGAAAAAAAATTACTAGAAGAACTTTGCCCTGACTTCTAGAACAGCTGTACAAAGACCTTTACGATAGCTACAGCAAGTCTTTGCTGTGCTCAGACCGTGAAAAGCAAACCCCCTTTCCCTGCCCCTTCCCTGTCTTTGCCTTCGCTCCGGCGTCTTCCGAGCATTTGCACTTACTGCCACGCCAGGTCCTCTTCTCCAGGCGGGCCGTGAGGTGATCCACAGTGCGTGCCGCTGACCTCCCTTTGATATGAAGCTCTCGGCTCGCAGGGAGGTTGAAAACTGTTCACTAGCCATTACATTGTCAACCTCCGCAGAGGGTGCACAGTGTTGTTTTGTGCTGTGCTTTGAAAGGTCTCCAGCCTTGTTCTCCACCCTCTCCTAATGCCTCACGAGGATTGTTCCTGATGTGATGAAAGCTAGTGATGCTACATAGGGATTTTTTTTTCCTGCTTGCAGTTTCAAACTCTAGGTTCAGATTGGCTGCCACTATGGGCTGTTTGGCAGCCACTTGGAAATTCATCTAGTTAAACACAGGCTTGGATTTTATGGAAATGATCATTTGCACATGCACCATTAGTTACCCCATCAGTCTAAAGGATTACTCTTTCAAAGCTGTTTACTGTCTCCGGGATTTCAGCGAATGCTATTTCAAAGCTATTAATCAGGCTTCTTGGAAAAGGACGCTGTAGGATTGTAAAACAAATATCTATTTATTCCTGAACATCTCCATCCAGCTCAATTGGATGAAATGAATTGTCAAACATGATTTTAAAATACTCTCTCTCAGAATATTGTACGCATGAAGATGTCTGACTGAATACGATTAATTTACTAGGGTTATGGGTGATTTAAAAACAGGAGTTTTGTTAAAAACACCTTCTGAACCCCCAAGATAATGTTGCGTTGAAGTGAGAACTGCTGCTGCGGCTCGTAAGAGGAGTAGGGGATCCCCACATCTGAGACCCAGCTTATGGGCCAGTCTTACTTAGACACACTGGAGCTTGCACTAAGTATTTTAGCTGCTATTGAAATCCTGGCCTGACTCATCCGAAGGCATTAGAACTGCCTCTCTGTTCAATACTGGCTTAACTTGAGTCCGTGCCAAGATCTACTAGTCAAAAGTGGGAGCTGGTGGAGTGTAAAGGAGTTTGGGGTGAATAAAGAGCTTAGGAAGGAGCATGCCTTCATGGGCAGGATTAGATGTAGTTCATCGTGCACACAAAGTCTACAAAACATCTCCAACGCCCCAGAAATGTGATTAGTCTCCAGCGCATCGGTTGCATAATCCTACTACTGCTCAGATACTAGCATTTCGCCTATTTTGGGAGCTTTCATCACTCCACGACAGTAACAGTATCTCTGAGTTCCCAAAATAGCGAAGCTGGAAAATGAGATCCTGATCTTCACTGGTTTAATGAATTAAGCAGTGAATTGAAGTTTGGAAACTCCAGGAGCTGCGGATTGCCTGACACCCTTCGGAGGCTGAAGACAGTCGGGCAGATGTATTGCATCTGAAATGGTAAAGGACTTTCCTATTCCGTCTTGGTCTCCACAGTATGCTGCAGGATTTACTTTCTCAGGTCTGGTTTTGCTTCTTAATACAGAACCCGAGTTTGTTTCTTGTGCAATTCACATTCAGTTTACTGAGAAAAGTCCCGTTGAGTTTTCTGGGAGCGAGACCCCGGCCTGCCGTAAGGAAGATTTCCTTTAGCTTGTACGTTCCCAAAGAATCTAGTCCTTACTTTGCTTGACAGACTGAGCTTCTGCCATAATCTGAATTTTTTCGTTTCAGTTCTTCCCATTGCTAATAGAACTTAAAATATTGTGAGTTAATTAACAGAAGTATTGCAGTCATTAATATTATTCCTCTGCCAGTAGTGCAGGAAGCAAAATTATGGAGGTGGGGTTGTTTCAACAAGCGTAGCACTTTTCATTTGAAATGTTTTGAAATCTGTTGATGTAAATGCAGCCTCAACATCACGTATTATATTCTATATTAAGTTTTATGCGTCACGTTACAGCAATGTCTGAATGCTTTGTCAGAATTGAGGAATTTCTGAGCGGTGAGCACGTGGGGAAGGTCTGAGCCCCGCAGCGAAGCCAGTGCTGGTACGCTGCGATCACTCCGCGTTTTGCCCCGTGACCCTGTGGCTAATCCAGAATAAATGAACTTTGACTTTGTTTCAATATGTGTTCTAAAGCATTTTGCAAACCTGGAGAAAAATCTATTACATCAATGGTTTATTCCGGAGTAAATTCTGGGAAATGTTTTCAGATTTACATCACTGTAAGCAGTTTCTGATTTTGGCCCAGGATGCATGTGCAAGGAATTGCAGCGAATACCTGGCTTACAGAAAGCATGTTGCGTTTCGCAGGGCAGCCTGTTCGTGCCACAAAAAATATTTATACAACATGGCTTAAGATGTGCCAGAAGCAAAGCATTTCCAGATGTACATCCTTACAGATTTCCGTTCAGTTGCTTCATAGTTCTTTATCAAAGTACATGCAGGCCACATTACAAAAACTAAGCCGGTTTTGAGCTCGTTGCTGAATTCTTTGTGTTGACTCATGCTGTGTCAGAAGAGTGAGATGGTGACTACTTTATGAGCCCCATGTGATGCCTTAAGAGAGTCTTTTGTTGAGCAGTCTTGCGAGAGAATAATTAACATTTTTAAGCCATTGTTAGTTCTATTCTTCCCTTTCTTTCCTTTGCTATCTCAGTTTACGCAGCAGAAAGAAGTGCCACGTTTTCACAATGGAGTCACTGAAGTTTTCAAGATGTTGGAGTGTGGGGATGAGATAAATCTCTCCTCTCCAGTTAGGTTTTTCCCCCGTGCTTCCCCTCCTGAAATAAGTGGCTTACTGCAGATTATTTCAAGCGTATGAAAGCACAGAGTGGAAAAGAAAGATTGCTGCGTTGATATTTCAGTGATATTTGTTCTCTTTCAGCCTAGAGTTGGCTCATTGCAGCTACTAAAAGATTTTTTTCTCAGGATGGTGAAGCTCCTAGGCTTTCTGTTCAGCGTGACCCACGTACCCTTACGTCCTGCGCAGACCCGCTGGGAGCAGTACCATCCTTATTTTGCCCGTCTTGTGTCCTCCCAGATGCCACACCAGGAGGAGGATCGGGGCACATTGGGGCACGTTGGGGCACATTGGGGCAGGGTGCCTTGCTGGCCATCCTCTGCTGTGCCGTCCCCTGCTCACAGGGACATCTACCCCTGCACTGGGAGCCTGCAGCGGGCAGGAGACCCCGGGGGGCTGGCGTGGTCTTGTCCCTCCTGAGCACTTGGCTCTCCTGCCCAGGGAGGCTCTGCTCGGCATCCTGCACCACGCACGGCGTATCTGAAGGGAGGCAGGGAGCCTCAGACTGTCACATCCACTATCCACGGACCGGCGGGACAAATACAGAGAGAAGCTGCACCGTGCTCCTGCTCCACAGCACATCAGCCAGCTAAATTCCTTGAATGTCTAGAATTCCTCTTTGGAGGAAGACAAGAACTTCAGCCACGTGTAAAGAGCAGTTGCAGAGCACAAGAATCAAGTTTTACTCGCGATCCCCGGTGTGAGTGTGCTGGGGCAGGGCAGCCCAGCAGCCCACTGCGCAGAGGTACGGCTGCAGCCCCCACCCCAGCGACCAGGCACGGGAGACGTAGGGAACTGCGGAGCCGGGCGCTGCCTGGAGCCCAGCGAGGCAGCCGGGGAGCACAGGACACCTCTCTGCTGCAGCCTGGCCGCTCATCGCCCATGCCAGGACGGAGAGAAGAGCCAGGCGGTGGGGCTGCTGCTCTGCAGCACCCGCTTGCAAACGAAGCCAACGCGGGTCCAAGACTTTTTGTCGTGTGATCATTGCCTTCCCGTGGGTTCTGAAGCCCATTTCTCTGCATGGTCCTGCTGGAAAGGGAAGAAAACCTTTGTTGTTTGGAGCTCCTCAGGTGGTGTGAGTCGTGCTCCCCGTTCTGCATTGCCATCCTTCTCTCAGACAGCCTAACACCCATCAGGAGATGGCCTCCGGCGTGCGGAGGGTGCTCACGTTCAGTTAAAACTCGACGTTTGGCTCAGCTGAGCTTGTTATCCGGGGCAATGGCCGGAGATCCAAAGGGGTCTCGGGTGTTTCGGTTCTTGTGAAAACAGCCGTTTCCTGGCCGTGTCCTGGGTTGAAAGAGTCTGGGGAGGGGAGATGCCGTGCTGCCAGGTCTCCCTGAGCCAGCCTGCCTCCTGCTCCTTTGCTACAGCGTGTCTGAAAAGGCCCAAATCGGAGAACTGCATGCTTTGCACAGCCCCGTTCAGTGCGATGAACTAATGTCCCTGGCAGGGGATGGTATTTTCCCCGCTGACTGCGTAAATCCGTGTTTTTCTTGGGCTGCAGCGTGCAGTGTGGCAGATCTGTGAAGACCCCACGCAAATTAATAGGAGCGTTTTCTGGGTGGCCCTGGCAATTTCCTTTGTATTTGCAGTGAGTAATTTGGTTGCTGTTATTTAACACCAACATTTGTTTAAGTGTGAAATCACAATCTCTTTTAAACTTAAATAATGAGGTTTAAAATACACTCAATTATACAGCGTTATTGATTGCCTCCAAAGGAGTATCTACCAGCTTTTCCCATACTTGAAGCTGCAAGTTTACTTTCTGTAGGCTTCTTTGATCAAGTCAGACATTCCGTTTACTTTGCAGATGCGTAATCCTTACTTCCCTGGCTTGTCACTGGCAGAATAACGTGACGTTTGCCTGGGTATGTTCGTGTGAGCCAAACCAGTCCTGTTGCTGCTGTGTTTTTGGGAATGTTCATATTAACATTCATATTAAACATTTGTGTTAGTGCTTCTCACAGGGGGCTGGGTTCAGAGCCTCTATTCTTTGTTTAAAAACAAAAGAAAAATTAAGATGAAATGGTCCCCAGGCACTAACTCCTGCTATGATGGGGGATCCAGTATGAGAGGAGGAAGTCCTCAGCTCTGCAGCGTGTTAGCAGGGACCGTTGAAATGTGGATCATTGAAAAAAAAACGCTGAGAGAGGGCTGGAGGTAATAAAGGTGGTTCAGTTGGTGGGAAGCGTGCTGGGCAGGACTGTTGAAGAGGCAAAAAAAAGTCTCAGACCAGCCCTCTGCCTCCTACAGACTAATACATAATTTATACGTTAGTTGCTACTGATGATAGAGAGATGCCTCCTGCTTAGCACGTTTGCCCCGGCAGGTTGTTTGTCTGCGGGAACCGTATGGAAAAGGCCCCTCATTGCACCCGTTGTGCATCCCGCTGTGATTTCAGGTTACGAGCTGTTAACCGTGCAGCAGTTCACCTCATATGTGAGTTTGCTTTTTCTCATTTTTGGCCTAGGACCTGGACCACGTGCAGATGCACCTGGAAGAAGTGAGGTTCTTTGATTTATTCGGCTACAGCGAGGAAGCAGGAACTTGGCAGTGCTTCATGTGCAATAACCCTGAAAAGGCAACAGGTAAGCAGGCTGCCTTCCTCGCTGGTGGGCTGCACGTTGCGGTGGAGTTGGGGTGGGTGGAAGATGGAGTGAAGCTCACAGATAACGCCATGTCTCTGGTGATGGTGGCAGGGGTTGGGGAAAAGGGAAAGCAAACTTTCCAGCACAGCACAGGCAGTGTCTATTTTAAATTTAGTTCTCCGTTAAACTCCTCTCGTCTCAGCATCTCTCATGAGACAGAGTTAAGCACAAACCTTACTTGGTGTCTGCTTAGAGGGATGCAACCCAAAATTAACATAGGCTCATGAATCTGCATAACCACTAACCCCTGGGGAGTGGGAGGGATCTGCACACATCTCAGGGTCCGGATAAGAGTGTTGCATCTGTTGGATCACATCCCAGGTCCTCTGGAGACTGCACAGGTGCCACAGTCAGGTGACATTGGCATAGATACTGCACCCGATTCAGGTCGTCTTTGTTCTCAGGATTATTTGCTTTAATATAATCGCTTTGGTATAATATAATTAACGTCGTTATTATAATAACCCATGGTATGCGTCTTCTTAGAAACAACGCAGTGCTTAAGAACAGTCATAACACTTCAGCTATATTAGAAAACAGGGTGAGTGGAAAATACACTTTTTCCCAGGTAAAATATCCTGGTGAACTTTGTTTGAAGCTTTGTTACCCATGTGTTTTAGATCAGTACACTGAAATTTAGGGGAATGGCTTTTTTCTTAGATTTTTCTGCCACTCTGTAAAAGTCTGCACAATTCTGGCCAAAAATTTTGAATATTTTGGCCAAGCCTTTGAATAATTGGCTGTTTCAGCTATTTATTTTAACATCTAGCATCTCTTTATATTTCATCAGCTCTGAATTTAGTAAGTCTTGCAAGAGTGGCATGGCCTCTCCAGGCTGCCCATGCGCATTTCATGCGTGTTTGACCATCTTCCTCCTTCCACAACTCTTGTGGGACTCAAGAACCATAAAAGAAATCATGCTTTGAGCTGAAATTTCATCTCAGTACCATGGTCTTACTGTGGTTTGTCCATCACATCAGTGACAGACGTACGTCAAGCTACAAGGAAAACAAATCTGTCGTGCTTAAAATTTGAAAGCTTAATGACATAGCTTTGTTTTGAATTTTCAGAGACATTTAGCTCATCCGAAAAGGGGAATGTTTGTAGCAAGCTATTGATTATGCTGTTAGGGCAGCTGTATTAGAGCCAACAGACCAGATGAAAGTGGCAAACACAGTCCTTGGGGGTGACATGAGGCACCATTTCCTTATTGATGTCATGGGTTTTGCTGATGACACTAGTCTGGAGACATCAAAAACTCTGCCCGACGGCTTCCCTGTTGCTCTCCTGCCGAAGTGCCACATCCTCCACGGGGAGGTCTAAGAAGGGCTGGAAGAGGGATGCGGTGTGGCACAGCACTGTGGCTTTGTTGCCAGGAGCGCGGTGTTGGGACTGGGACCCAGACCCCACCGGTATGACCAGTATAGAGCTGGTATTTTCAAATGGATCTGAACAAAAGGCAAATGGCAATAAAAGACTGTGACAGCAGGCACCAATTAGAATCATAGAATGGTTTGGGTGGGAAGGGACCTCCCAGCCCACCCAGTGCCACCCCTGCCATGGGCAGGGACACCCTCCACTAGCCCAGGTTGCCCAAAGCCCCA